>OZ010590.1:17186021-17353521 GCA_963932145.1 Acanthosepion lycidas | reverse complement strand
GCATTATAAGCTTTCCTGGCTGCCGTTTGAACATGGTTTTCCCTTGAACGGGTTCTTCTTTTGCTCGCTGCAGCCATGGTACTTTTGTTTGCAATCTGGTCCTCTGTGGGCGGAGATTTCTTTTTGCGAGGCATACTGCTGACGTATGCGATAGGCAACAATAAACTACAGAAGAACTCAAAATTGATCGCTGCATTTAAGAATTGCTTTAATATCTAAGCTTATCTTTTAAAAGTTCAACGATAATCCTTCTGCTACCAAATTTAAAGAAAATTTGATGTACGTAGGTCCTTACTTTCCATACAATTATTATTTTTATTTCATGAGTGACTTTCACTGGATTTCGCAATTAATTTCAATTATTCCTAAATTTATTTCCAAGTTGTAAAAATTGTTATCGTACAAAAAATTCGTCGCAAAAGATCGCGTAAAAAATCGACGAAAATAATTGCAGTAATGAAAACTTGGGGATTCAAAATTTCAAGTACGCAAGAAGAAATTAAAAAGTCTTACTGTGCCCTAAACAACGCCAAAATTCACTGCAAATCACACGCGTCCTGGGTAAAACGATAAACTACAACCGCGTCCTGGATATACGATAAACTACAATCGCGTCCTGGGTAAGACGATAAACTACATCCGCGTCCTGGGTAAGACAATAAACTATATTCAACAACAAGGCCTCTGATCAAGAAGTTTTGAGGAACGTGGAACCACCTCTTAATTGCTAGTTTTCCAGATCCACCCTGACCCGGGGTGGTAGCACCTGTTAGGGCCCCAACTATGGGCAAATAGTTAACGCTCAGACTGGGAAAAAGACTATGAAAGTGTAAAAAGAGGTTTTAATACTAGCAATAAACTTTTTGAAGAAAAATTATTACCAGCAATACATCTTTGAAGGAAAAAATATTACCAGAAATACATTTTTGAAGGAAAAAATTTCCAGAAATAGATTTTTCAGGAAAAAATATCAGCAATACATCTTTGAAGGAAAAAAAATACCAGGAATACATTTTTAAAGGAAAAAATATTACCAGCAATGCATTTTTGAAGAAAAAGTATTGCCAACATTAAAAATCTTGTCGGCATTAAATAACCCATTGAGGTATTGATATGCCGTAAAACAAACCAACCAAGCAAAGCGTATGAAATTACAATAGTCATAGAAGACCTGAATGCCAAATTAGGCAAGGAGCGAGATATTGAAATTCGGACGAGGAACTCGTAATGAACGTGAAGAAAATGGGTCTAGTGGTGAACGGCGAATGATCAATTAGTAGCCGGCATTTGCTTTCAAGTACACCCAAGAAGTTTATGGACATGGAGAAGCCCAGGGGGAGAAATTAATAGCCAAATCGACTACATAAGGATCAGTAAGAGATTTAGGAATGCGGTTTGTCACTGTAACATATACCCAAGTGCTGACTGCAGGAGCGATCACCTTCCAGTGATATGCAACTTAAGTGTGAAACAATTGAAATAGAAGAGGATCAAGGCAGCGCCAAAATTGCAATACAACAGACTCTCCTGAATGAGCGAATTTGAAAGAGATGTATACTGACATCGTTGAAAGGAGATACAATGAACTAAATGAAAATGGAAATTCAAAGTGGTACACATTAAGATAAGCTTCAGTAGCATCAGTAAACGAGATCATCTCAAAGAAAACTAAACAAGAAAAAAGGAATGGATGGGAGATTAAATTCTCAACATGTTGAAAAAGAGGCAGTAAATAACGGCAAATTGTGGTACAGAATATAGGACATTACATAAAGAAATTAGAAAAAGCAGGATACAGAGGAATGGCTCAACGAAAAGTATGCAGAAATAGAAAAAAATGAGGATGACAGATAAAGCAGACAAGCACAAAAGAATAAGGGAAATAAGAGGACAAAAGATGCAGTCATCGATAGGATGCATAAAATTAAAAAATGATACGCTGATAATAGATAAATAAAAAAAAATACTTCAGAGATGGAAACGATACATCGGAGAACTCTTCCACTACGACAATAGAAAATTCAGTAAATACTAAAAGATATGCTGTCTTAATATTTACTATTGTCTCAACTGTTGATTAGTTGTCCTACGGCCATTGTCTGTGGTGGACGTTACTCAAAGGAAGGATACGACAATTGTAAAGCTGCACGAACACAGTGGCAAGCCTGACCAGTGAGCAATTCAAAGTATTATAGACATTCATTTATCCTCACAGAGAGACTCGTCTCAAAAGAGCGATTAGCAAGCGAGCCGCACAGATCTTTACTACTGAAGTGAGTTTGATTTTCACAAAATACCAAACAACTGCAGCGTTCTATCGCAATAAGCAATGTTTAGCAAATATCCCTAAATCCTCATTTTGTCTTTCTTTGAACCTATTCTGAATTTTGAAAATAATTGCACTATACTCTTACATAATAATGTGCGGGATTGATTGTATCGTCGCCGACAACGCAGTCTCAGGTGACCATTGATTTTTCAGGCTCAAGAGCCAGACTTTCATGCAGCGACTCATAAAGCTTGACAAGCAGACACAGCCACAGCTGTTGCTTTTACAAACTTGTCATAATGGTGCTGATGAGCTCCAGACTATGTCAAATTTAGTAAGTATTTACTCTAAGTTGCCGCACAGAAGGGGGACTTCTTTTGGGGACATTTTCTGACACACTCGAACTTATGAAGACCATCGCGTTTATTATTATTAATTATGTAGCTGCAAAGGTTAACTTATGAGAAGCGGACACAACCACAGCTGGTGCATGTACAAGCCTGTCATAACGGTGCTGATGAAATGGTGGTGCCCCACTGCAGCTGTTTGTAAAACCTCCTTGTTCTCTTGTCCTTTCTGTGATGAGCCAAAGTAGTCCAGACGCTGCTGGAAGGCACACTTTCTTTATTATGATTCTCCAGTTCACAATACGGTAGACGTAAATTTACACTGTTTAAAAACAAAGATACCTATTCAAATACGCGTATCCACTAGATATAACATTTAAAGTCATAAGAAATATTACTAGCACTTTCCTTGAACCGTAAAATGTTAGTAATTGATTTTTTAAAATCATATCACCCAATGCAAAGCTACTAAGATACAAGGGGTTACTAAATATGAAAGAATTAGAAAAAAAGAGAACAAGCGCCAGAACAATAGAAGAGTAATCAAGAAGATAGTTGATAACAATCGATATTACATTTAAATTTATGAAGATCAAAGTTGGTAGGAAAACATGGAATCAGATGTGCGAGAAAGAAGAAACTCTTAGCATAGAACTTACGGTTCGATGGAGCCAATTCAAGTGTAAATTGATGTGACCTTGTTGCCAATCTATTATTGTACTTAAATTTCTAACATCTAGATACTATAGTGAAGAGTTTATTCGAACAGTAATTCAGGACCAATAATATAATTCTTCTTTGGATTTTATTAAGAATCTCTAAATCTAAAGCTGGAGCACCGGACCATAGGTGGTAACCATATAGCTGCCACCTATAGTCCTGTTCATGAACGATTGGTAGCGTTATAAATATGTTATATAGTTTCAGGAGAGAAACATTGTCTAACAGTTACTAAAAGAGAATGAGAAGACTTTATTTGGGAGAAAGGACAATAAAAGAATAGGTTTCAAGAAAACAGAAAATGGTAATTGACCTTTCATTTAAATTTTTGAAGTTCGTAGGTAGCAGGGAAGCAAGCAACTGAAAGAAAGTTCCAAAGGGGAGAAGTGCGAGAGAAGAAACTATTAGAATAGAACCTACGCTTACATAAAGCCATTTCAACAGTAAAACGATGAGGCCTATTTGCCAATCTAGTACTGCGCTTAAATTCATGAAGTCGATGTGTCAATGAAGAGAGCTCATTAAAGCAACTGGGAAAAGAAGCCACGTCCCTACGTTGGTAAATTAACTAAAGATGAGATGCCAGGTTAGAGTTGATAACATTACAGACCCTTCTTTTGATTTTATTGAGAAGCTCGAGGTATATTACAGGAGTTCCGGAACAGATATGGCAGCAATATTGAATGCATGGACGAATGGTGGATTTATAAATGCACAAGATCGATTCCGGCGAGAGAAACTGCCTGACACAGTGAATCAAGTTCTTTTCTACGAATATTTCAAATAATAAGAATGTTTATTCTGAAAATTTAAATCCACATAAAATTCATTTACACACAAAAATCTAGTTGTGAAAACGTGAATAAATTGCAGTTTTAAATGTTAACATTATTGTTGGTAATTTATTCACTGTCTTGTGAGTATGAATATTTATGAAACACGGCTATATTCAAGGCCGGTGCATACTACACAAGAATCCCACGACCGGAAGACCCAAGCCTTGTTGGGGGTCAAGGATGTTATCAGTTAAACTAAACACAACTATTAAAGGATGAAAATTTTCGCGGATTTTGACGTCATTCTTTTTAGTTTTTTTTTTGTTTTTTAAAAAAAAAACACTATATAAAATTCACTATTTTTTTATCAGTAATGTTCAATGTTAAAATTATTCAATTTTTTAATAAGAAAAATCTCAAGTTGATGTTAAAAATTGCCGCAAAACTGAATTATTTAAGATGGAATGATCTATTATGACATGTCTTTAATTATTTAAGATGGAATGATCTATTATGACATGTCTCTAATTATTTAAGATGGAATGATCTATTATGACATGTCTCTAATTATTAAGATGGAATGATCTATTATGACATGTCTCTAATTATTTAAGATGGAAGGATTTATTATGACATGTCTTTAATTTGTATTTAGATACATTGTATTTATTTTCAATTTTTCTAATTGAATTGTTCGCTTACATTGTATATGATGCATTATTGTGCATAATTAGGATACAATAAAATTTGTATATTATAAAAATACTACCTTATGAAAATTGATATGCAGTAGAGTGGGGACCTCGTATCATAGATTCGGGGTGGGGACACTCAACCCTTGCACCGACCCTGGCTAAAAGATATTGTTTGCCCGTGAGGAAATTGTTCAGCATTAACTACTATATAGGATTTATATTACAAAGAAGTTTAGTCTTTCTTTTGTTTCTAACGAAATTTTCCTGTTTTTGGGGTTTTTTTGTAATATTTTCTTTGGCTTTTGGAAGGCATCTTTCGCTATTGCAGTGCGTCTTCGCTTCGGATTTTTGTATCGGGGTTTCTGATGTCAGTTAAAACACTTCACATAGATTTATAACCAGAATTCTCTCGTTTGAATCTGTAAAATCTTTTCGCATTAAAATCTAAACAATTATATAATTTGACCGAATTTCACTTGCTCAGAAGCAATAAGTGCACAATTAATATATTTTGGCTTTGACCCGTTTCTAAGGACAAAATCTGTTGTTAAGTTCGAAGAGACGCTCAATAAAATATTGATCTATGGAAAAACTCAGTTTATGTATCAAAGAAAAGATTTGATTGACTGGTGTTGTTTGGCCTGCTTCCAAGGTTTAAGTAATTTTACTTGTGAATAAATTGTATTTGATGGCTTGAGCATGAAACAAAACTTCTGCTTTTTTTTTCTTCCAGCAGAGAAATATCGGTAATCCTCAAAAGTTTACTATAAAGCAAAAATAAAAATAGGCTTAAGGAACAGGTTTAGTTTGTTGAAAATATGTGTGTCCTATACCCGGCCATACCCGGATACTTATATTTAGAATCGGTAAGAGACAATTGAAATCTTTATAGCACTAATTGAGGAAAGACGGTTTATGGAATTTGACACTCACAGGACATATTGAAGGCAAGAGGAAAGCAGTGAGTAACCTACCTAAAGAGCTTGTGTAAATTTCTAGGGCACATTATGAAGAAAGTGGGTTTGGAGAATTTGACACTCATGGGACATATTGAAGGCAAGAGGCACAGAGGAAAGCAGCGAGTAACCTACCTAACGAACTTGTGTAAATATCTAGCGGCGAGCAACCTATTTAACATGCTTGATTTTCAGAACAGGAACTGGGTGGGGTTCAAGACAAATTTTACTAAGAGTGACAAAGGATAGTAAATTTTGGAGAGCCATGATCATATACCTGAAGCTACACGGCATATGGACAAATAATTATTCATCCAATACAAAGCACAAGAGCCACTCAAAATAGAGTGTTACTGAATGATGTTGTTTTACAGATGTAAGAGAAGGAGGTACGAACTTCATAAAAATATGTTTGTTATGATTACAGTGATCGGTGAAGCATCCTCTTTGGAGTCTTTTCCATAATGTAATGCCTCTAGGGAAGAAGCTCTTTATCTATTGTATGTTCCAGGACTTTTTCACTTGATGTCTTGAAACTTCAAATTTCACTTTTTCCTTCCGTATTATTATATTATGTTATATAATGATCTGTATTTATCAATACTCTGCAAGCCCAAAACATTTTCATATATTTCTTGTCATGCAATACAACTTCACATTTTCTCTTTTTACGCAAATATGACTCTATTATAACATGATTTCAAAGAACTGGGCAATCAATTTAAGTCATTCGATGCAGCTGGTAATAAATTTAATGAAAATATATGTACCTTCCTTCACCCACATTGTTAGGAAGTAGGCCACTGCATTTGGATACATACATACATATTAGTGTTAGCTGGCCACTCATATTCGAGGATACCTGTCTCCTAGGGCGGCTAGCCAATCCCTATTGCAGACGCCAGCAACTTATGCTGAGATGACCTTAGTTACGGTTTCTGTAATCTTGTATGTTATCTTGCGTGATCAACAATTTGAACAAGGCCCGAACGCTCAAGCTCAATTTCACTCACAAGGCTTGGGTCAACCTGTGGTATGGTTTACAGGCATTTTTCAAAGGTGGTATCCACTCCTCCAGACCGATAGCATCAGGAAGCCTCCTTCCTGAGGAATGGACCGTAGTGAGATTCGAACCCGTGTCCCATGGTCAGAATGCGAACATTGTACCCACTCGGCCACATGCCCATACATCCATACATCCATCCATACATACATACATACATATTTACTTTCTTTCTTTCTTTCTTTCTTTCTTTCTTTCTTTCTTTCTTTCTTTCTTTCTCTCTCTCTCGTATGCGTCAGAACTTTTATACTTGAACTCTTGAAACTTCAACTTTCAACTTTCACCTTATCCTTCTTATTATTTTGTATTATATAAAAATGTATTTTGTATTCATCGCCACTCTCTGCATTTTCTTTTAATTAATTTTAAGGTCAATAAAAACCCAAAGCAATTATACCGATACAGGGTGGAAACGGACGTTGTCGTAAGGTAAATGATAGATTCGTTTTCTACGGTTCATCAACCCTTTACCAGAAAATATTTTTAGATAGTAAACTTTTTTGAGATAATAATGGTTTAGCGATATAAGTCTTACTATTTAACCTTTAGCTGGGAGGAGGGGGGAAGAAATAGACCCTTACCTTTACCTAAGGGTATTTGTGAATATAGCAAATCCAAATGGAATTGTAACACGACACTATAATTTCGAGCCATTATCCATTTCACCCCCATCATATCGAAACTTCATATTCCCAAGCGGTTATCCATTTAAATATTGACCATACTTAACGTTGCTTAACTTACCCTTTTTTCTTCTTTTTGACAGCAATTTTCAGTCTGACTCCGATTCTTCACGGTATATATATTTTTGGTCTTAAATACAGATTTTTCGTGCTGGGTAAAACGTTAAACTAGATCCGCGTCCTGGGTAAGACGATAAACTACATCCAGCAGCAAGGCCTTTGATCAGGAAGTTTTAAGGAGCGCCTCTTAATTTCTGGTGTTCCCAGGTCCACCAAGGTGGTAGCACCTGTTAGGGTCCCAGCTTTGGGCAAATAGTTAACTATTACCAGCAATACATTTTTGAAAAACAATATTACTAGCAATACAATTTTGAAAGAAAAATATTACTAGAAACAGATTTTTGACGAAACAAAATATTACCAGCAATAAAAAGTGTTGTCGGCATTAAATAACCCATTGAGGTTGATATGCCGTAAAACAAAATAAACCAAACCAATTTAAACCAAAGAATACATATTCTATTCATACGAATCTATCCTAAAAATGTTATCGGCATTAAATAACCCATTGAGGTTGATATGCCGTAAAACAAAATAAACCAAACCAAACCAAATACAGAATTTCTATCTAAGAATACTCACGCTATTGCTCGCAATGAAGAATAACAGTACCTCTGTATTTGAGATTCGCTTACTTTACATACATGTCTTTGATTCTTCCTGATTCTGTTACTGTCTTTCTTTCTAAAATTCTTGCGATGCTTTCTGATTTTGGCGTTGGCTGCTCGACAAGTAGTCAGATGGAAATGAAGATGGTAGGAATTACTTAAAGAACACGATAGTTAGATTTTTAGAATGGAGAAAAGAGGGTGGAGATGCAAGATCAAGCCGAGCTGGTTTAGATGTTGGGGTGGGATTGTTCACTGTTGAGGATGGCGTGGAGGGCACTGTTATCAGTTCCTCATTCCTGTGTAGCGCCGTAATATTTACTATAGTCCCTCGTTATGACTTTTTTCGTCTCGTACTAAATCCACCAGGGTACTCTTCGGCTCAACAGGGTTGCTTGCTGCACGTTTTTCTTTTTAAATAAATCATTTTTTTTTTAAAATTATTTCTGTTTTTATTGGCGTTATTTTTATTGTTTTTATTTTTTTTTTCAAATAGAGATCATATGGCAATTTTAGTTTTGCTGTTAGGGATCCCAGAAGAAAACTTAGCCATTGTAAAACACACAAGTACATACACCCGGGCAGAAAGAAAGAAAGAAAAAAAGAAAGAAAGGAAGGAAGTAACCAAAAAGATTGATTTGTTTTTTATGGCTTATCAACCTTTTTAAGGTTATTTAAAACTAGAAAATAAGAACCGTTTGGAGATGATAATTGTTTTACTGATACTACTATTTAACCCATAGCTGATGGGGAGGGAGGAAAGAAGAGGTGCATTCATACCTTTCTCAAGGGTTTTTGCGCGTAAGTGAATATTACGAACCCGACTGGAATTAGAACTCGGCTCTACCGATTTCCAATTTCGATTCGTTATCCATTCAAGCTTTACGGTAGCTGGTATTCCCAAGCTGTCATCCATCTAGGTACTGAACAAACTCGACGTTACTTAACTTCCATGATCGAACGGGAACTGGTATTTCAACGTGATATGGCTGTAAAGAAAGAAAGAAAGAAAGAAAGAAAGAAAGAAAGAAACAAACAAACAAACAAACAAACAAACAAACAAAAGAATAAATAAATAAATAAATAAAGAATTGCAGATATATATTTAACAAAATAATTTAATACGGGATAATTTTCTCAAAGATGAAGATAAGTTTTGAGGCAACAGAGAGGTGGTTCTACAGAAGGATGATAAGAATTCTATGGATAGAGCATGTAAACAACAAAGAAGTTTTAGGGGAAATAAAAAACAAAAAGGACACGTATATTTAGAATCAGAAAGAGATGACATTACCAAGAGCAACAAATGATAAGAAGTTGTGGAGAACCATGATCGTCCAAATCCTGAAGAACCACGAAGAAGAAGAAAAAGAAGAAAAAGAAGAAGAAAAAATATTTACGATGATTAAAATAATTGCTAACACATGGCGATAATAATGACTCAGCCACTAAAACTTTAATTTACTACCATAGTGAATGATTAGATTACTAACAATTTGTTCTGCGGCAGAGGACCCCACTATACTAAGGAATTTAGTAAGGATCGAACTTTTAAAATAAACAATGGTCTACCGAGCCTGTTAATTGAGTCTCTGTGTGTTGAGGGTGGGGCATTCTTGTACATGTAGTTATGGGTAATATTATACATTAATTACTAATTTTATAATTAATAACTATTTGTGCTCAGTTGTTGATGTTAATAGGTATCTGTTGATGTGTTAACATTTTCGAATAATGCAATAATAAAAAATTAAATTTCATCTCACTGATAGATGTGGCGATGTGTTAATAAATTTTATGCACATACAGAGATTACTGGTAATGACGCTAGGAATGTAACCCTTACACGTATTTTGAAATGGTCACATTAAGATTTGCACGTAAAATCAATGTTTTGTACTTTCTATATGTGTACAAAAAACATGATCATTACTTACAAAAATATATATAAATGCATGACTTTTTGATGTTTTGAATAATATCTTTCCTGAGCACTAGTAAATGTACTAGAACGAAGGTGATGCTGTGACTGTCACTAAAAAACAGACTGGCATCAAAGTAGACTACATTGCTGGGCTGAGGAACGCCAATCCAGAGCAGATGAAGTGGCTTACAACAACTACACATGACCTAGGAACCTTTTCAGTGCTTTCTGAACTTTTCCATTTGTGGCAAGTCATTTCAGCACCTGAAGAAAAAAAAAAGAAAAAAAAAAGAAAAAAAAAACGAAAACGGATTTTGGAGGTTTTCAGATTTTGGTTTGTATGGAGGTTGATATGCCGTAAAACAAAATAAACCAAACGTTTATTTTGTTTCACGGCGTATCAACCTCCATACAGAGGTACTGTTATTCTTCAATGCGAGCAATAGCGTGAGTATTCTTAGATAGAAATTCTGTATTTGGTTTGGTTTGGTTTGGTTTATTTTGTTTTACGGCATATCAACCTCAATGGGTTATTTAATGCCGACAACATTTTTAGGATAGATTCGTATGAATAGAATATGTATTCTTTGGTTTAAATTGGTTTGGTTTATTTTGTTTTACGGCATATCAACCTCAATGGGTTATTTAATGCCGACAACACTTTTTATTGCTGGTAATATTTTGTTTCGTCAAAAATCTGTTTCTGGTAATATTTTTCCTTCAAAATTGTATTGTTGTTAATAATTTTTTCATAAAGTAATGTGGTAATAGTTAACTATTTGCCCATAGCTGGGACCCTAACAGGTGCTACCACCCCGGGTCATGGTGGACCTGGGAACATTAGCAATTAAGAGGTAGTTCAATGCTCCTCAAAACCTTCTGATCTGAGGCCTTGATGCTGGATGTAATTTATCGTCTTACCCAGGACGCGGTTGTAGCTTAACGTCTTCCCCAGGACGATTTTCGGATTTTGGAATTTTGGATAAAGGATAATCAACCTGTATTTACAAATTTATGCAAGTTAAGATCTTTCTCGTTCTCAATATGCCCTGGAGCGTGTGTTAAGTTTTCAATTTCCTTCTTCCTCATTATGTGTCAAAGATATTTTAAATATTACTTTCTGATTTCGAGTATATCTTTTTGTTGCCATTTTCTTTAAGACTTCCGAGTTGCATGTTCGTGTCCCGAACGCTTTCGGCCAAACTATTGAACATTTTCAAGAATTTTGATTGTACTATTTACAATAGTAAATGGCGTGTTATTCGCTGAAAGCTATACATCTTTAATTCACAAATACGACCAATACATAGTGAAAGGTGTGTTCGCAGTCGATATTTTGAGGGGATTTTAAAAAATAATAATTATTGTTTTTTATGATTATTCAATTATATACTGCTATAAAGCATTACTCTTAAGTACGAAGTGATTTCTCCGAGCCGCTGGCGTATTTCGTATAGAAAAAATGGTTAAAATTTCCTTCCTTTCTGACGATGGCAAAAACACCATTTATTCACTTTCGTTTATTAGACATTAAATTACGTACCTTCATAACTTGCAAAGACTTCTCAGCCTAATGAATATTTATGAGCGTTTCTTGAATTTGAATTTTTTTAACTTTTGTTTATAAATATTTGTTGCAAAATAAAATCCTTAAATTTGTCTTGACAATGTCTATCAGAAGACGAAACGCGTCGGTTAAGATTTTCTTTTGATTATATATATATATATATATATATATATATATATATATATATATATATATATATATAAATGATGATCCTGGATCCTTAAAAAAGGATTTAGGTGAAATAAATTATCGTAATGGTACCTTAAAGTGGTTTGTTTTTCATTACATATATATATATATATATATATATATATATATATATATATATATATATATATATATATATATATATATATATATATATATATACGTGTGTATTTAGGCAGAAAATTCTCTTTTAGGCCTGTCTGAATAAATTACTAACTTTATGACTGCTTTAATTATGTAGCACTTAAGCACAAAAGAAAAAAATCAGTTATGGATATCTACACATAGTTTTTGCCTCACTAGTTGCACCTCAGATAATGATCTCAGAAAGAGATGGAAAGTTCTTAGGAAATAAAAGTGATTACACTGTTACAGTGCATTTCTTGCCATATTCAAGTGTAATATATTGAAAAATATTCGTGAATATGAAAAGAATATGATCAAAATAAGCAGACATAATGTTTGTAATTTATTCAATCAGACATATATATATATATATATATATATATATATATATATATATATATATATATATCAAATATGTAGTGCAGTTCAATTTATATTACATGAATCATTCGCACAAAAAGTAGATTAGTAAAGTTAATGATATAAATGGCGAATTAAATTACTCTGTTTATTGAATAATTTAGTTCATGCCACATTGACTGAAAAAAATCTCCTACAAGAAAAAAAAAAAAATTCTATAATTACCATATTGGTAAAAAAAAAAACGCACTCACTTAAATTTTCAAAAAAATTCAACCTTATCGTTGCGACTGCACGCTCCAAAAGATTTTACCCGTTAAACATAACACATTTCTAACAAAAACATATTTCGATTCGCATTTAATTTTTCGTGCCAGCGATTACCTGGATATACTAAAAAAAACAAAAAAACAAAAAAAAAAAAAATTTCCATGCTTAATATATATATATATATATATATATATATATAATAAACGCTAGTTAATTCTTGCTCTGTCAGGTTGGCCTACGTGACGAAACTAGTAGGAGCACGCTTTGGGTAAAAAAGTGCTTTCCCTGATGGAAAAGGGGGATACTCCTTCAATGCATGTCCAAGACAGTTTTTCTTTCGTACGACTTCTCAATTTTTAAGGTTGTTATTAATTTCATTGTTTAATAAAATAAAAAAAATTGGGCTAGCAACTTAAATACGTGGACCCAACAAAAATAATATTTATAGTAATAAGAAATAATGTCAGATAAAAAATTCCCCTAAAATGTTGCTACTATATATATATATATATATATATATATATATATATATGTATGTGTGTGTGTGTGTAAGTTACACCAGAATAATTTTTTGCATCTATTTGATTCTCTACAAGTGTTTGTCTGCGTCGTAATTGTAAACGTGTTTACGACGCATGCGTAAAACGTTTTAGAATTTAGTAATGGAGTCACATTTCTCTGTTCTGTTACGTATTTCAGGTGTTCTTTGTTAATCTTCTATTACGTGATTCCAATCCAGGAAGTCGGCACAGTCTTCGAGACAAATA
This sequence comes from Acanthosepion lycidas, assembly GCA_963932145.1. NCBI lineage: Eukaryota > Metazoa > Mollusca > Cephalopoda > Sepiida > Sepiidae > Acanthosepion > Acanthosepion lycidas. The sequence continues at coordinate 17,340,123 of OZ010590.1, read as the reverse complement.
TCAACGGCCAGAGATACAGAGAGGAAGCAACACTGAATTCAATATCAGACCGACCCACCCACCATCCCTCTAGCCTCAAATTTTTCGCAAAAGGTGCTGCCTCCCTTCTGCCTCTTCTGCGTCGAAGCAGTCAAGGTAGTCACCTGTCAGAGTTGGGATCACGCCTAAAATGGTGCTGCTCTGAAATGCTAGATATCAGAGAGAGAGAGATAGAGATAGAGAGAGGGAGAGAGAAAGAGAGAGAGAGATAGAGAGATATAGGGGGGAGTAGGGAAAGGAAAATTGTGCATAGCGCTTGAGGAATTTGAGAAAGGAAGGAAGTAGTTTATACTGAGCGAATACTCCCACCAGACACGTTTTTGTACGTGTCAAATGAAAGTACAGTCAGCCACCGATCTTCCAGCATCCTATTATCCTGAGACTTCCTTTAATAAGGAAAATCTTAGAAGTGACCCTCAGAGAATACCACCTAACTGACATCGGGACCACTGATATTAGCTTATTGTCAATGGGGCTACTAAAATGTGAGATTTTTAGATTATATGCTAATAAAATAATCCTAGAAATGGCTTCAAAATTACATTATAAAAGACAGTGATATTTGAATAGATTCATTTGCATAATGTCCCAAGAATGTAATGCTCTGTCTTTGAGTCATAGCTAACAATTTACGCATTATAATTTCACCTATAACCTGGTTCATACCCCTCCCCGGTCTTTTGAATAGGAGCAGAGGATTTTTCTTTTTTTTTTTTTTTTTGTCGGTTCCTTATCAACTCTCTGCTTCTAACGTCACCGCCTAAAACTCTGAACTTATTTACTTTTTTCTTCAATAGGATTAGATAGGTTTATTGGAGTAGCGCCTCGTACTCTGTAACCCTCTACTTCAAGTGGCTCTTGGACCTTGTACAAGTGAACATCATTCAAAAATTTATTAATTTGGATATATTTATTATTCACCCAATACAAAAACGAAGAGCCACTCCAGGTGAAGTGTTTTTTGAACGAGAATGTTTTATTAATGTAAGAGGTGAGGGAGGCAAGAAGTGCAGATTATAAGGATATGTAAGATAGACAGTTGAATCTAAACGAAATGTTAACGCATTTCTTAGTAAGTTAATTACATAATCTTATTAGTATTGTAGAGTTTTCCTGATTTTCTAACAACCGTTCATCCAATCCTCGGGAGTTGATTGCTCACATTCCTCTTTGCATGCTTAGGGGAGATAAATCGTATTAGTTGATGCTTAGGGGAGATAACTCGTATCAGTTTATACTTACCAGTTTTATTTGCTTTTGTGTCATTTGTCTGTTTCTTCCACTAAATCAGAGAATATGACTTTTCAGCACTACCAAACCCAGAGATTGATCTCATAACTGATAGGGAAACCTGCTTATGAGATATTTCACCAGTCTTGTTTAGCACTGTATCGTTTCTTTGTTTGTTTCTTCCACTGAACAAGAGTATATAACTTTTCAGCACTACCAGACCCAGAAATTGAACTCACGATATATGATCAGCCATGTTTGATTTCAATCTATCTACGGACTACAGCCTTTCGATGTTCCTCTACCCTTACATTTAGGAGGCGGCTGGTCTCTCCATTGTATTTATTGCTACAACTGCATGGGCTACAATATACACAGTTCGAGATCATTTTTCCTTCAAAGGGAAAGGGGGCTTAATTCAGGGGAGTATTTATTTGTTCTTGTTTGCTTTAGAAAAATATTAAATCAGGTGAAGTTTTTTAAACTATGGAATTTGTATGCAGTATTTTCAAGATTATTATTATTGTTGTTGTTGATATTTTAATACGGTGGAGTAATGGATAGAGGCTCGGATTGAGGAATCGGACAGCCGAGTTCGAATTCCAGTCGAATCCGTTACATTCACTTACGTGCTAATACCATTAGGAAAGGTACGAATCCTCATCTTCTTCCTCCAGCTATGGGTAAAATAGCAAGACAGACCGGGTTTTATAGCCTTGGATGGCAAATAGTCTACCGGAGAAAGAAATAGCAACCTACTACGGGAAAAAAAATCTGCTTCGCCTGTCATGTATCGAAAGATATATGATCGCCTAAGCGTGTATCACGCATTGTACTGACGGAATGACAATTTGAATCTTCTTCCGGTCATATGAAAGAAGGAAACTCGTACTGACCTTTTGTAAGGGAGCTAAAATCATATAAACTACAATGAAAAAAAAAATGAAATTGTTTTTGTAAAACAAACTAGTAATATTTAAACAACAAATTGTAATGGAGTAGCAAGAGACTTGAATCTTCATTACATAACATTTTATTCGCGCCAATATTTCGTCAATTCCTCTCAGCCAATGGGAGTTTAAAAATGACCTATATCTGTTCAACGTTCTCGTTCTCTCGCCTGCAATAGGGAATACAGATGAGAGGTCATGTACTTCTGCATTCGGTGGTTGGGAGTTGCACCCCCGGCTACTTTGATATCTGATGCAAATTCCGTGCAATGTCTATTCAAGCACCACACTACAAAATAAATATAATTGATTTTATAGACATCCAGATAATATCCACACCATCTTTTACAACTGAAAATAGCACGCTTTGATCTTTGTGTAAGAAATGCAAGTTGAAAATATTCCTTGTGCCACTAAAAATAATCAACTTACTCCCTACAGCGACGACTATATATGAAACAAACGCCGCTTTGTTATCGTTGTTTGTTTATCTATCTTTTTTTTTTCTTGTATTAGACAGTAAGGTTTTTGTTGGCACAGAACGGCAGAACCGACTGCACTTCGTCGAAATTGATAAACAAGTTTTTCACTTTATCATTAATTATCGGCCATTTTATTCTGGTTGTCAGCAGTTGAAAATGCTACATTCAGTTGATGAACATCCACGCACATCTATCTATCTATCTATCTATCTATCTATCTATCTATCTATCTATCTATCTATCTATCCAAATCTATCTATCTATCTATCTATCTATCTATCTATCTATCCAAATCTATCTATCTATCTATCTATCTATCTATCTATCTATCTATCTATCTATCTATCTATCTATCCATATTACAATATTTATCTATCTATGCAAATATATTACATCTATCTATCTATCTATCTATCTATCTATCTATCTATCTATCTATCTATCTATGCATATTACAATATCTATCTATCTATCTATCTATCTATCTATCTATCTATCTATCTATCTATCTATGAAAATATATTACATCTATCTATCTAGCTAGCTAGCTATTAGGTTGGTGCAAAAATAATGTCGTTTTCTCACATAGTAACATATGTGAGAAAACGACATTATTTTTGCACCAACCTAATATCTATGTATCTATGCATATTACAATATCTATCTATCTGTCTATCTATGCATATTACAATATTTATCTATCTATGCAAATATATTACATCTATCTATCTATCTATCTATCTATCTATCTATGCATATTACAATATCTATCTATCTATCTATCTATCTATCTATCTATCTATCTATCTATGAAAATATATTACATCTATCTATCTATCTAGCTAGCTAGCTAGCTATTAGGTTGGTGCAAAAATAATGTCGTTTTCTCACATAGTAACATATGTGAGAAATCGACATTATTTTTGCACCAACCTAATATCTATCTATCTATGCATATTACAATATCTATCTATCTATCTATCTATCTATGCATATTACAACATCTATCTATTTATGCATATATATTACATCATCTATCTATCTATCTATCTATCTATGCAAATATTCCGCAACTCGCATCTAGCCAGTGTCTAACCGTTAACACGAACTTAAGATGCTGCAGCTGCAAGAAACCATGATGTAAGAAACGCTACCCAGCGTTCAACTTTGCAACAGGAAACAAAAAACGAAGAATATACTTTCAGATGACTAATAAATAGGATTGTCTTAATAATTGGGGAGGTTGGAATCTGTTTTATTAAGTAATAAAAATTAAAATCTTTTAAAGAGACAAAACTTATGAATTTAAGAAAAGACTGATTGATTGATTTGGTTTTTTACGGTTTATCAACCCTTTCTGGGCGATTTAAAGCTTCAACATAATTCAAATTGTAAGAATAATTCTTTTTTTTTCTTTTCTTAGTGGATTAAAAATATTTGGGCACATAGCGATGATACATCTCCTACTATCTGACCATATTTGGGGCGGGGGTGCTAGAGAAGAGATCGATTCATAAACCTTTTCCAAGGGTATTTGCGCGTAAGTGATTGTGATGAATCCGACCGGAATTCGAACTCGGCTCACCAATTTCTTATTCCAAGCTGGAAGTAAAGAAACTTAAAACACACTCATACAAACACACACGTACACACACACACACATATATATATACAAGCATGCGCGCACACGCATATACACATATAAACACACGCACGCCCCCACTTACATACAGACACACACGCACGCACACACGTACACATATACACATAAAGACTTTAGAAACCCAATCCTAAACCTGAAACAAGGGATAAACCTCTACTCCTGTTCAAGAATATGAGCGTATTTGTGAAGGAAAGCGTTTGAAAGTACGCGCCTATGAATATGAGCTGATTTGGTACGTGTTGGAGAGATGGCGAAAAGACAACAACTAAGGGACAAGAAATTGTGGAGAGCCATGATCGCTTACGTCTTGAAGGTACACAGCATATAGAAGAAGAAGAAGTCGATGTACCCATATATATACATTACTCTCTTTTTATGTATGTCCGTATGTATATGTATCTGTAAAATATCTGAGTAAATGTGTGTGTGTCTGTGTGTATGTGCGCGTAGATATGAGAATATGTATACGAACGTGCGATGTTTGTGAGAAAAAGTACATGTCCGTGTGAATGTGTATGTGTGGGAGAGAAAATATATATGGATATAACAGTATGTGTATCTGAGAGGGGTGAGAGTGAGTATGGGGGAAAGAGAAAAAGAGAGAGAAGGGAAAATTGTGTGAGTGAACGTGAATTATGTATGAGAAAAAGCGCATAGCTGTGTGTGTGTTATTTACTATGCTGAGAATTCCATGGGACGAACATGTGAGCAAAACATTTTTTTTTTAGAGAAAATCGAAACAAAAAGAACACTTATACCTAACATCTGATCGAGGGCATGTAATGAGGAAAGACGATTTGGAAAATTTGACACTCACAGGATATATTGAAGGCAAGAGGGACAGAGTAAAAACAGCGTATAATCTACCTAAGAAGCTTGTGTAAATGGATAGCAAAACAAGGTTTAGGAGAAATAGCATAAAGAAAAAAATTACTAAGGGTACAAAGGATATGAAATTGTGGAGAGTTATGATCGCCAACGTCCTAAAGGGACACGACACATAGAAGAAGATTCGCCTCCCCACGTTGGCAAAATATTACACGAGGTGTTTTAATGTGGGTGCCATCTTCGGTCAATTACTCAGTCTCTGCAATCACTGTAACGCTGGCGTCGATATTACACCGATCCCTCCTTCTTTAGTACAATGGGGAAGGGTGTGTGTTGTAAATAAGGGGAACAGATACTATGCTATGATCACGTCTCGAAGTCCGAAAAATACTGATTTACTAAGTTTAGCTTATATTTGGCATAAGGCTACAAATATGGAGCACCCAATGAAGATTGTACTCACTCCTTAGCCGTAACTGATCTAGCAAGACAAGCATATAACCATTAGGCCACGCCAAAGCGCCCATAGGTATGTATTTGAGTGTACAAAAGATTGAAGGAGAATATATATATGGATATTAGAAGGATGAAATTTTGTAAAATAATTGATTTCCTGTTTCATAATTCGATGAACTTTTGTTCAAAAATAATAAAGAAGGACTTTAGTTTATTTTCAGAAGATATCACCCCCAACACGAAATTTCTAAAATCGTATATAAGTATAATAGACTTTCTGGAGCCTTCTAGAACATTTTTGTTCATTTGTAAATTTGTATGTTATGCTATAGCTATAAACTGTTAAATGTTGTTAAAAATATATAAGTGAGGAATCGGAGAGCCGAGTTCGATTTCCAGTCGAGTCTGTTATATTCACTTACGTGCTAATACTCTTGGGAAAGGCTTGAATCCCCTTCTTCTTCCCCACAACTATAGGTAAATAGCAAGACAGACCGGGTTCTATAGACTTGGATGACAACTGGTCTACCGCAGAAAGAAATGACAACCTACTGCGGGAAAAAATCTGCCTCGTCAGTCATGTATCAAAAGATACATGATCGCCTAAGCTTGTATCACGTATGGCACATAACTTACTGAGTATTTAATTAATAAATTGAAAGATAAAGCTTCTGAAATACTTTTTTTTAGATTTATTGCATGTATGGTAAAATTGAATTTCTGTTTGGATGTGACCTTTTACAAGAACTAAAATAAATTAATACATTTTTCATTACTTTTGAATAAAAATTCATCGATTTATGATGCAGGAACATGGGGTTAAAAAAAAGTCATAAGCCTAATCGATATAAAAGTATGTATACCACAGAGAGAGATAGAGAGAGAGGGGGGAAGAAAGAGAGAGAGAGAGTGATATAGAGAGAAAGACTGTGAAGAAATAATGTGAGGGGTTGTGTATGTGTTTGTGAGTATTTGCATGTATACACAAGAAAGAATGATTCTGTGTGTGAGCAAGAGAAGGCGTGCGTGTTTGTATGTGTGGAGGAGTGCTTGAACGAGTATACGAAGGTGGCTGTGATGGAACATGTTCAGCGAACATGTGTTTAGCGTGACACGTGAAGCAACTGAATGGAAGATCTTTGGCCAATTTTGGAGATTTCAAGCCCGCAAGCCCGCAAGCCCGCAAACAGGTTTCGACGGCCGGAGAATTCGCTAATTTATTTACACTGAGATGTTTTCTTTTGTCATTCACTTCCGTTTCTAATAGGGTGACAAGTTTTTCATCTCTTGTTTACCTACCTCCTTACCAGTCGGAAGGAACGAAATGCAACCAATAATTACCCATCCACACTATCACTGCGGGTATATAAATAAATACATGCAATAGAGAGGAAGTAACAACATATAATTAAAAAAAAACTGCTTGGAGGCTGAGATAGTCTTGGATAGTTGAGCGTATTGTTTTGACTGATTCGTTTGCTACGGCTTATCAAACCTTTGCAGGTTATTTAAAGTCAGAAAATATTTAAGAAGAATTTTTTAGAGATAATAATGATTTAGTGATACAAGTGTTACTAATTAACTCATAGCTGGGGGAGAAGAGTAGGCTTCATATATTTCCGAAAGGTTCTTGCGCGTAAGCGAATATAACAGACCTAACTGGAATTGGAATTCAGCTCTCCGATTAACAATTCCGAGTCATTATCCATTACACCACCCGCACATCCAAGCTTAGAGCACCTGGTATTCCCAAGCGGTCACCCGTTTAGGTACTGACTAGACTCGACATTACTTAACTTCGATGTTCGTACTGGAACTGGTTTTTCAACGTGATATGGCCGTAAGAATAGTTGAGTGCAGACTACTCCCAAAGGATTGATAAACCGTAAAAAAAAAATCATTCAATCCGGCTGAAGGCCAAGATATATAACTTATTGATACGCATTTGACACACAATAATTGGTGTACATAAGTTTGGGCGTGTCTTAGTAGAGACATTGAAAGCGATTACGACTTCTGTGTCGTCTCTGAATCTCCACGATACTACATATAAACGGTATCAACGAAAAGGGTAATTTCTTTTTGCTATTTGTTTTTATTATTGTAGCTTGGATTCTAAGAAGCAGTAGTAGGAATGACGTCAGGGGAACGTATGTCGCACGTTGGCTTAGCGTCCCTCCGTTGGTGGTTTCACCCGGTCGCAAACTTGGGTTTGGGATGCATATCGACGCATCAGAATTCTTGAGACTTTCTATGAGAATTCGCGCCGTTTTGGACTTATATTTAAAACCTAGACATAGGCAATCCATCATTATCAGAATGCCCCGCCCACGATGCGTTCCGGCCAATCGTTGACCATTCAGTGTGTGATTTGAATGAAAGATGTGATGCTAGGGAGTGAAGATTATGAGGATAAGTAAGATAAATAAGCATTTATCTTTGGTTTGAAGAGGTTATGATTATTGTGTTCAGAGAACCTCTCACCAGGAGTCAGTTCCAAAAATACTGACACGTTTCCGTGGGCACATCGATTGCGTATCTTCCAGCTTAAATTGCAGCTGAAGGGCGAGTCTCGATGTCAAACTCTTCACCTCATTTGACCTAGCAGGTTAGCATTAATAATATCTATAAGCTTATATGTGCGTACAGGCGTGTGCCTGTGTGTGTGCGCCTGTGTATGTGTGTGTGCGATCGCGCGTGTGTATGTGTGTGTGTATGTGCGTTTACACGCACACTTATGCATCTCTGTTATGATCGGATAATATAAAATAATGGCTGATCAGGCAACCAGATGTTAGCTTCTTCAACAGGGAATTGACACTCCTTATTATTAATGAGGCTGTTCTCCCCAGTTCAGTTCATTTTAGTACATTGACTCATCAAATACATGCCTGCCGAGTAAATTAATTATCAACCGAAATGTATATATATATATATGTATATATATATATATATATATATATATATATATATATATATAGATAGATAGATAGATAGATAGATAGATATGATTAGATCGAGATTTATAGGTAGATACATAGATAGATAAATAGGAATATATATATATATATATATATATATATATATATATATATATATATATATAGGGTGTATCCGAAAAACCTCCCACATTTACCTCTGCCGCAACTTGTATTATCTATCTATCTATCTATCTATCTATCTCTCTCTCTCTCTCTCTCTCTCTATATATATATATATATATATATATATATGTGACGTCGTCCCCTGGTCGCAGCGCCAACCATGTCGTTCTATCCCAGTCTACCACGGCACCAACTGTGACGTCCTACTTTGATTCCCAGTCTGCCTACCCACGTTGTGAATTGATCTAGGCAGAGGAAATCAATCAGTCGTCGGGGCCGTACTGCAAACCGAGTACAACGGGGGTGATACCACACAAATATGCATAAAAGGCAATAAAATGAAAACTCAAAAGTTCAAAGTATCAAAAAAAAAGGTAACAAACTTTATGTCTAGTTGTTCGATACATAGGACTGCATCTATCTCCCGACCTGTTCTATGGATTGTGAAACGTCGTTTTCCGCTAGGCAAGTTTTAACACTTCAAGTCGTCTGCTCTGCAAGAAATTGGTGTTTCGGTGGGTCTTTGGACGAAAGTCAAAAGAAAAACTTATTTCGGTGATCTGGATCTAAGTCGCTCTTCAAATAATTGTTCTTGGTTTGAAGATGGGTCCGGAATGTGCGTGAATCCGAGGCTTGCCTCAACCGGAGACTCACTCTGGGAACTGCTGGGACTCGACTCATTTCTGCTCGTTGTGGCTTCGTTTATATGGGCGCCGACCAAAACCGGGGTGAGTTTGTCGGCGCCGGGGGCTTCCTCGATAATTCTAAATACATATCCACCTCTCTGGTTAGGAATTTCCACCTTTTTCCATTTTTGGGAACCTTTCCTCACTCCCACCTTCTCATCATACTTCAGAGGGGCGTGAACTGCCCTCCCCACATCTTCGTGGCAACTTCTCTTACTCATCCTCCAGATGGGCGGCAACAGCCTCCCTCGTGCATCACGTGATCACCACTCGACCAATGATGTCTTAGTGGGGCGTGGACGAATCTGCGGCTTTGTTTCAGGAAGAAAAAAAAATATCTTGCTTAAAAAAAAAAATTATCTCTTAATGGTTTATCATTTCTCCAGCCGCGAACGGGACAATATGACAATGGCGGTCATAACTCTTGTTCTACACGTGGTTTACGTCAGGTATTTTATCGCTAATTATCAGAATGTGTGGTCTTCTTAACACAGTCTCAAAAAGAAACATCTCCAAAGTTCCAGTCAGTCTGTCGCCTCGAAGAAAGAAAAAAAAACACATTCATTTTCCTTCGGTACAAATTCCTGATAACAAAATTTTATTATTTTATTATCGTCGGACGCTCGTGGGTGGTTTTTAATTTTTCATATCTGTCCAAGTCCTTTTAGTTGTCTGTTTTTCGTCACTTAACGAAATAACATTTTCATTTGAATTTTTTTTTTCTTTGGCCAGCCGGTCTGTAGTTGATAATAAGATCTCTTCCCGTACCAATAGTTTGTTTTCATATCCTTAGATAACACAGCCGATGCCAAAACATAGCTGATTCTTTCCTTCTTTCCCTTTCTTTTTACTCAGAATTTCTCTGTCATTGTAATGACACTCTTTCGCCATTTGTTACTTATCAAAATATCCTTTTATCCATTGTCTCTTAGCTGTGTGTGTTCCTGCTTATCACTCACGATTCGGTTCTTAGCCTCTCCTTTTCTTCTTTTCTTTCTTTTCCCTTTCTGCCTCGTTAAATGGTGCCACACACACACACACACACACACACACATATATATATATATATATATATATATATATATATATATATATATATATATAAAGAGAGAGAGAGATAGAGATAGACAGAGAGAGTGGGGAGTGGGGGTATTGAAATACCGGGTGTGATAGCAAAATTTTCCAAATTATGTAACATCCCACAAAATGTTTAATATCTAAAAAAAACAGCCCAAATAACAGTGAACACACACACACACACACACACATATATATATATAAACAGGGAGAGATAAAACGAGAGAGGGGGTGAAAGAGAGAGAGAGAGGGGGGGAATAATGAAATAAATAGATAGGAATAAAAGAATTAAAGAAAGAAATTAAGCAAGATGGCTTAGATATGAATCCATAAAATGAGTTTGTTCCTTGTATTTTTGCACCTTTGTCGTGTTGTTTAATTGGACCTTGGAAGGCTGACACTAAATGGCCGTGGTCCCATGATCTACGTTTCCAGATGTTTCGAGCTGATAGTAGACCCTGTCATGTCATGAACTACCATTGTCAGCAATGTATAATATGGGTTGTCTGTTGGTCCGACTGAACACGTTTTAGACTTACGAATTGCACACATTCATGGTCTCCATTTATCACCTCATGTTGCTCAGAATTTGTTTAAGGCGGATTATACAGATTTGCGAGGAATGGCGTGATCGCAATGTTTTCCCAACATTATCACAATAGGACGTGGGAGAAATAGTCTGTCTGAACGCAAGCTCCTGCATCTATAAATACTAGGGTAATTTGTACACCTATCAATCCAGTATGGCTCTTTCTCTCTACAAATGTTCTGACCACTTGTGGAATCATGTAACCGTAACATGTAGAACAGTTTAAATATCTGGGAATTGTTTTAACAGAGGACGGAAGTGCGACACCGAAATTCAAAGGCGCATTGGAATAGCGAAAGATGCCTTCCAAAAGCTAAGCAAAAATTTCACTGGAAACAAAGAAAAGAGTACTGGATTGTTATGTAATATCAGTCCTTCTATATGGCAGTGAATGCTGGATAATCTCATCAGAGATTTGAGGAAACAGAAATGCGGTTCTAGAAAAGGATGCTGAGAATACCATGGATCAAACATGTGTGAAATTTAGAAAGAACATAAAAAATGACGAAAGGACGAAAAAAAGAAAGAAAAAAGGAAGAAAAGAAAGGAAGGAAGAAAGAAAGAAAGGAATAAAGAGAGAAGGGAAGAAATAAATACAAAAGAAGAAAGAAAAAAGGAAAAAAGAAAGAAAGAAATAAAGGAAAAATAAAGATGGAAATAAAGTAAGAAAGAAAGAAAGAAAGAAAAGAAAGAAAAAGAAAGAAAGAAAGAATGATGGAAAGAAAGAAGGAAAGAAAGAATTAAGGAAAGGAAGACGGAAAGAAAGAAAAAAGAAAAGAAAGAAAAACAAAGAAGGAAAGAAAAAAAAGAGAGAACTAGAAGAAAAAGGGAAAAGACGAAAAAATATGGTAAAGGGGAAAGAAATGGAAATTATAGATAAAATGTTTAAAAGATGAACAAAGTTCAAATAAAGTCAAGAAGAGATAAAAGAAAATGGAACAATGCCGAAAGGAAAATGTACTGAAAAAATAGAGTTGGTAAGAAAGAAAGAAAGAAAGAAAGAAAGAAAGAAAGAAAGAAAGAGTGTGTGTATGTGTGTGTGTGTTAGAGAGAGAGAGAAAGAAAGAGAGAGAGAGAGAGAGAGACGCGTCTTAGGGGTAAGAAGGAATGACAATAGCAATAAAAATGTAAAATCTAAATTTGATTGGCCGCCCGTATGATTGGCAGGATATGAAAACAATCGTGACAAGAGCAAATATTTGGGCATTCCACAAACAGAAGAGCGCGTGTGAACATCCTTACTTTCGCGCGTCCACATACATAAAGCACAAAGGCAATAATTTTATGAATGTATAGACATTCACGCCTTGACACACGTTAACATCTACGTAGAAACACATACGCACACAGATCTGTCTTTCCCGACCCCTGTTGTAAACCGATAATTAACAAGTAGTCATGCAAACTCTTGCCAAAAAGTCCTGTCCGCATCGTGTCCTACTTATTGTTACCTTTTGGTTGATAAATAAAAACCAGTATTTCTCGCCTGAACGATCACAGTACTGAGATGGATGAACTTGTACCAGACCATACCAGACTTAGTAAGTGCACACAGGAAAATATTACATCACCGTTTCTGGGAAAACTATTATTTGCCGATTTCCTTTATTAAATTTTTGATTTGTATCTTTGTTTTTCTTTAGGCTTCAAATGGGTTATTTATTTTATTTGTACCTCATATATATATATATATATATATATATATATATATATATATATATATATATATCTAGTAAAAGTCATTTTTTATTCCGAGATCATCCACTAAGGATAGTCTTTGATTTTTTTTTTTACTTATATAGTAATACTAACCAGAAGTCCACGGCTAGTAATTAAAATAAAATTTCTAGTCCCTATTTCTTACATTTCTAGAAAGATAAAACCAAGAAAATGATCGCTTCAAAAATAAATATTTTTAAAGATTTCAACACATGAAAAATTTTCCGAAAATTGAAATACTGTTTTTTAACGAATTTTTTAAAGACAATCTCGTTTGTGTTGTGTTGGAATCTTTCATATACCCCGGAAAGGGATATATTTGAACGAAGTAACTAAGTGGTTTTGGCTACTATAACCAAGAGAATACGGTAGCAGTAATTGACTGGTACGCGTCGTAGTCGCAGGGAAGAAGTGTAGACCAATGGCGTAGTCCAATGGGCGTCGTTATAGACTTAGCTCTCAGACTAAGGCTCTGACTCACCTACACGTCCGTCTGTATTTATGACGGACACCAACCAATCATATTCCAGTGAGGGGGAACACAGGTGTACGCATATTCCATTATATCAATCTTTGTGAAAAATTTTTTTCAGCGGAGATGCGTCGGCTATTAATCTTTATGGAAATGTAAATATTTGCAACTTAAACATTTTTTCGAGTAAAATTTTGTCATGAAAATATTGGTGTTATTACAAAAAGAATAACATATTCTCAGATTTTTAAAAATAAAAACCTATTTATTATAAAATTAAACAATGAGTATCTACTGAAATTTTCATTTAAATTGGATAATTCCCTGATTTTCGGTCATTTAAAAAAAGCGCTCCACCTATTTTCCTTTGAAGGTTTGTGGCCCCAGCTTGGGAAACTTTGAAATCGATATGCAGTAAAGACAAGGGCCCCGTATAAAAGTTTCGGGGCAGGGGCGGAGACCCTAGCGCCGGCCCCGCAAGCAGCTCAAAACGAATTCATTTCATTATGTATTATTTAAATTTCATTATATGTATTATATTTCTGTCATCTATGTGTTTTATTAGTCCTAATTTTGTTTTTATATGTCATAGACACGGGTTGTTATGTCTTCAGGAAATCTCTGGTATGATATGAAAATCTCAGGTACGTTTTGACAAACACGAATAAAGGTGTTTCGACGCATCGAAGGAACGGAAATCTTTTGTTCGAGGACCCCTTGCATATTAAAAAAAAAAGATGTATGTGTTGAACTTACTTATTTTGACTATGTTAAGACGTTCAGTCTAATGTCGAAACCCCATTCTATTATAAGTGGTAGGTCCTGAGACGAGATTTGAAAATGAAGCCGCAACAATCTGTACGTTTGCATAAAAACTTCGGGATTCGGGATAACTTAGAAAAAGCAATAACGTTTGGTTATTTATTAAACACAGACGTGGATGACTGGAGGAAAGGGCAAATTTTCTTAGTTAGCCACATGTAAATACATATCAATATAAAATTCTTGCCTTTGTAGGGGAGTTATATAAGTCTGAGTAAATAATCATGAACGCCTCTTACATTTATATATACAAAAGGACTCGTAGAAAATGAGAAACAACAAGACGTGGAAACAACAAAACGTCTATTATATATTTTCTGTTTGTTATGTAATGTGGGTAAAATGAGAGACAGTAATACTGAGTAAAATTGTATGTTTGGTGCCAAATGTAGATCAAATATGGATCGGAATCCGACAGAATAAGATAAAGAATAAATAAAGTATATGCAAACTTTCTGGTATGTTTATATATATATATATATATATATATATATATATATATATATATATATGGGTGTGCGTAATGAGTGTCCAGATAATTTAGTTGAAAGGGTGTCTAGAGTTTTCTTACCTTGATTTTTTGTTAAGTCCTAAGAGATATTATGGCCTGAAAAAGAAAAGGAGCCGAAATGTTCGTTGACGCACGTGTTGACGGCCTGTCCATGCTGATTGCTTGTCCGACAGTGAGAATGTCACGTGTTTGTGTGTGTAAAGGAAAAAAATGAGGTCGATTGTCACTGGTTTAGAAAGAGTGAATTAATGATAATTATAATTGTTATAATTATTTTATTATATTTATTTTCTACATTATAATTAATTTTTATTTATTTATTTTTATGGACACGACACAGTGACAGTATAATCATTTTTTTATTTATGTATTTCTTTATGGACACGACACCTTTAAGTTATGATAAGCAAGTTCGTCGCATAAATTCTTACTACCGTAGTGAGTTTGAACATCATTAAGTTCATCATTCTTTCAGTACCGACCACACCCAGTTTTCTGTCCCTTGTAACTCAAAGCAACGTTTCTTTACCATCCGTCTTTGTCCCCGCTCGTCTATCTATTCGCACAAATACGTTAGATTATTTACTCCCTTCGTCCATCAGCCATTTTTGTCCCCGAGATATTAGATGAGAATTAAATTCTTCTAAATGCCTATCAAATAGCAAGAATTGTTCTTTTCTTAATGGTTTACAAGGAAGAATAATTTACAATTGGTACTAAGCAACGTGTTCGATTCTCGTACGGTGCCCCAAAGAGAAATTTATTCACCTGCAACTAAAAAGTGTTTCGCTTACCGACAAATCTAAAAAAAAAAAAAAAATTAAATTGAAAATTTCAGCGTTTCCACTCCTTTATGCGCATGTGCAGAAATTTTCAGTTTCCACTCCTTTATGCTCATGTGCAGTCACATCAACATAAACATCACTTTAATCAGATAAAGTCACACGAAAAAAATTTTTCCACGAAGTTTTCCTAAAATTTTTCTGATATATAAAAAGTTATATATCGCTTACTCATTCTTGGCGATAAAAAATGGAAAAGTTCCTACACAAAGAATCGAACCCGGGCAGGAATCCTAACCAGTAGGCCTCTTACTAACAGTAAGGTTTACAGAACATCTCACACCTCACTGTGGAAAAGCTTGCCTCGAAGGTCTTTGTTTTATACTTAGATTAGCTTTATCAAGAAGCCAAAATAATTAGGTACTCATGGAGGATCGACCTCACTATCCAGTTGTAATGAACAACATTAACAAGAAGAGCTTATTGGTTATTGACCTCTACACCATGGAGCTCTCAAAACCGCATATAGTTTCCCACGTGACTTGATGTTTCGTCAATTTGGACATGTGCGAATATAAGTTATAAAAACGGGGAAATGTTTTAAACTGAACGCAACTATTTTAAAATAGAGATCTATAAACTTTACAGTATTTACCGTGATGCAGAAAAATAAATTAAAGAAAAACGAACGTTCCCACACCGGGAATCGAACCCGGGCCGCCTGGGTGAAAGCCAGGAATCCTAACCACTAGACCATGTGGGATGACGCCTAACAGACGTCTCAATAATAATCTATTTATCATGATAACCGCAATATGAGCATTGTTCTTTTTTTAGATTTTCTCATTTTTTTTTCAGTATAAGCAGGGAACTGAATATTTGTAAGTACTTTGAACAAGCACGTTTCGCGAACCATTTCTTTTACAGTGATTTTAACCCTCACCAGGTGCATCATATTTTTAACTTTGTTCCTGACGATATTATTAAGCTTCTGCTTAGCATCTGTAAAAAACTATTTACAGAAGAAATAGTTCTTAATCTTATCTAAGATACTCCTTTTCTGTGTGTCTTACTTTCTTTTTGTATCTTACGCCTCTCACGAATTTTTTTTTTGTTTGTTTTAACTCCCCCCCCCACACACACACACCACACTCACCTCTCTTGTTTCCATCTTGGATACTCAACAGAGTCTGAGTTCAATCAGACTTTAATAAATTCCCGAAGATAAAATTAAAAAAAAAAATTATTAATTAATAAAAAAAATCCATTCCCACACCGGGAATCGAACCCGGGCCGCCTGGGTGAAAGCCAGGAATCCTAACCACTAGACCATGTGGGATGACGCCTACCACAGCCGATAATATGTTATTTATTATAACTTTAACACACGTACCGTTTTTATATTCTGTCATCTGACATAATGCGTTAATTGCACTTTTTCAACTCAAATTGTTTTCCAACATCGGCGATTTTAGACATTTTTAAGATAAACAAATGGAATGCTGGGGATTTTTTTTAGCACTAATTAAGTGAAGAACTGTGTGTTCCCACTGATTTCTGACTTTGCTTGACTTGAGGTATCTTGCCGTAGATCACTGTTCAATCGGCTAGCTAGTTGAACAAATCGATAATATTAGGTTGGTGCAAAAATAATTTCGTTTTCTAACATATGTTACTATGTGAGAAAACGAAATTATTTTTGCACCAACCTAATAGTAATAATAATACTAAAGGCAAATGTAAACAAAGATACGGAATATCCCCGTAAACAATAAAATATGATAAAAAAAGCAATAGGCTCACTGTTTTGAGATTATTAGTTCATATGATGTGTTCATCATTGCATTTAATGTTTTAATAGCCGGGAAACTGAATATTTGTAAAAGCATTAAGCATATAAATCAGTATTTCTCCACCGGGATTCCCCAGAACTCTAAGGTCCTGCAAAAATCCCTAAGGGTCCCGCGAGAATTCCCTTGATTTACCTTATCTCTTTTCAACATTGCCAGAAAGGATAAAAAAAAACAAAAAAAACTGATGCAGCAATTATGTTTTCGTTCTGTTTACATTTAGGTACCGTATATGATATTGGTTACTTATTTTTTACGTTTTACCTTTTTGTGTGAATGAAAAATCCCTGATGAAGTATTAAACAGTATGAATTTCATTTAGCATTAACGAAAAATTTGACATAGAAGTATTAATTTTTCCTTAGACCAGTTATTCGAAAACATACTATGATTTTTTACCACATGAACTACGATGAAAATAAAATGAGAAAGATAACCGTTATGGTATATATATTTTTTCTTTTTGCGCAGGAGTTCCTTGAGACATTTAATTTATTTTAAGGGTTACGCAAGGGTAAAAAGGATGAGAAACACTGATATAAATCTTCTTAAACATTTGAAAATCAGTAACAGGAATACTGGGGATCCTTAATTATTAAGGCTTTAAGGGAAGAGATTACAGTTTCCGCTGATTGCTTGACATTGGGTATATTTATATTTCTATGTAGAACCCTGTTTAATTGGCTCGTTTAACGCATCAACAACGCAAGTTCGATCATCAACAACCATGAAAATTGAAAATATATCGAGGAGACAAAAATTATTTGTTTTTTACGACTTATAAACCCTTTGCGGGTTTTTAAAGCCGGAAAATATTTTTTAGATTGTAAGAAATTTTTTGGAGATAATAATGATTTTTGCTGACAAGAAACCGCGATAACTCATAGCTGGGAGCAAAAAAAAGCTGGATTTATATACCTTTCCCAATGGTATTTACGAGTGAATATAACGAACCCAATTGGAATTGAAACTCGGTTCATGAGTTCAAATTCTAAAGCAGTTATCCACTAGCACATCTAAACTTACAGCACCTGGTATTCCCAAGCGGTCATCCATCTCGGTATTGACCAGGATCGATGTTGCTTAAATTTAATTTCAGTGATCGTACGAAGACCGGTGTTTCAATGTGATATGACCGTAAACCTCTAAACATTATAGACAAATATTAGGTTGATGCAAAAATAATGTGGGTTTTTGACGTATTTTTTAAAATCGAAAACCGACATTATTTTTGCACCAACCTGAGCAAATCCCGTGTTAAATACAAGGTTCTTATGATTATTAATATTAATGAATTTTTAAATTATTAAGACTGAACTCGGCCATTTAGCACACGACCATTTTCAGATAGTTATGACAAAAATGACATAGTCTCTCTTTAAAATACTGAAATGTCCTCAACTGTTCGTTCACGAAAAAAATTTACCTACTCACTACAAACAATTACCTTTAGTATTTAACGTGGTACATAAGAATAGATTAAAGAAAAACGAACGTTCCCACACCGGGAATCGAACCCGGGCCGCCTGGGTGAAAGCCAGGAATCCTAACCACTAGACCATGTGGGATGACGCCTAACAGCTGCCTCAATAATAATCTATTTATCATGATAACCGCAATGTGAGCATTGTTCTTTTTTAGATTTTCTCATTTTTTTTTTCAGTATAAGCAGGGAACTGAATATTTGTAAGTACTTTGAACAAGCACGTTTCGCGAACCATTTCTTTTACAGTGATTTTAACCCTCACCAGGTGCATCATATTTTTAACTTTGTTCCTGACGATATTAAGCTTCTGCTTAGCATCTGTAAAAAACTATTTACAGAAGAAATAGTTCTTAATCTTATCTAAGATACTCCTTTTCTGTGTGTCTTACTTTCTTTTTGTATCTTACGCCTCTCACGAATTTTTTTTTTGTTTGTTTTAACCCCCCTCCCCACACACACACCACACTCACCTCTCTTATTTCCATCTTGGATACTCAACAGAGTCTGAGTTCAATCAGACTTTAATAAATTCCCGAAGATAAAATTAAAAAAAAAAAATTATTAATTAATAAAAAAAAAAAAAAACCATTCCCACACCGGGAATCGAACCCGGGCCGCCTGGGTGAAAGCCAGGAATCCTAACCACTAGACCATGTGGGATGACACCTACCTCATCCGATAATATGTTATTTATTATAACTTTAACACACGTACAGTTTTTATATTCTGTCATCTGACATAATGCGTTAATTGCACTTTTTCAACTCAAACGACTTTAATCCTCACCAGGTGCATCATATTTTTAACTTTGTTCCTTTCACGATTTTTCTGTTTTAATACCCCACTCTTGTTTCCATCTTGGATGCTCAACAGAGTCTGGGTTCTCTCAGTTTGTAACAAATTCCCGAAGATAGGATTAAGAAAAAAAAAAAAAAAAAAAAAAAAAAAAAAGAAAGATTTTAATTTCAAAAGCTCAGTTGTAGTTCAGGGGCGAAATTGATCTCAACAGATCGTTAAGTCATGAAACATGACTTAACACCTCACTACAAACAACTGCCTTTATGAACCCCCTCCAATCCTTGTCTTTATTGTCTCTCTTTTTGTCTCTCTACGATATTCTCTGTGTTCCACTTCATATCCCTCTCTCTTTCTGTTTCCCTCTCCAGTCTTTCTCTGTGTCGCACTCTCTTTTTGTCTCTCTACGTCTCTCTCTTTTTCTTTTATTTTCTATGTTACTCTCTCTTTCTGTTTGTCTCTCGACCAAGTGTGATAAACTCATTATATAGATGAGCTTTGATTCTGAATATGACAGTCAAACTAGTTAGTCTAGTCATAAACTGCTGTGAGACTGCATTTTATTGGTTATATTTATCTATCGTAAATGGTGTAGTAAATTTAAGAAAAAAATATTCAGTATCATTGTATGATATTGAATACCGGTATCAATTACTGGAGTCAAATTTTTACTTTGTTTCTACAAAGTGATAGACTAAGGACTCCGTATCTTTGCGCAGTGTTCATATATTCGTGCATTCGACCCCCAGTCCCATAACATGTTTGTGGTGATTATATTCACGATATTACGCCAAGATACAACTTCAAATTTATGGAGCATAAGTGCTAAATCCTTGGGTGTTCAAATGAACTAGTCAACAGCTTTTGAAGAGAAAGAAACGCAATAACCTGGACTATTAAAAGATATTTAATATACAAAAAGAGAAATAAGGAAAAAAGAAGTGGTTGCAGACAGTGTGTGTCTGCGGGCTTAGCTTATGTGATAGGCGTCCGGTTATCTTGTCAACAGTACTTGGTGAAGGGGAAGTCCCTTTCAGTTTTCAGCTAGCTTCTTTAGGTAGTAGTAATTTCTTTTGAGATTGTTGTCATCTTACCTCTATAACTAGATAGCACTGACCGGGCTTGTGATAAGGGAGAAGCGTTACCTAATGCTGTTTGATTAACGGGGTGACAGAAAAGAAAAGAGCATGAATTTGAATTTGGCACTGATAGAGCCAGGGTCACGTGACTCATACGGGGACAGTGATTGGTCCTTTCTTTAGTCATTTAGCGTTTTCATTTTACTCTGTGCTTGTTTAGTCATTTAAAAAAAAAATCTAGTTCGCCCCAAGCAAGGCAGTAAAGCCACTGAGATACAAGAGGTTACTAGGTGTGGAAGAATTAAAAACAGGAACATTGCTAGGGTGTGAAAACAGAGGAAGAATAATCAGGGGTACAGTAGATAGCGATTGACATTTCATTTAAATTTCTGAAGATTAAAATTGTCTGGAATATATATATTTATTACTCCTAAGCTCCTAAGAAAATTAAATTTCAGCATTAAATGACCCATAAATGAGTTGATGTGCCGTTAAACAAACAAAACCTTCAATCAGTTATACCTTGATTATGTTTGGCTTTGACGAGAATTGTCATGGCGCTCTGACGGAAGTGACTGATGAATGTGACGATTTATTTTTTTAAAATCTAGTTCACCCCAAGCAAGGCAGTAAAGCCACTGAGACGCAAGGGGTTACTGAGTGCGGAAGAATTAGAAAACAACATCAGAGCGAGAACAAAATAAGAGCAACCAGGAAGAGAGTAGACAGCGATAGACATTGCATCTAAATTTTTGAAGATTAAAGTTGGCTGGAAAACATGGAGCCGGAAGAGACTTCCACAAGCGAGAAGTGCGAGAAAAGAAACTGTTAGCATAGAGTTTGTGATCAACTGTAAATTGGCGAGACCTCGCCGCCAATCTACTACTCTGCTTAAATTCAAAGAATCCAGACACCATAAGAGATCCTTTTGAGTGATTATTTTAAATTACGATAAGTCATCATTACTCTGCTCTTATAAATTATACGCTTCTGACGATAATAACGTATATAAGAATGACAGACCTCTCGCTAATTAATTATATATGAGAAAAACGTGTTTTATTGCTATTTTTCACACCTCATGTCAAATATAATTTGCAAATATTCATAGTATCGCATTGTATTCAAAATGAACTGAATTTATCAAACCGGCTCCGCCGCTGAGGTAGTTAATTTATATATTTACGTCGATGTTGGTGTTTGAGGTGAGATAAGAAACGACTTCGCTATTGTCTCTGCTTACTCAGCTTGCTACAAGGAGATAAGCAATGGGTGCCTGGCAATTGTTAAGTGGTTAATACGTTCGACTTGCAGCACATTTACTATTGTAGAGAGTTTTATCCTTACCGCATCTTATATTTTATAGTTTTTATACTAATCTTCACACAATAAAAGGCCAAAGAGCCACTCAAGATAGACAATTACTGTGAGGTATTGTATGGGAGTAATAAAGGACAAGAAGTAAACTTCTTGGGGCTATGCAGGAAAGACAGAATTGAAGAGGTCAATATTTAATTAGTTAAATGAATTTCAAAGTTCAGTCGGAGACCTTAAAAATAGTGTGGAAGTAGACTTTAGAAGGAAGGATGAACCTCTACCCCTGTTCAAAATATTGGGGAAGAGTGTGAGGACGATAGGCGAAACAATCTACTCCTATTGGGATAGAAGAAAAAAATCAATGAATAACATTTCAGAGTTCAGTTAGAGATGTTAGAAGAATAGATTTGAAATAGAATTTAGAAAGAATCGAAAACCCAATCCTAAACAGAGGACAAGGGATAAACTTGTACTCCTGTTCAAAAGATTCGGGAGGAGTGTGAACCGGATGATAGGCAAGCCTATCTACTCCTGTTAATTATGCAAGATAGTGTTAAATAACACTAAAAACTACTGTATTTGCATTGTTATTTCTTTCTGTACCCCATCCCTTCAACATGTAGGCGATCATAGCTCTCCACAATTTCCTGTCCTTTGTAGATCTTAATAATAATAAATAAAAGTTTTGCTATCTCTCCTAAACCTTGCTCCGCCATCCAGTTACTCAAGCTATTTAGGTAGGTTGTTTTACTCTGTCCCTTTTGCTTTCAGTCTCTCCCATGAATATCGAATTTTCCAGGCCTTCTTATCACATTATATGCCTTAGTAATTTCAAATCTCTCTTCCTGATGTTATTTATGTACAAGTGCTCTTTTTGTTTTTACATTCTCTAAAATCTTTTCGTTGCTTACATGTTCGGTCCATGGTATTCTCAGTATCCATTTCTCTTGATTTAAGACTTCAAGTCTCAAATTATCAGCAAAATCAAATAGTAAAAAAGACTTATGATCATCGAAGCAAAACTCATACAGCAAAACAACCATCTAAAGAGTGTTCCAATAACTAGGACCGATTATAAATATGAATTAAGTTTAAGCGTCTAATAATTTTTTTCTTTTTCTTTCATTTTTGGCGGACATTTGGGTGTTATTATTTTTCACACATAATTGTCATGGCTTAAATAAGATGATCCAATAGAGAAATAAATAAATTTGAACTGATTTATTTACTGCTGACTTTGATCCGTCTTAATATAAATACCCTTATATATAATCGGTCTTAATGAAACACCTTTTATAAATAAAAACAATTTAAGAGCTCACATCCTCAAATGCATATAAAAAAACTAAACACACACACGCCACTCTTTATTTTCCCTACAACACTGATTAGTTCCATGAAACTCACCTTTTGTCTCTACCTATCCTGATGAGAACTAAAGAAAGTGGAAAGCTCAGACCATATTTTCTCCGAAATGAACTGTAGACAATTTATGACATAATTTTCCGTAATTTGGAAAAGTCGATCAATAAAATTAATCGACACAAAATGTATCATGGCTTTAATGGACATTTGCCTTAAAGAACATTTTCTGTATACATTCACAAAAAAAAAATCGTAAACATAAAAAACGAAGGAGTTCCCACACCGGGAATTGAAACCGGACCGCGTGGGTGAAAGGCTGGAATACTATCTACTAGATCAGGGGTCGGCAACCTTTTGCTCTGTGCCGACTTAGGGTTTTAAAATCATTCAGTATGCCAACAGCATACATATTTTTATACAAGTGAATCATTTCCACAATATATTTTATATAGTAATATATAGCATATATACTTTAGTATATATTAAAATTGAAACAGTTAACTATCTTCGCGTTGTAGTAGTTATTTCGTGATGTCATTTGCGGCTGCGTGCCATTGGAAATTGCTTGGCGTGCACGCGTGCCGTAGATTGTCGACCCCTGTACTAGACCATATGGGATGCCGCGTCTATGCTTACCAAAAATACGCTATTTATAAATAATGATAACTTCAATGGGATTATCGATTTCATAAGTCGTCATATCAATTGGATTTTGCTGTTTAACCACTTCATGAATGTTTAATATTCGGCAAACTTTAAGCCAATTCAAGTAGAAATCCTAGCAATTTGAAAAAAAAAAATCAATCCAGGAATTCTTAACAATGCTTAAATTAAAAGAAAAGAACATAAACTTGATTTGTTAGAGCCGACAGGAATCAGACTGACACCGGACACTGACAAAAGTGACAAAGACGCAGATTGATTTACTAAATATGACAATAACAACTATTTTATTTATTTGTGAGATAAACAAAGCAAAGTAGATGTCAAAATAGGTTAGAGTAGGGGTGTCTGGGAAAGTTCCTAAGCCTTCTTTTTCGATAACTCGAGTCTGAATACAAAGAAAGGATCCATTTTTAAATAGTGACTGCCAATATATACATTCACGTATTCCGGAAGAACTTAAAGAAAGCAGGATAAATCTTGAATGTTGCTAGAACAGGAACCAAAACCCAACTCTATATTAGGCAATCACTAATTACTAATTTATATCAGATGATAAAGTTATTTTGCTTAAAGAGAAATATACAATTTAGCAATAGCAACACTGTTTTTGCAATAGCAACACCGTTTTTCAATAGCAATATCAACACTGTTTTTGCAATAGCAATAGTATTAGCAACACTGTTTTTGCAATAGCAATAGCAACACTGTTTTTTCGATAGCAGTAGCATTAGCAACACTGTTTTTGCAATAGCAATAGCAATAGCAACACCGTTTTTCAATAGCAATATCAACACTGATTTTGCAATAGCAATAGTATTAGCAACACTGTTTTTGCAATAGCAATAGCAACACTGTTTTTGCAAAAGAAATAGCAACACAGATTTTGCAATAGTATTAGCAACACTGTTTTTGCAATAGCAATAGTATTAGCAACACTGTTTTTGCAATAGCAATAGTATTAGCAACACTGTTTTTGCAATAGCGACACTGTTTTTGCAATAGTATTAGCGACACTGTTTTTGCAATAGCAGTAGTATTAGCAACACTGTTTTTGCAATAGCAATAGCAACACTGTTTTTGCAATAGCAATAGTATTAGCAACACTGTTTTTGCAATAGTAACAGCAACACTGTTTTCAGACTTTGTTACATAACATGCTTGTTGCAGTTTAATTATTTTCCTTATGTTTGTCGGGGACAATGTTTATTAAGCATTAAACATAAAGAAAGATTATTAAAATTTAATTTTACAATAACCAAATTTTTGTGAAAAATAAAAGAGCATTTTTTTAGAAAATGAAAGAAGAGAGAACATTCATTCTCTTATCCCGAATGTTAAAAAAGCGCATACGATAACAAATAAAGACCTTGCATAAACTGCCTTGTGAAATTTGAAAGGTACAAACATTTATTATTCAGTTATAAAACAACAGAGAAAAGTAAAAATTCTTACAAAAAATGCTTGTACAAAAATTTACTTTCATGCGGCTTATTAAGAACAAGGCAAGATAACGTAACAAAACTATAGAAATAATGGGTTCAAAAAAGAGATTTATAATACAATTTTTTCAAATCATGAAAGAAAAAATTGAGAAGGGTATATGAAAAGTCTTTGAAAAAAAGAAATTACTCTTATAAAAAAAAAAGTAGTGCACCCACCTAATAAACAAACGAAAAGAACTACGCGTATTTTCCTGGAAATTCTCAGGGAGGTTTTAATGATATTTTTTCAATGTCGTTCTGTTTTCTTTCTGCTTGGCTCCCATGTGGTTCACTGAAGCCATTTAACGATCTTTTAGCAATGTCGTTCGGTTTTCTTTCTGATATTCTCTCGAGTGACTCCGCAAAATCTTACATTATTGTAAAATGTCTTTCGTCGGTGTAGTTTTTAAGAATGTCCTTTCTGCCCTTTGATCTGTTGGTGACTTTCAGACGAGGAAGCTTAAATCGTTTCCGCATCCAGCCAGTCCCGTCCCATCCCGTGTGACGTCTACCTTCTGCCGCAGCCAGAGGGCTTCGTTTCTTCTTTCGTCTAACCCACCTTCTGTCGTTCATCCACTGTTCTGTTTTTAAATATCATCGAGGGTGGATCAAACAAGCCTCAACTTTAAAATTTTACAATTTTTTCCCCATCCTTTCATTGGACAAAACATACGGGGGTATACATTTTTTTCTGACATAATAGCAGTTATTTATGGCGGTGCTTTTGAGAGTCAAATCGAAGTAAAAAAAAAAAAAAAACTTTTACACAAAAAATGAATTTTTTTAATAAGCCGTTTGGCATTCTTTTAATACAATTATCCCAAAAGTAAATATGACAAATTCAGACTATTTAACATTTGTTTTTTTACACTTTTTAATTAATTATTATTTTTAATTATTTTATACTTCTAACTTCATACTTATCTGGCACATGTGAGAGGGTATCCCACAGACGAGACTCTGCCAAAGAGCAGAGTCTCGTCTCGGGAAAATGACTCCGTTTTTACGTGGTCTATAGGGAATTTTTGCCCGAGGCTACGGGCTCGGATACCCGACTTTAAAAGTCGGCTTTGTGCCACATCTTGCTGCGTGGGGCAGCGAGTAAATAATTATACTTCAAACTAATAAACATTTTTATAGGGTTGGCAATTTTAAAAAAATCGAAAAGTTGGTGAATTTTAACAGTGACAACAGGAAAGAAACAACACCTGAATCCATGACTGTCTCCACTGATTTCTCGTAGATTGACAAAAATAGGCACTTTACTGTGGAATAGTGTTCAATAAGCTCGTGTTGCGGGGCGTTAGTACTCGGTGAAAGCCAGGAAATCCCAACTAATGCAATAAATGGGATGATACTTGTAGGCAGTCTGTATTAATGACAACAAAACCAACCAACTTCTTTAAACTACTTGAGCCTATTATATAATTATTACCCATGTCACCGAGTTTCAGTTAGCATTTTTTATGAAGATCCTTACTATGATAGTGAATTCAATCCTCACTAAACGCATCAAAAATTTGTAGTCTTCTGCCAGACTATCAAAGAACTATCATATTATAATCCTGTTTGCACCTCCGCCGCTTAGCAGATTAGTCAGCACATGCGTTACGCTCTGTAATAGGCTACCTGTCCCCTGTCCACAAATCATTGGTATAGAAGTAGCAGAGAGTATAAATCCCTGATATGTTGGCTTAATTCCGGCTATCCTTAATCTGGGAGACGCTCATTAACACGCTTTGAATTTCACACGCTGCCATTACCTCAGATAAATGATGGACCATTTTGTTTAGACTTCGAGGAAAGATGGAAGATAAAAATACAACAGAGACGCTGTTTTTAGTGAAAGAAAGAAAGTAAGAAAATGATATGTCCCGGAAAGGGATATATTTCATCGAAATAGCTAAGTGTTTTAGGCTACTGTAACCGAGTAGAACAATCTAGCAGGTAGCAGTAATGGAACTGGTACTCGTCGTAGTCGCAGTCAATAGGTGTAGACCAATGGTGTAGTCCAATGGGCGGCGTCGTCAATAGGCGCCGCCTGTACCTCTACACCAGCCAATCATATTCCTGTGAAGGGGAACACGGGTGTATCCATATTCATTACATCAGAAAGAAAGAAAGAAAAATGAGAATGAAGATAAAGGAAGCGATAATGCTCTCACGCGTTTAACGTCTACTTCAGGGAAACGGAAAACCACTCCAGTTTTTTTAGCGTACTCTCTTACTTCTTTATATAAGGACTTGTATTCGTACTTGTGAATGTGATTGCAACATTTTGTTAAGTTCAAATGTTTCGCGATGCAATTGAAGAATTTCCACACAGACGTAAAACTCAACGCAAGGAACTTAAGAATTGCCATTCAACAGAAAATTAAAATAAGAAACCTGTGAAATTTTCACTTTATTTTTTTTTTTTTACCAAAATGCATATGCCATAAAAGCAAGAAAAAAAAAAGTAACGTTCCCACACCGGGAATCGAACCCGGGCCGCCTGGGTGAAAGCCAGGAATCCTAACCACTAGACCATGTGGGATGACACGGTAACTTATTGATCATAGATTTTTTTAATGCTTCGTCATATCAAATTGTCATTGCAGTTTAATGTTTTAATAGTTGATAGCGCTGGTGCGTATTATCCCCAAAACACTCGACTTTCAAGCTTCGTTTGGAGCCCAGTGGCAACGCTTTGTGACCCTCGCTATCTTATCAACATTAGCTTTTTTTTAAAAAACTAAAACTAACTCAACTTAAACTATGCACAACTGAATATTAAAGGACGAAAGATTTTCGCGGATCTCGACATCAATTTTGGGAGTCTTTTTTTTTTCATTCAAATCCGTGAATTTGTTTTACTCACACTAAGTCTCGGAAAAAATGCTAGATAAAATTCACTATTTTTCCCACAATGTTGAATGTGTTAAAATTATTTAACTTTTAGCAAGAACAATCTTAAGGTGATGTTGAATACCGCAAAACATTGTTGATTTAAAATGGAATGATCTATTAAAATGGAATGATCTATTAAAAATGGAATGATCTATTAAAATGGAATGATCTATTATGGCATGACTTTAAAATAAATAAATACAAATTAAAGTTTAATTTGTATTTATTGTAGGGATATCATCATCATCATCATCATCATCATTATTATTATTATTATTATTATTATTATTATTATAAATAAATAAATAAAAATAAAATATAAAATAATAATGATAATGTAAATTAAAAATAAAATAAAACAATAATATTTAAACCTTATTTAAAATAAAAAAATAAAAATAAGACAATTACTCCCAACATGCAACAAAAACTATTCCTGTCGGAAATACGGACATTCCACCAAAAGACGTTATATATTCAATCTCTTCGCTAAGAACTCTTAGGCAGGCAACGCGTGTGTAGTTTCTTTCTGTGATATGGCTTGTAAATACTACGGAGTAAATTTCTCCCTTTCATCATATGTACAATAAAACAATTGTAGCCTAAAAATATACACACACCAATACACACAAAAATATAAATAAATTGTATGAAATTAACATATAATTTAGCATTCTTTTTCTGTTACTTCTACACGTTTTATTTTCTGTCAAGTATGATTTTATCTCCGTAATTTCTGTTGCTATCCGATGTGAATGAATCCCCCACCACATTACGGTGACCGCCGATTTGTACAAGTAAAACAAGAACTATTCACCTACAACACACATTGCAGTTACTTTCATTTTTTTCTATTTTGAATTGTTCACCTATATTCCATATGGTCCATTATTGTACATAATTAGGTTGCAATAAAATTCGTATTTTATATGAATAATACCTTATGAAAATTGAGATGAGAATATCATAGATTTTTTTAGGGGTGGGGCGTGCACGATAGTTGGCAAGCTCTAACACAATAAAATTAGAAATCCTGTCAATTTAGAGAAGAGCAGTAGAACTTCTGGTGATCCTAACAGTGATTAACGGGACGGAACGCCATCGCATTATTATACTTATTGATTTCTCCTAAAAAAGTGATAGAAATCGACTATGTTTACCTTACTATGGAATAAGCTCACCTCGAAGGCCATTGTTATATACTAATTAAGTTTAGCATTGTCAGAAAGCCATAACAATTAGATACTCAGTGAGAAACTCATTAATGAAGAAAGAGAAGAGATCTCTGGTCATTAACCTACACTGTGGAGCTCTCGATTCACAGATCGTTTGTACTAACATGATTTTTTGATCATAAGCATTTCTATCATTTTGGATATGTGCCATTATAAGCCGTCGTATCCGGTAGTTGTCATAAACTGAATGCAACTATTTTAGAAAGAGAGATCTATAAACTTTGTTGTATTTACAGAGAGGAATAAAAATAGATTGTGGGCATTAAAGAGAAATAAATAAAACAGGAAACCCTTTCCACACCGGGAATCGAAACCGGGTCGTCTAGATAAAAGCCAGGAATCCCAACCACAAGAAGACCATGTGGGACGACGCTTGCAGTTAGATTCAATAATATTTTAGTTATTATGATAACGGAAATAGAAGCATTTGTCGTTTTATATATTTTCTCATTTTTGGCAGTATAAACGACATCTGTAAGCTATTTAGAGAAGAATAAATAAAAAGTAATCATTCCCACACCGGGAATCGAACCCGGGCCGCCTGGGTGAAAGCCAGGAATCCTAACCACTAGACCATGTGGGATGACACACGTCTTTAGCGACAATATGTTATTTATTATGATAACTTCAACACGCGTACTGTTATTTTGTCATCTGACATTATGCTTTAATTGCACTGTTTTCCGACATCGCAATCTTAAACATTTTAAGATAAACAAATGAAATGCTGTGGATTTTTTAGTCGTAATTAAGTGAAGAACTGTGTGTTCCCGCTGATTTCTGACATTGCTTGACTTGAGGTATCTTGATTGATCACTGTTCAATCGGCTCGTTGAGCAGATCGATAATAGTAATACTAACGCGAATATAAAAATAGTGGAAAAAAAATACAGCTTACATTCTTACATCGATAAATAATCGACAACTCTATTTACAATCATGTGAGCTTTGCCTTTGATAACGCACGGATATGGCAGATATACAGGTATATTTATCCCACGTGCCCACGACGCAGAATATGACACAAGGAAGGTTGAGATTAATGTGGGATTTCTCAGTTAAAATTTCCAAATATTGATCCTGCCCTCTCAGCACCTCCTCTTTTGGGGGACCCTTCAGGTGCCGGGTAATAATTTAGAAACTGTATACAAATATTTAGAAAAATACAAGCTTGTATCTTTTTTTGAGATACAGTGTAGAGTTAGTAGCTCGCTGTACGTTGGAACACACACACACACACACACACACACACACACACACACACACACACACACACACACACACACACACACACACACACACACACACTTCTTTGTAGTATGTTGTCGTTCTGATTATTTCTGAGTTGGTGTGAGGAGTGAACCAGTCTGTCCCACTTTCTGGCGAAAGGGTAGAGAGGACTGTTTCCTGTATTTTTCATTCAAACTGAGGTCAGCAATTGGTCGGGGAGTGTGGTAGAATTGTCCTTCGCTTTGGTACAGGGTCATTGATATTTTGTTTCACTTACCTAAATACCTGGTTTCAGAAATGAAGTTAGCTGATTGACGTCACCTCAAGAATGCCGTTGTTAATGTGACAGATATCGGCTCGGATTGAGGAATCGGAGAGCTGAGTTCAAATTCTAGTCGAATCCATTACATTCACTTACGTGCTAATACCCATAAGAAAGGTATGAATCCACTTCTTATCCCCCGCCCCAGCTATATGTAAACAGCAGGACAGCCCGGGTTCTATAGCTTTCTATATACCGCCGAAAGAAATGGCAACCTACTGCGGGGAAAGAGATCTGCCTCGTCAGTCATGTATCGAAAGATACATGATCGCCTAAGCGTATATCATGCGTGGTACATAACTGACTGACTGCTAATGAGGTATCAAGGAGTATGTGATAATTTTCAGGGGATATAATAAATATTTGAATTATGTTTTACTTATTAAACCTTGCCTACTACTACAAGGGATTATATTTTGTTGCGTATTTAGAACATAGTATAAATAAATAAAATCTGCCGTTTATTGAATACGGGTGTTGATCACTGGAGTCAGATTCGTTATTTAGCTTCCGACTGACCGAAGGCTGTAAACAAGGAATGTAAGTCGTGCTTTTGAGCGGTGCTAGTTTTATTTTCCGCGCTAATTGATAGAATTCTACCAGTGCTATGTCCCCAAGCTAATCGTCTTCACTATGCAATTATCAATTGTGCGCTCCCTACGATAATAAGGTATAAAAGAACTCACTAAACTAGATGAAAAATCACCGTTTTATGGCAAGCGTCCTCATCGCCTTTAATCTACTGTGTGTGGGATCATTCCTCTTTGCCAGTCGACTTTGTTTAACATTGCTAGGTAACATTGTATTCAGGACACTTTTTCCCATAAGATGCGGTAGACAAAATATTGTCCAATCTTCGCCGAGAAAGACGACTTCGTAATTTCACCAAACTACGTGACGACCAATGTCACGCGCACGCTCTCTCTTTTGAGTGATATTTGATCATATATATATATATATATATATATATATGAGGAGGCTCTGTGGAGTAATGGATAGCGGCTTGGATTGAGGATTCCAGTCGAATCTATTACATTCACTTACGTGCTAATACCCTTGGGAAAGGTGTGAATCCCCTTCTTCTCCCTCCAGCTATGGGTAAATAGCAGGACACAGAGTGGGTTCTATAGCCTTGGATGGCAACTGGTCTAGGAGAAGGACAACTCTGAATTCAAAACCTGCGGAGGGTCGTTTGGGGACCTTGTGGCACGTAGTGCACCAGGTCTCTGTATTCGGCCCTTCAAAAAGTGTGGATGGTCCTGCACGAAACATTTACCACTATAATCTAATCTCATGTGCTGTTGTTGGGCTGTCGGTTTCCTAGGAACTGATCTGCTTGACCCTAAAACGTCGAATTCGGCAGAAGAGTCATATATATATATATATATATATATATGATAATCAAAGGCCGCTACATCTCAAACCAGACCTAAAAAATTTTGTTTGAGGAACCTGGCCTCCTAACATATCGTAGACCTTAAGGTAATTATAGGCAGTAACCAAATTTCAGATAAGGTAGTCCGTAATAGACTAAAAATAAAAACAACAGGATTTGTAACAAAAAAAGGAACTTATGTTGTAACCACATTAGACACACCAATTCGTTCACTAGCTCAGTCACGCGATAAATTAAGCTTTACCCACATTTCTCACCTACACAAGACAGAGACGCTTGCGTAGGTGTTGAGGTCACACAGTTATACACACGCACATGCTAATATATACACTTACACACTTCATACACACTCCTAAAGAACTAAAAGATAACATACACTTTACACACATACATCCCCCTCCAAGTAACCAATAAAACTGTCAATAATAGAATTCTGAATCTCCCCAGCCTCTATCTTAAAAACAACTTAAAAGAGGCCGTTTAAGCCACACAAGGGATGACCAAAATTAACGATAAAAACAAATGAAAACTACAGATAAAGTTCATTTTCTTAAGATAGTCATCCATTCCTGTAGTTTACTGCTACTAACAAGCAGGAATTTTTCTCTTGATGATGGCCATGCTGGCCGAAGCTAGTGGAGGAAATTAATTAAAACAAAAAATATTAATATACATCTCAGTATGTTTGAAAATTTTAATTTTTTAATATTTTTTATTTTTGAAAACTTATATATATATATATATATATATATATATATATATATATATATAGCCTTGTGCTACATCTAAGCTATGCTTAGAAATTCAATATATATATATATATATATATATATATATATATATATATATATAAAAGTGAACATAGAAGTCAACACCATCTATGTTCACTTTTATATTTACACACGCTCTATCTCTGATATTGAGCACTTTATTCCATAAATATAGCACACCTTAAGACTATATTTCGTTATATATATATATATATATATATATATATATGAAATACTGAATTCATTCATTTTGAAAGTTTTCAATCCTTGCCATTACAATTTTTAACACTCTTCCGCTACAAACTCGTAAACCCCGCCGTGATATGAACACTCAAATAGATTTGTAGATTTTCATCTAAGTCATCCTTCTCGTCTATTTGTAAGTGCTACTCAGTCCATATGCTATAAATATCTATTACTGATAAAAATCTACAATTTAAGTAAATAGTTTGTTTTTATTATCTAATAAAAAGTAAAATCAATGTCTGGTTAATGTCATGTCGAAAAAGTGCGATTTAGTATAATGAGGTAACAGCGGGCTTACCGTTAACAATAAAAGTAGGCGGAAGTGATAAAAAAACAAATGGCGATAAGACGTGGTTGAAATATGTAAAAGGATTTTTATTTCCCATGATCTGCAACCGTCGATCATTTGATCGTTTGGGGGTATCGTATATCAATCGTGGGAAACTGAGAGTTTTTTCGGGGTTTGACACAAGGTAGTAATCATGATAGAAACGTAGAGAAAACCAACGCGCATCTAGTCGAGTGATATAGACTCGTGGGGGGGGATATTCCACCAATTATAGCGTTGTAGTAGCCGAGCTATGGATAAATAGCAAGACGGCCGGGTTCTATAGTCATGGATGGCTATTGGTCTACCGCCGAAAGAAATGGGAACCTACTGCGGGAAAAAAATCTGCCTCGTCAGTCATGTATCAAAAGATACATGATCGTCTAAGCGTTTATCATGCATAGCACATAATTGACCGAGAAGCCGAGGGTGAATCTCTGCTGCTGTTGGTGTCGTCGCTAGCCGGTCATCGCTGTTGGTAAATACGACTTGGCTGATGGCCTGGGTAAGCTTGCCCGCTGCGGGTCCGTCGCTAATACCATCCGAGTCGGATCTGCCTCTGTGCGTGGAAACGACGTTGGTTTTATAAGTCATTCAGTGACTCAGAAACGGCAGCTATGAAAATTGCGTGAGCCTTTTCTGACTGGTCAGAAAATATATGTTATGACCGTGGTATTTTGGGACGGTATTCCTGAAGTAAATTTACTGAGTCGGGCGAAATTAATGTCTGTTTTTTATCATATGAGCCATGGATGCCGAAGTGAGCATTTCCGTCTAAGTTCAACGGTACGATAATAATTTACAATTTAGAAAATTGAACTTTCGAGTTAAGTTCAAATGACTGTTGCGAGTACTAGTTTTATCATCACCTTACACAATAAAATTATCATGCATTCTCTTCCATAATCTTGACTACGGTCTTGACACTCATATGCTCGTTACGATGGTAACGCATAAAAGAGTGATGAAGTAAACATTTCTTCTATAATTACTTCTGTGACTCAAACGAACACTCGTTGACACTTTTGTAATGTCAACGAATACTCGTTGTCACTTTCGGAATGCTCGTTGTAGTAGAGACTTTGTAATCGCAGATACAACTGTAATAACGCCGTTGAACAATACTAGTGTCTAATGCCTTTAGGTAACACTCGCACTAATAGTACTCGCTGGATAATAGGCGCTCGAATAGTAATCGATATAGTGAAATAGTATAGAGAATAGCAGTTCTTATAGTGATAGAAGATAGAGTAGAAATAGCGATCCGAATAGTAATAGAGGATAGAGTAGAAATAGCGATCCGAATAGTAATAGAGGATAGACTAGAAATGACGATTCGAATAGTAATAGAGAATAGACTAGAAATAGCGATTCGAATAGTGACAGAGGATAGACTAGAAATAGCGATCCGAATAGTAATAGAGGATAGACTAGAAATAGCGATCGTTATTCGTCACGAAACTTTATACTTATGAGTTTCCTCTATGGAAACGTGATTCACATAATTCAATAATAGGATATCCCGTGTTTGCTGACTGGTGATCTATGTTCAAACTCAAGTGTCAACTCTCCGAAAAACAATTCCGAGTTGTTATCCATTACGCCACTCGCACATTCAAGCCTAGAATACCTGTTGTTCCCAAGTGGTCACCCATCTAAGTACTGAGTACAGTCTCAACGTTGCTTAACTTCCGTGATCGCACGGGAACCGGTATTACAACGTGATATGGCCGTAAGCCCGTTAGCTGCTAGAGATTATCTAGAAAGGCGTTTAAAAATATGACATCGTCATTATAGCTTCAGAAAAAGAATTTAATTGGCTGATGGCGGAACGACCGAAACACTACCCCCACCCAACAAAAAACCCCGCAAAAATGAAAATACCGTTTAAGCTAACACGAAGAATAGGTATCACACATCTACCAAGGTGAGGATTTGTACTTGATCAACACAAGCGGGATTATCTGGTACGAAACTTTTAATGAAGTCAGAAAGACATTACTGACGATTCATCACAAAAGGATGTAGGCGATCATGCCTCTCCACAATTTCCAGTCTTTTGTAGCCTCTTAGTAATGTTTGCCTCTTTTCTGTTTCGCCTAATCCGTTCTACCAACTACACAAGCTTGTTAAGTAGATTATTTGCTGTTTTCTTTTGTTCTTCTTGCCTTCAATCTGTCCTATGCGTGTCAAATTTTCCAAGCCCTCTTTCCTCATTATGTGCCCTAGAAATTTCAACAGTTGCTTTCTGATTCTATGTGTCTTTTTTGTTGCTCTTTTCTCTAAACCTTGTCGTTGCTCACATATTCAGTCCATGCTATTCTCAGTATCCTTCTGTAGAACCACATTTTAGTTGTCTCAGGTCTCTTCTTCATCGACAAGAAGATTGCCCAACATTCAATGTCATGTAGGAGGGCCAATATTTCATAACAGTTCAGTACATTTTTCTATGTTTCTCTTAATACTTTGCTTAGCTTTTGGAAGGCATCTTTCTCTATCGCAGATGTACCTTCGGATTTCGGTGTCACATTTTTCGTCCTCTGTTAAAATGCTTCCTAGATAATTAAGTTTGTATACTTGTTTGATTTTAGTTTCTCTGATAGAATTTGTAAATACATGAACCCTGATAAATAAAAATCCTAACGGATCCTCTTATACATTAGAAAATAACCAACAAATGCGCACCAGAGAAATTATTACCGACCCACAAAACGAAATTCGACTTCGGCTCGATATTAAAAAAAAAACATTAAAAATAAAAATTGTTTTCCAGCCAATAAAAAGCTTAAAAAATTAAACACACTCTTTTCTCTGCGTAACATTTATTGAAGTTGATGTTATAAGATAGAAGGATACTTAATGGCGGAGTTAGGCTCAAAGTTAACGAGATCGTCTATCCACTAACGATGTTTTGCCCGACCCTATACACTGTAATAAGAGACTTGGCATCAAAAGAAACCGCTTTAAATTACATCTGATTGACTGATTTGTTTGTTTAACAGCATATGGGTCATTTTAATCTTTGAAGTAATAAAAATGTTATTCTGTTTTCACAATTGAATACATGGTAGATGATACTCAGCTTTTGTGCATATACATGTTTGTGTGGTCATGATTACTAGAGGCAGTGATATGCATTTTATGTTGTAGTTTTTTTGAAGTTATATTTTGGAATACAGATTGATTTCTTAAAAGAAATTGTCGAATATTATACCATAAAAGAGTTCTTTTATGTTGGTTGATTTTTTATTGGCATCTCAAACTCTATGGGTTATTTAATACCGAAAATCTAAATAGTTTGAACACAATTTTATGGTCTGTCTATATTTCTGAGATGAGGTATTATGTACAGTTCTCATCTTTGTCGCCATATTTGTCACACGCCACGGCCTTCTTCAGGTGGGTGGAATTTCGAACTGAACTCTTTATTTCGATCACTGGGGTAGACTGTTCTAGTTCCACGTTTGATGGATGTCAGTTATCAGTTATCTCCTGCTAATTTTCCCTCTGAAAGTTCTCCACTGCCTTAACCGAGGTCTTTGGGTCTGTCACTAGATCTAACCAACGCCTTTATCCACTGTGCCATGTGTCCTTGAGGACATCTGGGTATGAATTTCCGGGTGTTATAAACCTAATGTTTTCAGCAACCATTTTTTTTACCAGTGCTCATATTGTAATTTTGCTGTTATCATTGCATGTTTTTGCCAGAGCTCATATTGCAACTTTGTTATCATTGCTTTTCTCTGGCACTCCTTATTACTGGTTCCCATATTGTATTTATTTCTATGCTTGGTCGGCTCAGGAGATTTTTGTGGCCTAGCATATGTGCTAATTCCTTAAGTTTCTTTAAGTGACTGGGTTCTATAGCCTTGGATGGCAACTGGTCTAGGAGAAGGAAAACTCTGAATTCAAACCCGAAGTGGAGCCCCTAAGGCCGATGGACGGTACTTTGTGCTACCTTCCGGCAACTCCTGTAACCGCGATGGTAGCAAACTGCATTGGTTTATCTTCTCCTTTGGACTCCGCTAGCAAGGCCAAGAGGGGTAACTAGACGTCTGGCCAGCCCTAGTTCTCCATATATCCCGCCCAGCGCTACTCCATCCTCTCTCGAGACGGACGCATGCCGACGACGATACGCGTGTATTTTTTCCAGTGTCTGTGTTTCTGTGTTTATTGATTATTTCCTTATTTATTATTATTATTAATAATTTAAAAAAAATCTTATGGTAGCATTTTTAATGTTTTGACAACGCATGATGCTTGGAGGTGTCTATAATTTTTATCTGGTAGATAAGATTTCCAAATTGCATCCATTTTATTAGCTATGCGAATTTTCTCAAGCTGAGATTCTTTTGAGCCACTGTATGGTGCCACTGACTGGACATTAACTAAAACCCTAGAGTCCAAGCTTAATTGTATCTACACTCAGATGCTGAAATCTATACTTAACATCTCTTGGCGACAACATCCGACTAAATCACAACTCTATGGTCCCACCCCTGACATTTTTGCAATCTTACGCGAACGCAGAATGTTCTTTGCTGGCGAGCAAAACAAGAATTATCAAGTGAGTTACTATTCTGGACACCTAGCCATGGAGCAAGACGAATTGGTCGCCTAGTAACCATCTACATTGACCAGCTATGTTATGAAACAGAATGCCACCCTAGTGACCTTCCGACCTTGATGCAGGACCGCGAATTGTTGGCGGGATAGACTCGTGAATGTCCGAGCTAGCTCGACCGAATAAAATAATAAATAATTTTTATGACAACAAAGTCTGAAAGAAACCAAAGTGAAAGCTAATAATTAACGCTATCAATTCAATTTGTTGTGGGCCGGTGTATGCGTTGAGAGATAAACACGTGTGCCTTCTGAAATGCCCGCAGTAACATGGCAGACTCGGGATGTGAGTCAACGAAAAAAAACTGTAAAGAAACGACAAGAACCAATATATATGTAGAAACAAATGGTAATGTATTAACAACAAAGTTATACAAACGACAAGACAATAATGTGTGTAACAAATGAATGTGAAAAATGTTTGCTCCAAAGTATGTGTAGTGAGAGAATGTACGTACGTACATACGTGTGTGTGTGTAAGTGTTGTTCATGCGTTTCCCAAAGGGAAACACGTTCTCCGCGAGAGGTTACATGTTGGCGGATAAGATCAGAAGAGAGTGATTTATAGTCCCAAGAGCGTCCCTTAGGAGCAGTTTCGAAAATCAGGAGGAGGTAAACCGAGAAATTCTTAAACTATTGAATATATAAGGGTGAATATAATTTATTTTTACCTATGAATACCAATTTCTTGATTACTGCATTACTGGTATTCTGTATTTCTTAAATTTTAAAAGAAGTCCGCATGATTTTTGCTTAGTGTTAAAGATGACATTAGAAATCTAATGTTTATGACATATGATTTTGATGACAGTTCACAGGTTCAGTCAGTTATGTGCCATGCGTGATAAACACTTAGGCGATCATGTATCTTTCGATACATGACTGATGAGGCAGATTTTTTACCGCAGTAGGTTGCCATTTCTTTCTGCTTTAGACCAGTTGCCACCAAAAGCTATAGAACCCGGAAGAGGATTCACACCTTTCCCAACACGTAAGTGAATGTAATGGATTCGATTAGAATTCGAACTTGGCTCTCCGATTCTGCAATCCGACCCGCTATCCATTACTCCACTGTATAAGTAAATGAAAACAATTTTCATTAAGTCTCAAGCAAAAAGTGTGACAATTACATTTCAATATATCAAACAATACACGGACAAAACAATAATGATAGTCGGTTTTTGTTGCATGAAAAATTCCAATGCAACGACAAACTCACGTATACAAGACACGGAAGCGAAAATCGCATCACAGCTCGTGACGTCACACATGACCACGCGAGAGTGAAAAGGAGAAGTATTAAGTATGGGAGGACGTTGGTATAAACCAGTGGCTTCTGTTATCAATTATAGGCATTTAAGAATATTTGTGGAGATTTCATAGTTTATTTTGTTCAGGTTAGGTTTCAACTGTTTTATGTATATAGCTTCAAGAATTTAAAATTTTTGTCTGTTTAAGTATAGTTGTGTTTTCAACGAGGATTTTCCGGAATTGTGTACGCGGCCAGGCATGTTGTTTTAAATGCCTAACAATGTTAGAGTTATCATTCAACATCTCCTGGATGAAAGCCAGTAATCATAAGCAGTAGGCATCTGGTAGCTTTAACAGTTATTAAGGGTGCTAAACAACATCTTGCACCTCACTTGGGAATTCGCTACGAAAAAACCTTAACAATTAGGTGCTTAGGGAGGATAGAACGCACTAACCTGTCCTAACAAACAAAAAGAGCTCACTGGTTAGTAACCTGCACTGTGGAGTTCTCGATTCTATGTACTAATCTGGCTTTGGTCATAAGCCAGTGTTTTCACTAAATTGGACATATGCCAATACAAGTCAGGAAATCAGGTAGTTGATATAAACTGAATGCAAATTATTTTAGAAAGGAAGATCTATCAACTTTGTTTTTATTCACCGAAATGCATAAAAATAGATTGTAGTGTAGGGAAAAATTATTGTAAAAAAAAATACGTTCCCACACCGGGAATCGAACCCGGGCCGCCTGGGTGAAAGCCAGGAATCCTAACCACTAGACCATATGGGATAACGCCTTATGCGCAGCGAAAATAATATGCTATTTATTATGACAAACGCAATAGATGCGCTTCTTTGGGATTTTGTTATATGATATGTCTATTTCAGTTTAACTGTTTGCCGAATGTTTTTAATTGTCTGCAAGCTGAATCTTTGTAAAGCATTAAACTTAAAAATCTCAGGTATTTTTCAAGAGAACAACTTAAATGCTGCTGTTTCATAACAGTAATTAAGGAAAGCAAACGTCTATTCTTTATTTTTTATATTTTATAATTTATTTCAGCTGATTACTTGCATTGCTTGGCTTTGAGTTCCTCACTGTGTAGATCACTGTTCAATTGGCTCGTTTAGCAGATCGATAATACTAAAAAAGGATTTATTAGGTTGGTGCAAAAATAATGACGTAATTATGTCGTATTTTGACGTGACGTCAAAAAACGACATTATTACGTCATTATTTTTGCCCCAACCTAATATTAGTAGAAAAAGATAACTTCAGATCTTTTATCCAGGCTATTTTGAATGGCGCAAATGTACGATGTTTCCGAATCATTACACATCATTTTTCATTCATAAACTGTTTCGCTTCATTTAGGTAGTTCCCCCCTTCCCCCCCCCAAAAAAAAGAACGGGCTAGTAAATAAATTTCTAATTTTCTTAATTACTTTTTAGTACAATTTAATAATATTTTTTTACTAAAAATAGTGTCCATATTAATTTTTACTCCATTCCAACGGTTTTCTCAATTTTAATATTATCGTTTCTATTAAAAAATAATTCTTATACTACTAAAAACGT
This sequence comes from Acanthosepion lycidas, assembly GCA_963932145.1. Taxonomy (NCBI): domain Eukaryota; kingdom Metazoa; phylum Mollusca; class Cephalopoda; order Sepiida; family Sepiidae; genus Acanthosepion; species Acanthosepion lycidas. Next base: position 17,298,806 of record OZ010590.1, on the reverse strand, counting down.
GAATTCGATAATGAACAAACATGAAAAAAAATTGCACAAAATGGTTTACATTCGCACTTCTCTTATTGTGCTTGTCGCTGTTTTCGTTGGTTTGCACGACCGTTATGTCCTGCCAATACATCATAAGTAATGGACTATTCCGTTTTGATCGCGTAGAAAGTGGAAAGAGTCACTATTTGTCTTCAGTGAGAAAATGAATGAATGAAAGAAAGAAATGAATATTTTGGTTGTCAATTTGAAATCTTTTCATTTGTACCCCCTTACTTCTTAAAATAACGACCAGCATTCATATTTATGATTGTTATTGCAATATTTTGTTAAAGTTGCTGAGCTCAAATATTTAGCGATTCGACAGAGAACATTTTCGACGAATATTTTATTGTCGTAGGACTCGAACTTCATCAGAATATTAAAATAGGAAAACCGTGAAATTTTCACGTGAAACTAGTTAAAACGCTGGTAGAATATGTTACGACAACATCAATATTTGCAATCATATGGGCTTTAAATTCTCATAACGCATGGATATAACAGATAAACTAGTAATAAACAAGTGTGACATTGGATTTTATTGTTTGCGCAAAACTAAGTATAAATGACGTGTAATATTTAAGAAAATCCATTTAAAATCATTACTGTTCATCGATTTTGCTGGAACCAAAGTAGTATTTTGCTTGTTACAGAATGATGGCTTAATTAGACTATGGCCACCGTGTGCTTGACTAGTGCTAGTATTATTTTCGACCTAGTCGAAAAATCTGAACCAGCGATCTGTCCCATTGCATTTATCGTTACTATGATTTTGTCAGTTGCAAAAAAAAAAAAAAAAATAAAAATAAATATCTTATTACTATATAAAACTCTGGGAACTTTGTATCTTGTGTGTTTGCCAGAAGTCATATATAGAGAGTGGGGAAAAGAACGATATAAACAGGTCATATATAGAGAGTTGGGAAAAGAAAGATGTAAATTTATTATCATGTAGGAAGTGGAGCTGATTTTTTTTTACCAGAAAGTGTATAAAACACACGAAATCCGGCCCCAAATAGGATACGCACAGTTGTCATCAAGGTCCACGCCACTCTCGCTTGTGAACTTCACGACCTCATGCTAAAAGCGATAGCGCTGACAAGCTTCAAAGAGACCGCTTCAGACTACAGCAACACCGTCCACAGTAAGAAACAAATTCTATCTCTTGTATCCTCTTTACTATGAACCACGCACACACGTGTTGACAAACACACATGTAACAACATTTCATTGTTTTTAACATACGTACACAAAGAGAATTTATATTTTATTTCAGAACATTATTAACCCAAACAAAAAGACATTACGTTCCAATTTATGACCAATTGCTTGTATTCTTATCGTTATATTAAATTAATGTTCATTTGTTGAAACTGTATTGTCTTTTCAACTGAATTTTATCATTTCAATGAAAATCGTTTGATTATTTTAAATGGCCGAATTACGCGCAGTCCCGCAGCAATATTTTTATGTTATTGTATCAAATCCCAACACTACGAATTTTGACATTCCAAGCTCTTTTTATTGTTCAACTTTCTTCAAAAAGACATTTTTTTTTTTCATATTGAAAGCAACAATAACAATAACAGCAAGGTAGTATCAACTTCTAAAAGTTTTTTTTCCAAAAACGACATTAATTCTTTAACTCCTTCCATTCAATAAACGGGCGCTTCCACTAAAATTTTGGCCGATCAACCCTCGTGAGAATCCATTCTCAAACCTTTTCTCCAAGAACATTTTTCTATTACCCTAAACTTGACATCGTGTCGCTCCAATAGAGAACAGAAGCAAAGCTTTCCAAAACGCTCCCATGCGATGACCTTATTGATTGAAAATGCCCTCACTCTAGATATTGGAATTGACTGACCTATTGATTGATTGCTTTCTGTTTTTTACGGTTTATCAAAATTTATTTATTTATTTATCAAATTTATCTACTTATTTATCTATTTATTTATTTAAATTTATTTTATTTATTATTTATTTATTTAAATTATTTTAATTTAGTTAATTTAGTTATTTCAATTAAATTTATTTATTTAAATTTATTTATTAATTTATCTATCAAATTTATTTATTTATCTATTTATTTATTTTTCTATCAAATTTATTTATTTATCAATATTTATTTAAAGCCGAAACATATTTTAGATTACAATAATAATAATAATAATATTTTTGGAGTGAACAATTTTTTAAAACATATTTTTTCATATTCTACTCCTCTTATTTCACCCACATTTGGGGAGAGGATATGGATTCATACCTCTCCCAAGATTATTCGCTCGTAAATGAATGTAAAAAACTCGACTGCAATTCGAACTCGGTTCTCCGATTTCTCATTCCTTGCCATTATCTAGATGGTGGAAAGGCAAAGAGTACGATTTTTTCATATAAATATTTATAAAACGCTACTGTATTCATATGGTATAAATATTTATCACCAATAAAACAATAAAAATGTACCATTTAAGTAGATAGTAGGTTTTCTTCATTTTTTAATACAGCGCTTCTTAAACTTTTTTTCATTCATGACCCCATTTTTTATGACGAGATTTTTCGCGATCCCAGGTATTAACCAACTCCACTGAAAATACAGCTATTTTTACCGCACGAGTCGCAGTCGCGCTGCACGCGCGTTTTATTACCGCAGCGCATGCGTGTCGCATCACATTATTGGGCGTTTGTGAAATAACCTATAAACTGAAATTCAAGTGTGTCAATTTAATTTTCACGACCCCAACATTTCGCTTCGCAACCCCAAATGAGGTTGCGAACCGTAGTTTAAGATGCTTTGATCTAATAAAAAATGAAACCACTGTGTTTGGTATAATGAAACGCAACTTGGAAAATCGAATTTTCGATCCAAGTTTGAATAACTGTTGCAAGTGCAGGTGTTATTATCACACCACTGAATAAAAATATCGATTCGTTTCCTTCTATAGCCAGTCATCTTGACTAAGGCCTTGTCGCTCGTACGTTCGCTACGATAGTAAGGTAGAATCAACTCCAGTTTTCTCGTCTATACACAAAATCACGTGACACCCTTACAGGCAGTCAAATGTAGATCAACAAAAATTTCGTCATCTTTCCTTTTTCAGGCGAGAACGGTTACATTTGTATCCTAATAAAAATCAACAGGCAATTCTTTTATGTTTTCAGCTATTATTAAATAATAATAATAATAATAATAATAATAATAATAATAATAATAAACATGCGAGAAAACGTGTATAGTCTTTACTCAGTTTTTATCTTATCATTCTGTCGGCTTCTGATCCATGTTTCATCTGCATTTGATCCAACTATTTTACTCAGTATTACTGTCTCTCAACTCATTGCCCGACAACCGGAAACGAGGCACGGTGGATTAATGGATAGCGGCTCGGATTGTGGAATTGAAGAGCCGAGTTCGAATTCCAGTCGAATCCATGACATTCACTTATATGCTAATAACTTTGGGAAAGGTATGAATACTCTTCTTCCCCCCCAGATAAGGATAAATAATAGGACGGGTTCTATAGCAACTGGTCTACCGCAGAAAGAAATGGCAACCTGCTACGGGAAAATCTGCCTTGTCAGTCATGTATGAAATGATAAATGATCGCCTAAGTGTGTATCACGCATGGCACATAACTGAATGATTGACTGTCTCTCGAGTCTCCAATACCATATAATAAATAACACTCGGTTTGTGATTTCCACGTCTTGCTGTCGCTCATTTTTACGAGTATTTTCTATATGTTAATACTCAGAGTTATATAACATCCCTACAGTGGTTAAGCAAGACTGCTACGCAGATAGTGATTTTCTAAGCAGAGCTTAGATGCGGCACAACGCTCAGTCGTAATTGATCTAGAAAGACAAGCTTTCTAACCATTACACCACGTCGAGGTGCCTAGACTGCTACAGAGATATGTAATGATGTAATGAGATCGATTCACAATGATTACATGATGCAATTTTGACTTTTGTATACCAGAGAAATATACACTTTGTTGTGTTATACAGAAATGCAAAAAATTAATTATAGCATTAACCCATCTCCCCTAAAAAAAAAAAAAAAGAAGAAAGATACGTTCCCACACCGGGAATCGAACCCGGGCCACCTGGGTGAAAGCCAGAAATTTAAAAAAAAAAAAAAAAAAAAATAGATACGTTCCCACACCGGGAATCGAACCCGGGCCGCCTGGGTGAAAGCCAGGAATCCTAACCACTAGACCATGTGGGAAGACGCTTGCTGTTAGTGACAATAATATTATATTTATAATAATAACTGCAATAGAAGCATTTTTTTTTTTTTTTTTTTTTTAGATTTTCTTTTTTTCAGTATAAGCGGTGAACTGAATATTTGTGAGTACTTTGAACAAGCTCTTGTCGCAGACCACTTCTATTGTAGTGACTTTAACCCTCACCAGGTGCCTCATATTTTTGACTTTGTTCCTGACTAAATTAAGCTTAGCATCTGTGCGTTAGGAGTGGCTTGGCGCCTGATGTAGCTTCATAGCTAGCAAGCTCTTGTTGAGGATTTGTTCTGTCATTTGTGTTGAAATTTTGATAATTTTGAGTGACGCCTTTTGTGTACTTAAAACATCTTAAAATGACATATTAAATTTACTAATGAAAAATGGTGCCAAGTGTCTTCTCCTATGTGATTTACGGTAATTAAATCAGTATTTTAAAGGAATATTTTAATAATACATTAGGCAGCAAATGTTTTTTTTAAAGCAAATACTATTAAAAATGACAGAAATTTTGTGACTATTAATTTTAATGATCGACTTTTTCAAATTATAAACAAATGGGGCTTTATCTGTGTAAAATATGCGTGATCTTAGCTGTTATTTTTCCCTCAAAAAATGCTCAGTGGAAAATATCACGATGCCATTTCTGACTTTAGGTTTCTGGTTGGGACCCGGAAAGAAATGTGTACACACTAGAAAAAATCAAAGGAAATAAAATAATGATAACATACAGGGTAACTTACCATCGCCTAAAGAAGTACAATGAGAATTGAAACATGAAAGCTTTTGTGCAGCGATTTCAAAATGTTAATATAATCTCTCAGTGAGTACAGGTAATCGATCCGTTGGTATATAATCCGGGTGGATCCTAGTAATAATAATTATTAAGACTGATCCACAGAGAGCTCGATGTCTTTATTTCATATGTATTTTTTACAGCAACAAACAAAAATTAACTCTGCATCGGAATAGAGACTATTTCAAACTGCTTTAAATACAACATAATACTATACTTGGGGATATATATATATATGACAAAAATGTAAGTACAAATGTTGGCAACATTATCAAGACGTCTTACACTGCATTTATAAGATACAAGTTCTATCGTACAACATTTAAAGCCACATTCCTGTCCACCTTCATAGTACAGGAAAATACTTGTTGACCACAGCAATATACTACAGTACACTACGAAAATAATAAAAAAATCTTTAAAAACTAGAGACACATTTCAAAATGATTTTTAAAATATTGGGATCGCTTAATTGTAGTATACTTTTCTATTTATGATTAGTAAATATAGTTTTTACTTAATAAAATTAACACCTAACTTCTAATACAGAAATGAAAAATATTTAAAACTTTAAATTATTATAATTAACATTTAAAAAAAAAAAATGAAACAATTCTTAGAAAATTTTAATCGAATTTTTTTCTCAAGACAATAGTGCCCATAATATATAATCTTTATAAAATCAATTAAAAATCTTTTTAATTTAATATCTTATTGAGTTATTATATTTTTATTCTACGATTCAGACCAGATTTTCTAGAACTGGAAGTCCTTTTTGACAAAAAAAAAAAAAAAAAAATGATTTAAATTCTCCAAATACTTATGCTTAACTAATATAAAAATGAATTTCTACAAATTCCATAATTGCGGGTCGTAACAGAAATAAATAAATTAACAAATTAAAAAAGTTTAAGCAAAATTTTGAAGCTTCTAAAAAAGAAGAAAACATATGATTCAATAAAAAAAAATCATTTTAGCTATATATATATTTCCGACCGCTTTCGGCTATACCTTTAGCTATTATCAATGATGATTTGTTTTTTCAGCTTAATTGAGTGTTTGCATTATGTGTATGTATTTAGTATGTTGTAGGGATGTTTTAATTTCCGAATACGGTTAGCACATTGTGGCCTTGTTCGTAGTTAATATTGTTAAGAGTTGTCTTTTTCTCTTTTATTATTAAAGCTTCCATTATTTTTAATCTTTTTTTTTACAGGTGGATGCAGTTAATATATTTGTATTTTCTACTAGTATGTTCCTAATGGAGTCGGGTAAGTTTGTGTTTTTGTTTAAATGGGTTCTAATGGAGCTGTGATCAGATAGGTGTAACGTAAGACATATCCCTTCAACAAACACAGGTATGTATATTATAATCTTGCATAGACGAACTACAATTATAATGTACAAGAATTATACAGACGAACGCTGCTTGACAAAACTGATGCGCATGAAGTCTGCTCAATCAATAAAAAACAAACAGCATATATATATATATATATATATATATATATATATATATATATATATATATAACATACCGTGTGTAACGGCATAATTGTCCATCCCACAAAATGTTTAATATCTAAGAAAACATTAAACTATCAAGTCATCCCATAAGTTCTGTCCGAATTTTGAATAAAGAAAACAAGTGACCAAATGTTACATTTAATTACAGATTCAATCAACAATGTATTTTCCCTGATTATCTATGACTTCCTTCCATCTATTAACAAGCTTACTAATTCAATTACTGTAAAATTCTTTTAGCTTTGATTCGAAGAACTCACAAATGTCAGTTTTAACCTCTTCCTGTGTTACAAAAGCTGTTTCTTCCAAATGATTCTGTAAGCTACGAAACAAATGGTAGTCTGAAGGAGCAAGATCGGGAGAATAAGGTGGATGAGGAATTTTCTCCCAACCAAGTTCTTCGATCTTTTGTGACGTGATTCTTGCTGTGTGGGGTCGCGCATTGTCTTGATGAAACATCACCCCTTTTCGATTCACTAGAGCAGGTCTGTTTTTCCTCAAAGCTTGGTTCAAACGCTCTTATTGCTGACAGTATATTTGAGCATTAATTGTTGCATTAGGTGGTAAGAATTCAAAGTGGATTATTCCTTGGCGATCCCACCAGATTGAAATAAGAACCTTTTGCCCATGAAGTTCCCTTCTCGGCTGTTGCTGGGGTCCTTCCCTTTTACCAAGCCACTTCTAACAAATGGACAATTTTGCTGTTACACCCGGTGTATATATATATATATATATATATATATATATATATATATATATATATATATACTCATAAACTGTGCCTCTTACTCTGTAACCCTTTACCTCTCTTGGCTCCTGGCCATTGTATGGACTTCACTGAAAAGAAAGGAAATAAAAGATTTAATGGATATTTTGGCAACAAGAATCAATCAAACAAAGTGTATTAAATTTAGCCAACAATGTCTGCTAGTTTAATTTTTCATTGTATTTTTCTATTTTCGAATATATTGCTGGTTGTTGGAAGATGACGCTGTGCGAATATTTGAAGAAGAAAAGGACTAGCCCCGTTGAAAACTAGAAATCAATTTTTTTTGCTTCTACCTGGGCTAGAGCACTGATCACTGGCGCTGCTAGAAAATAAGAAATTATGGTGAAAAGAAATTAGCAACTCTACACCCGGCTTTATTGGTATTTATCGTTGTTCTCTTCCCAGTGATTACTTTGTTGTTCCTGTCACAGTTGTACGTACAGGACGATGTATCCCCACAGAGACGTCTCTCATCTCCGCGATGGTCTACTGTTAATAGGGAATCTTCAATCATTCGCCCGGATGACAGACATACTAAACATACGGGCACCTCAGAATGGAGCACTAACACAACCGGATGTCCCTCCTTGATTTCATCCAATCACGCTAATATTATACACAGTTGCTAATAAAACAATTTCTTGTGGGATAACACAGAAGAAGGGTCTCTTTTGACGGAACGACGTACTCGCCTTCTCTCAAATCGAAGTCCTACATGCCAGACAAAGACGAACTCTCGTCAAGAATAAGGCAAATCCTGTTCACTATTTCTACTATTCGACTCCCTTTCCGGTTCACTATGTCTGCTACCTAAATTAGCTCCCTAATTACTCTCTTAGTCTGGCATAAGGTTAAAGAAATAGAGCACGAAGTGAGGATCAAAAATATGATAGAATTGGTTCGGGACGAGTGCTTTTCAGCATTCGTTCGTACTAACAATTTTACTACGGTTGTTGGAATTTTCCGTCGTTACATTTATATGGTTCAATTTAAAAATGACGTAAATTTTTGCCGCATTTAAGGTCAACAATGAAGAAACATTTTGTATTTTTTCAAAACAAAATGTCATTCAAATTCTTAAAATATTAGGTGGACAATGTGACAGCGTGGCAATGTCATTTTTCTTCTATGGTTTATTTTGAAATTGTTGTGGTTAAGAGCACGTAGGCATCACATATTTTACCTCAAGTTAAATTCCGACATTATTTCTTATCAACATAAATGTTATATTAAGTGCATACATGTTTCTTAGTATAGATCTCATTTTTTTTATTTTTTTTATTTTTTCAAAGTTAAATTAATGTCTACCGGCCTAGAGATCGAGAACATCTAGTAAAGAAAATACGCATTACGACTTTAGTATACGCACTAAATATTATATATATATATATATATATATATATATATATATATATATATATATATATATATATATATATATATATATATATATATATTTAATGATTTCACTTCAAGCAAGGTAATAAAACCACTAAGTCGCAAGAGGTTACTGACTGTGAAAGATTAAGAAAAAAGAAAACATTATTAAGGAGAGAGAACAAGGGGAATCAAGAAGACAGAAGATAACGATTGACATTGCATTTAAAGATGAAAACTGACTAGAAGCCAGGAGAGAATTCTACAAGCGAGAAGTGCGAGAAAAGAAACTGTTAGCGTAGAACTTACGGTTACATCTAGCTAGCTCAATTTTAAAGTGATAAGAACTTGTCGTCAATCTAATCAGTCAGTTATATGCCATACATGATACACGCTTAGGCGATCATGTATCTTTCGATGCATGACTGACGATGCAGATTTTTTCCCGCAGTAGACCAGTTGCCATCCAAACTATAGAACCCGGTCTGTCCAGCTACTTACCCATAGCCAGGGGGAGAAGAATATACCTTTCATACATTTCCCAAGGATATTAGCACGAAAGTGACTGTAAAAGGATACGACTGAAATTCGAACTCGGCTGTCCGATTCCCCAATCCGAGCCGCTATCCGTTACTCTACGGTGCTAATCTAGTAATGCGCTTAAATTCATAAAGTCTGGAGACCATAAAGGAAAAGTTCATCAGAACAATTACCATGAAAGGGAAAAAGGCACAGCAATATATATATATATATATATATATATAAAATTGTCTGTCTATATTTCTGAGATGAGGTATTATGTACACTATTTACATTGTCCTCATCTTTGTCGCCATATTTATTACAACGTTTCGGCCGTTGTACGCTCCGGCCTTCTTCAGGTGGTTGGAGTATCGAACTTTATTTCGCTCACTGGGGTAGACTGTTCTAGTTCCACGTGCCATATTTAAAGGATGCCAGTTATCAGTTATCTCCTGTTAATTTCCTTCTGAAAGTTCTTCACTGACTTAGCCGGGTTTTGAACTCACACTCTTTGGGTCCTGCCACTGGATCTAACTAACACCTTTATCCTTGAGGACACATGGCACAGTGGATAACTTTCAGAGGGAAATTAACAGGAGATAACTGATAAATTTAATTTAAACACATTTTTTGCACAGTAGAAAACTTGTTAAATACTCAAAAATAGAGTAGATGGTCATTTTTTGTGTCTTTTTTCCCCCAAAAATTCTTATAATCTAAAAATATGTTTTGGTTTTAAATGACCCGGAAAAGGCTGATAAGCTGTAAAAAAACAAAACTTTCTAGAATTTTTAAGAATATTCTGGAATAAAATTCTGGAAATAAAATTAAAAGATGTTTTTAGATAATAACACATTTTTTAATGAGTCACTTTTTTGCACAGTAGAAAACTTGTTAAATACTCAAAAAATTTTTGTGTCTTTTTTCCCCCAAAAAATTAATTTTAATTGAAAAAATAAATAAAATTTCTTTATTTGTAGTTAAAGTTAAAAATAATTGAAAAAAATATTGCTGAGTCACTTTTTGCACAGTACTGTATAATATTGGATTTTTATTTCATTTTTATTATTAGCGAATATAGCAGTCGGCATTAAAAGGTTAAAAGAAGGGCTGAATATACACATATAGATAGATATAGCTGAATAAAATACGATAGCTAAATAGATCTAAATAAACTAAGGTATATATATATATATATATATATATATATATATATATAGTCATCCACATACAAGCATGTTTCGCTGTATCACAGCTCATCAGTGTGTCTAGACGTCTGATTGCTTCAAGCCGGGATTGAAACTCAACCAATTTGGCGTCAGTTAAAGATTCTAAGCTATTGGCGCAGTGCAGAGAAAATGACATTTTTAACGTATTATATACGAAATGTATACAAGGACCAGTAGCCAAGAGCGCTCAATTCGTAATTGAAGATCGAGCGAGCAATATATATATATATATAAGCGTTTCACCCCAAGCAAGGCGGAAGCTACTAGCACGCAGGGGATTACAGAGAGTTGTAGCGAGAGTTGGGGTGATAGACGAAGGATGAAGAGAAGGATAGGGGATAGATCAAGGCATCTGGAGACGTCGATTGACATTACATTTGAATAGTTGGAGATTATAGCTATCAGGGAAACAGGAAAAGGGGAGGGAGTTCCACAGGTGAGAAGTACGAGACATGAAGCTATTGGAGTAGAAGAGACGGCTACATTTAACAGTTTCGACAGTGAAAGGGTGAGAGCGAGATGCTAGCCTAGTAGAACGCTTAAATTCATCAAGTCTCGGAACCAACGAAAGCAGCTCATCGAAGCAGTTACCATGAAAGTAGTTGTAAAAAATACAGAGTGGGGTGGCGACGGTACGTCTGTGAGAGAGCGAATTCAGATGAGATGCCAGGTCAGGCAAAATTACATTGCATATCTGTCTCTGGATTTTATGAAGAACCTTGAGACAAACAGAAGGGGTTCCAGACCATACATGGCAGCAATACTCCATGCAAGGGCGAATGGTTGATTTGTAGCTTTGAAGGATCCACTCCGGAGAGAAAAATTTCCTGGCGTGGCACAGGGAGCCAACTTTCCTTGCGGTGGACGAAGCTATTGACTCAATGTATGTATTCCATCTCAGGTCAGAAGTCAATGTGAGACCAAGTAGTGGCAAAGAAGTGCTCTCGTGAAGTAGATCGTCAGACATTCTAATGGGGGGAGGGGGTTCAGGGATGGTTCTCTGTGGGAGTGATAGATAGCCGTTTTGTTCTTGAGGCATTAAAGTTAACCAGCCAATTCCGGCCCCAGTTCACAACCGATTGGAGGTCCTTTTCGAGACAAACGGCCAGGTTAGTTTTGTCAGCGACACTAGATTTGTTTTTGAGGCAGGAGTAAATTGTAGTGTCGTCCGTGTAGATGCCTATTTGGGAACCTATGACGTCATGAAGATTGTTGATGAAGATAAGGAACAGAGTAGGGCCTAGGTTAGAGCCATGGGGAACACCTGCGTTCGTGGGATAGGAGCTGGAGTAGAATCCGTTGAAAACGACCTTCAATTCACGGTTTGACAGGAATGATTGTGTTAAGTCAAACAATCAATCTGAAATTACATAACTCTGAACCTTGCGAAGAAGGCCGGCATGCCAAACCCTATCAAACGCTTTGGCGATATCTAGAGCCACGGCACGAGCTTCCCCGTTATTAGGAAGTGCTTGGTAAACAATTTCAGTTATGGCCGTAAGCACATCAGCTGTAGAACGAGCAAAGCGGAAACCATATTGCTTGTCGGAGAGCAGATCATGGGATTTAAGGTGCGTAACCACTTCGGCGTTGATTAAAGTTTCGAAGACTTTGCCGAAGAGCAGTGGGAGACTGATAGGACGGTAATTAGGACGGGTTAGAAGGGTCACCAGAGTTCTTAAAGACAGGGAACAATGGATGAGGACTTCCAACAGTCTGGAAAACAAGATTCATTGAGGCAGTAATTATATAATTTGGAGAGGGCAGGGGCCAGTTCAGGCGCACATTTTTTCAGGACAATCGCAGATATCCCGTCTCCACCACTAGCCTTGTGGGGGTCTAAATTAGAGATAATGCCCAATACCGATGACCGGGTTATGTGCAACTCGCTCAGTAGTTCTAAGGGAGAAATCGGGTGTGGGTACACCGGAGAGTTGAGCGTTGAATTTGAAATGAGAATTTCCGAGCAAAGCATTCAGCCTTGTAGGCAGAAGAGGTCAGAACCTCGAACTGGTTGAACAAAGGAGGTATAGAGGGTTTGCTATTGTTAAGTACGCTCTTGCAGAGACGCCAATAACAGAAGCTTAATTGAACCCACAGGTTTTTGAGAAAAAGTCTCATTAATCTAAAAACGATGTAACCTTACCACACACACACACTCTCTCTCTCTTGGTGGGTGCTATATGTTGCTTGTTCTTTTCCTTTTTTTAATAACTTCTCTTCTTACGCATCCCCGACGCACGCCCGACACTATCGGGCCACAATATCACCTTGCCGTGTTGTGCATATCTTGTATTCTTTCTAGTGTGACTTTCAGTACCCACTTCACAAACGAGTATATATCTGTGGGTGATATTAACACAACCTGATTATGAGTTGATAGCTTTATGATAAGGCCCTTGATATCACTGGGTTTTATACATTTGATCCTCGGCATCAAGTTACAGGGCCAACTCTCTCCATTTTTATTCACTACTTATTTTTGACTAATGGGGTCACTTGTCGCGGTCGATTTCAAAATACCTTACTGCATCATGGAAAGTAGTTTCTTATAACCAACATGCAAAGAAAATAGTTCAGCTACTCGATTGTAACGAAGTAACAAAAGACCATTCTATTTAACAGCATTGTGCAACCCCTTCCCCACCGGAAAAATATGAAAAGCCAGGAAAAAAATACAAACTATGAGTCGCTCTTAATGTTCATCCATAGCCTTCCTGGCGGCATCTATGCTGATGATGCAACCATTTACTTCTGTCTTGATGGTAAGTCTGATCAGATCGATAAAATCAGATCAGATCTAAAAAAAAAATGATCTACTGTCAGTTGGAAACTGGGTCAAAGAAAGACTTGTTAATTTTAACGCTTCTATAACAAAACCGCTCTGTATTAATCACCTGAGAGACCCTTCTCTGCCTTCCATCAGTATGGCTGATGCTAATCTCCAGGTGAGTGATTCATTGAATTTTTCGTGCTAACATTCTCGGCTGACATGAAGTGGAAGGACTATACTGAATCCATTGCTAGGTCTGCTGCTAAGAAAGTTGGTTCACTGTGTCGTGCTTGACAACTTTTCTCTCAGAGAATCTATCTTACATCTCTATAAGTCTATCATTCGCCCAGGCCTCGAATATTGCAGCCACTTATGGTCCGGTGCTCGTGCTATATATTTATAGATTCTTGATAAAAATCCGAATCAGCAATATTATTGATCTCGACCTGACATCTCACCTTACGTCACTTTCCCACCGCCGTAAAGTTGTCTCCCTGTGCCTTTTCTATAAATACTTTCATGGCAATTGTTCGGATGAGCTTTTTGATAGGGCACCTAGACTTTATGAATTTAAACGCAGTACGAGGTTGACAAACATCTACCTATTAGAAGAGCGAAATTGAAAGAAATTTGCCTAAATTAGGGATTACTGGCCATGCTAGAGATCTAATTCAGCTATGGCCGTAGTGATATACCGTGAGTCTTTTTGCCAGGCATGTGTTAATTATTCATGAATTTGTATTGATCAGGAACACAGTTCCTTGTTAGTCGTTTGTAATGAAATTTGTATAAAAGATATATATATATATATATATATATATATATATATATATATATATATATATATATATATATATATGTGCGTGTGTGTGTGTGTGTGTGTGTGTGTATTAATTTCTTACTAAATAATTTAGACAACTTTTGTTTACTTATTTTCGATAGGATCCTTTCATATTCACGGACAAGCTTCTTAGTGTATCCTTATTAAAGGCAGAGAGAAAATGACCATATTGATACATATTCATTTATATGCCGAGTTCTTGTTCGGGAATATGAGAGGATCCTATTGAAAATAGTTAGGCAAAACTCTAAATTATTCAATGAGATATGTCTTAATGATAACATTCTGATAATATATATATATATATATATATATATATATATATAAAGAAATATAGTCTTAAGGTGTGCTATATTTATGGAATAAAGTGCTCAATATCAGAGATAGAGCGTGTGTAAATATAAAAGTGAACATAGAAGTCAACACTTAGAGGCGACAGTCTGTTTCATGCTATATGCAATCGTCAAGCCACGTGTGCTTGACGATTGCATATAGCATGAAACAGACTGTCGCCTCTAAGTGTTGACTTCTATGTTCACTTTTATATATATATATATATATATATATATATGGGGTTGCTTTTGGTTGATGTGTAGTTTTCCGTCGATTGAGGCTAGATAAAAAGGCTGGGTTTCGAAAGCTGATTTCAAGGCTAGTATATCTCCTCAAGACTTTTTTTCTTGGGTTGTAAAGGAATAATTTTTGTTTCTCGCCTATCGTCTGCTTTGCACTCCTCGTCGGTCTGTTGAAAATGGGTAGACGTTTACCCATTGTTTCCTGTTTAGGATTGGATTTCCGGTTCCTTCTAAATTCTACTTCAGCTCTATACATTTAATGTCTTCGCCTAAACTCTGAAATTTTTACTATTTTATTTTATTCCACAATAGGAGTAGATAGGTTCACCTATCGTCCGTTTTACACTTTTTCCCAGTCTTTTGAACAGGAGTAGAGGTTTATCCCTTGTTTCCTATTTAGGACTGGGTTTACTGTTACTTTTAAAGTCTACTTCAACTCTATACTTCTAACGTCGCCGCCTAAACTCTGAATTTTTTCACTATTTATTTGTTCTCAATAGTAGTAAATAGGTTTGCCTATCGTCCGGTTCACGATCCTCACCGGTCTTTTGAACAGGAGTAGAGGTTTAGCCCTTATTTCTTGTTTAGGATTGGATTTGCAGTTCCTTTTAAAGTCAACTTCAGCTCTATACATCTAATGTCTCCGCCCAAACTCTGAAATTTTTACTATTTATTTTATTTTATTCTACAATAGGAGTAGATAGGTTCACCTATCGTCCGGTTTACACTTTTTCCCGCTCTTTTGAAAGGTGTAGAGGATTATCCCAGTTCGAAATTTATACTGTTATTGGTTTTCCGATCACTTCCAAAGTCTTTTCCTTCTCTTTTAATTCCAGTGCCCCCTTGCGTTTTAGTGACGTCATCACCTTACTTGGGTTGAATTTTTAAAAAAAAATATTCGCGTTCATTAGCCCCTTCACAAGTCACGGCAATTTTCAGAATCGAAAAATATTGATTTTCTTTTTGAAAGGTGGTTTGTTAATAATATCGATGCAATGTCAAATCGATCCCTGACTTGAATGGACTTGCGCTCTTTTGTATGAGAGTCCAGAAACTATTAAATAAGCCAGTCGCCACTCAGTAGGTGGAAGACATTTACGTCACAGATTAGAAGACACCGCGTCCTGGGTAAGACGATAAACTACAACCAACAGCAAGGCCTCTGATCAGGAGGTTTTGAGGAGCGTGGAACCACCTCTTAATTGTTGATGTTCCCAGGTCCACCCTGACCGGGGGTGGTAGCACCTGTTAGGGTCCCAGCCATGGGTAAATAGTTGCCTCCCCCCAAAGAAACTCGACTCAAAACATTATGAAATTGTGAAAATAAATTTTAATACCAGCAATAATTTTTTGTAAAGAATTATTAATTGCAATTAATTTTTGAAGGAAAAAAAATATTACCAGCAATATATTATTACCAGCAATACATTTTTGGAAAAAAATTACCGACGGTAAATTTTTAGGAAAAAAAATTACCTGCAATACTTTACAAAAAATATTACCAGTAATACATTTAATAAAAAAAATATTACCAACAGTACATTTTTGGAAAAATAAGCACCTGTTAGTGTCCCAGCTATTGGTAAATAGTTAACCTCCAAACTGGGGTGAAAACACTATGAAAGTGTAATAATAGGTTTTAACACCGGCAATATATTTTTGTAAAAACTATTACCAGCAATATATTTTTGAAGGAAAATTATTACCTGCAATACTTTTTTGAAGGAAAAAATATTTCCAGCAATACATTTTTAGAAAAAAATATATTAGCAACAATACATTTTTTAAAAATTATTGTCAGCAATAAAAATTTTGTTGGCATTAAATAACCCATTGAGGTTGATATGCAAAACAAACAAACCAAACCAAACCTAGAAGACATCACACCACTATTTATTCACATTTTTTCCTCAACAGGATTAGATAGGTTTGCATATCGTCGGTTCACAATCCTCCTCGGCCTTTTGAACCGGAGTAGAGGTTTATCCTTTGTTTCCTGTTTAGGATTGGGTTCCGGCTCCCTCTAAAGTCTTTTTATTTTCTTTCACTTCCAATGGCTACTTGCATCTTATCACCTTCGCTGGGGTGGCGCCTCTTACTCTGTAACCCTCGACATCGAGTGGCTGCTGGCCTTGTAAAGGGTGAAAATCATTGTAAAAAAAAAACTAAATAAATAAATACGCAGTTATCAATGCGGTAAACACAGTTTCAAACATGATATTTATAAATAAAAAATAATGCGCAGATAACTTTTTAAGTAGACAGGGATCGATTCTAAAATAATAATAATGAATATTTTTCGATTCTGAAAAATGACGTGAGTAAAGGAAAGTCTAAACAATACAAATCTACAAAATTTCCCTGTTTTTTACGAGCTGGCCAGTTAATTTAAGTATTACCGAAAAATATAAAATATATATTTACTAGAAGCCATACCCAGCTGGTCGGTCAGAAAAAGAATGAAGCAAAAACAGTGTCATGTTTAGATGTAACAGAGTCTATCTTCTTCAATTACTTGATGAAAATTGGTTGAAAGATCAACGAAAAATGAGAAAGAAACCAGTAAAAATGTCCATTTTTCGCTGTTAAGGCGGGTTTTCACTGTATGGGTGGACTCAATTATCAAGTTAAATGACTGTTAAACAATCAACTTATTGTTGGCTACAATTCAGTGAAATTGATGGAGTTTTTAGTGTAAAATTTGTGTTGAAATCGATTTGTGTTGAAATCGATTTGTGTTGAAATCGAATTTTCGTTTTTCACGGTTTTTCGCTAAACGCAGTGGCGTAGAAATAAAAATGAAGTACCGTTGAGCTCGTCATGATGTAAGTAACCTACATGCCGAGTTTGAACGAAATCGGAGGAAAAAAGTTGAATTTATTGATTTTTGATCGACTTTATCGATTATCAATTTTTTAGAATTATCAATTTTTTACGGTAAGATACTACTCTTACATTATAGGATGCATGGGCCAAGTTTGGTCAAAATCGGTTGGATGGATCTCGAGTGAAAAGGTATTACACAGATAGACAGACATCCCTTATATATATATATATATATATATATATATATATATATATATATATATATTACAATCATCTAAATAAATAAACGGCAAATTCTGTTTGTTTGTCCATGTGTCTGAACCCCACTTCTAACTCGGGTCGCATTTGCTCTACAAAGACATAGTATATCTTTTTGGAATCCGGATGATGATGCTGGGATTGAAAATCTGCCCTTCATCTGATTCTTGAACATCCAGCATTGGGAATTGTGTCCGGATGAAGAGAGAATTGTTAAATATTCAAATTTTAAAATGACGAAAAAAAAAAAAAAAAAAAAATGAGTGATTTTAAAAATTTAAAATTTTTATTAAGTTTAAAGTAACACGAAAACTTTGTGAATTTAATTTTTTTTTATTTTAAATTCAGTTTAAAATATCTCCAAAAACTTTGTGAATTGAGGAAATCAATTTTATTTTTTTCAAAATGCCAAGGAATCAGAATTAAATTGAGCGGTTTCATGACGTGAAGTTTTGAAATTCCACATTGTCCCTTGATTTGAAGAACTCATTTTCGGATCTGAATTGGATTTTCGGCTCAAATCGGACTTTTGACCCCAATTGGACTTATAACCCGAATCAGATTTAAAGTAAGGTTTGAAGTGCCATGGAGGGAATTGAATAATTCAAACTTATTTCTTCAAAATTGTCATTGCTGGACTAGAGTTTCTTTTAGTTTTGGGCCTGGGAACCAATTATCCCTCCTCAGGATCTATCTTAAAAGTCCGCACGGAGTGCGGCTTTTAAGGTAATTTGTAATATAATAGCGTATTATTGAGATATTTAATTGTACATGCAATTCTGCTTCTCTATACTCTCGGTATATAAGACGCAGAAAGATGTTCAATGCTGTTTTATGGAGAGGAAAACGCGTATTGTCGACTGAAGAGTATGGTAAACTTAGTTGCTTGTTAAACTAAGAAAAAAGGTTTGGGTTGATGCCGTACAATGAAACTGATCCAAACAAAACGATATCATTAAGGAGAGGCCAGAAACACCAGAGGGGGGAAAGTTTCTGAATGGATGACTGATTGTTTTTTTTTTTCCTGTAAAATTATGACGAAAGGAAATCATATAATTTTGGAATTTTCAGGATTTATGTGCATTTATTTCGTAGACACAACAAATATTTTGGAACATGGATGACTAACAGCGATAGCAGATACGGTACCCAGCCACAAGGGAGATGTTCACTAATTTGACGGGTGACCTTCAGGGCCATTATAGGGAAATACGAGCAGGGATGAAACTGAGCAAATAAAATAGCTTTTCAAATCTATCTATCTATCTATCTATCTATCTATCTATCTATCTATATTATCTATAAACTCAGTTACATAGAGAGATAATGGATAAACATAGATAGATAGACAGATAGATGATGAATAATCTATCTATCTATCTATCTATCTATCTATCATAGTAGGTTCTCAAAAGATTTATCCGAAAAGAGTATACACGATGAAAAAATACTTATAATATAAATAAAATTCTATCGTCAATTGTGTTACTATGAAGATCAAAAGATTTTTATGTAAGAATTATATTTTTTATCCTTTTTAAAACCATGGAAATTTTGGTTTGAATATGTTGTTTTTGTTTTTGGCGTAGACTTTTTTTTGCGGGACCATACGTTTGTGCGGGAAATTTAAGCGTTTTTTTTTTTCAGTGTCAGACATTGATTTTAAACTCTTGCAAAAAACCTTTTGTATCGCATAATGTTTATATTTCTGTATTTGTGTATATTGGTTCCATCGCAAAAGATGCTGGAAGAATAGTTTATTCCTTGTATCGCCCCAGAAAATACGTGCTGCCGTGAATCTATCTTGAAAAGAGTCAGATAAGACCAAGAATAGAGTAGAGATTTACTTGACCCCCGACTGAGTCAGGTTGTGACACAAGGTCAGTTTTTAACGTGGGGACCCGAGTGTTTTTAGCAGGCCATAGCTTGTCCAAGCTGCTCAGAGCCGGTCCAAGCTAGTCGTAGCCGTGATACCCACCAGCGGAGGGACGGATCCCTGGGCGAGGTAAGTATAACCAAGAATGGAGTATTGTTGTCACATCTGAATTGGTGCTGCCCAATTCTCACTGTCCAACCAAAAGCGCATACGCGGCCTTGTGGGTGATGAATTATTCTACACCTTGCGACCTTTATCCAACAGAGGAAACGTCGCCAGCCTTTCTACTATATCGATATGGCAGATGTTCGGACGAGTTACATTCTTGAGTTTTACCCTTTTAGATCATAGCGGTTCCTATATATATATATATATATATATATATATATATATATATATATATATATATATACATGACAATTGGGAAAAAATCTTAGTTCTTGCTGATGCGTTTCATCTTCCAACTTTATCGCGGCAAGCAATGGAAGCATAATGTTTTGTAACTATAGTTACATGAAATCTAAAATTTAAAAAGAGACGCTATGGCTACAAAATTTTCATTTTCATTGCTTGCCTTGATAAAGTCAGAAGACAAAACGCATCAACAAAGAACTAAGAATTTTTTCCAATTGTCATTTTAAAACCAATTTGTCTTTATTTGCGGAATTATTTTTGGGAAATTTAATATATATGCACACACACTACAAAAATTCATTATGCTTTATTATGTACATACATACATACATACACACACACACACACACACACACACACACACACACACATATATATATATATATATATATATATATATATATAAAAGTGAACATTGAAGTCAATACTTAGAGGCGATAGTCTGTTTCATGCTAGACGCAATCGTGGCCTGACGACTGCGTCAAGCATGAAACATACTGTCGCCTGTTGACTTTATCCCATAAATATAGCACACTTTAAGACTATATATATATATATATATATATATATATATATATATATATATGTACGTCGAAATATACAAACACTGAAATATTTGTTAAAATCGTACACGTTAAAAAGTACTGAATTTCAAGTAGGAAAACCAAACTTGCAGAGTGAATTAATATTTTAAAAAGATAGCGCTGATCGGAACACTACCGCGGTTTCGACCACCAAGGTCTCATCAGGTGTTTTGTTCATCGAATCAGTCAGAGGTAACGCGAGAACTTAAATTCCCCTTCACTTTAATTTAATTTAATTCAATTTTATTTTAATTATTTTTTATTTTTCCACTACAACTCTCTCCCATCACTTCCGGTGTCGATTGAAGGGCAATTTAATGCATACTCGTCTGGAAAAACCTTAGGTGTTTTGGTTTGTAAATGAACAAACCAATACCCAAGGAAAAATAAGGAATAATAAAAGAAAGAACTAAGAACATGTAATTCAGGCGAAAACAATCGACCAGAATCCAAGCTCATCTATCTTTCAAATCAAGGGCCAATCATACCCTGACGATCCGCGTAGGTGAAACCTAGATAGGTTTGCTTAGCTCTTTAGGTTCATAGGTATATATATATATATATTAGGTTGGTGCAAAAATAATGTCGTTTTCTCATATATGTTACTCTGTGAGAAAACGACATTATTTTTGCACCAACCTAATATATACATCTATATATATATATATATGTGTGTGTGTGTGTGTGTGTGTGTGTGTGTGTGTGTGTGTGTGTGTGTGTGTGTGTGTTAAATTTATTGTCTTGAATATTCTTTTAAGCATTTCTCCCCAAGCAAGATAATAATGGCACAAGGACACAGGGGGTTATGTGGAGTGAAAGAGAATGAGAAGTGAAGCGAAGTGGCCGTGGGGAGGGACGATAAAGGAACGGGATTCAGGAAGACAGAAGATAGTGATGGATATTGCCTTTCATTTTTTTAAGATTGTAAGTAAGAAATCGGGAGTTCCACAGGCGACAAGTGCGAGAAGACAGACTATTAGAGAAGAACTAACGAATCAAACGATTAAAATAGAACAGATGCAGTTGCATCTAGATAGTTTAAATTGGTGAGTCCTGGTTACCAAACTAGTAGCACGCTTAGATTCATCCAGTTGAGGTACTAAGGAGTAAAAAAAAAAAAAACTCATCAGAACAAATTAATTATGAACATTGTTTTTTGTTTTGCTTTTAAATACACATTTTTACCTTTTCATTGGTGCTATTATAGTATGATAACTACCGTAAATGACGATGCATTCATTATTGCTGGAAAATGCTCAGGAGAAACGATGACCTCTTTACTCTTAATTGCTGCTGTTTTCAGGTTCACCATGACCCGGGGTGGTAGCACCTGTTAGTGTTCCAGCTATGGGCAAATATGAACCTCCAAAGAACAACAACAAAAAAAAACACTGTATGAAAGTATAAAAATACTAGCAATACATACTTATAGTAAAATTACCAACAATACCTATTTTGAAGCAAAAGTAATTGCATTAGAAATATAAGTTGAAGCCATAAAATTGTATTCAAAATATTTAGATTTCGGCATTAAATAACCCATATAGTTTGATATGCCGCTAAACAAAATCAACTAAATCAAACGTTTCGACAAATAATTCTGGTCATCATCGGGTGTCCATTGATTGGCTGATATGGAACATCTGTTGATTATTGGGATATTTTCTACAATGAGTTATTGTTCGTTCCTTCTAAATTGATGCTTCACTACCAGATCCACGGACTGAACTCATGACCACTAGATGACAGTAATACAAATCAACCATTCGCCCTTGCATGGAGTATTGCTGCCATATATGGTCTGGAGCCCCTTCTGTTTGTCTCAAGGTTCTTGATAAAATTCAAAGATGGATATGCAATGTAATTTTGCCTGACCTGGCATCTCATCTGCAGCCGCTCTCTCACAGACGTACCGTCGCCACCCCACTCTGCATTTTTTACAACTACTTTCATGGTAACTGCTTCGATGAGCTGCTTTCATTGGTTCCGAGACTTGATGAATTGAAGCGTTCTACTAGGCTAGCATCTCGCTCTCACCCTTTCACTGTCGAAACTGTTAAATGTAGCCGTCTCTTCTACTCCAATAGCTTCATGTCTCGTACTTCTCACCTGTGGAACTCCCTCCCCTTTTCCTGTTTCCCTGATAGCTATAATCTCCAACTATTCAAATGTAATGTCAATCGACGTCTTCAGATGCCTTGATCTATCCCCTATCATTCTCTTCATCCTTCGTCTATCACTCCTCTTTGTTCTTGCTCCAACTCTGTAACCCCTTGCGTGTCAGTGGCTTCCTGCCTAGCTTGGGGTTGAATGCTTAACCCCCCTCCCAAAAAACACATGTGTAACCAACTTGTATATCCACTACACCACGTTGTTTTTTGGAGCCTTTTATATTCAATATCAGATGATTTTCACATTTGGTTATCATGGTGGATACCACTTTTTATAATTTTGCATTTCATTTCTGAAATGAGTAATTGTCAATATTCTGACATTATTTCTAACTACAAGATCCAAAGATTGAACAACATGCTAGTTGAGTCTATAATAACATTTATATCAACCACAGTGAGAACAAGAGTTGGAAATAATACACAAATATTTACAGTTAAACATCTCAGTTGTCATGGGTCCAATTCTTAGATCTAGTAATGATGCACTAGGGCAGATTGACTTTTCACTTTTGTTTAGAAAATACACATTGCAGTCGGTGTGAAAGCTGGGGGTGTTTATGTGGTACGAACTTTCATCAAAAATTAGATTCATAGCGTTCACAATTTTTTCAGCATTTAGTTTTAAAGATTGTCTGAAAAAAATACGGTGGAGTAATGGATAGCGGCTCGGATTGGAGAGCCGAGATCGAATCGAGTTGAATCCATTCACTTACGTGCTAATACCCTTTGGGAAAGGTATGAATCCTCTTCTCCCTCCAGCTATGGGTAAATAGCAGGACAGACCGGGTTTTATAAACTTGGATGGCAACTGGTCTACCGCAGAAAGAAATAGCAACCTAATGCAGGAAAAAATTTGGTCGTCAGTCATGTAACAAAAGATACATGATCGCCTAAGCGTGTATCACGCATGGCACATAACTGACTGACTGACCTAATTTCTACAGGTTTTTGTTTACAAACTGACTCAAAAATTTTACTATTTCAAGAATAAATCCAAATAAAATTATTACCTTTATATTTGATACATTGAATGGAAAATATATTGAAACTAGAATTTTAAATAAGTAATCACCACAAGCAAAAGTATGTAATTTTTTACTGTGATAAATAAAAATTGTGTAAAAACTGTAAAAGATTACAAAAAGGTTAGTCAATGAATAAAATTTGTTAGATTCTTTGTTAGATTCTAATTAATAAAACAAGATATAAATAAAATATAAATAAAAGTGTATATAACACAATAATACTTATATTATTATTTTATAAATAAAAGTGTATATAACACAATAATAATAATAAGAGAAAATGTTTTAAATTTGCATTATTTATTGAAAAAAACTAAAACTACTGCATAGTATAAGATCATAATATAGCTAAATTGTTCCGTATAATTTCCCTGTTAAGTAAATGAAGGTTTTATTTGGTGGCACAGTGATTTAGTAATAATGTGCTTGTGCCTTGCATCTTCTCCATATAGAATTTGTAAAGCTTCAGTAAATTATAAATTTTATAAGGCTATGCTATAAGGCTTTCTTTCACTGGTCATCAGAATGAAATTCCAACGCTACGTTTTTGAACCTGGACGTAATCTTTAAGTGCGGTTCCTCAAAAAATGGTAACGATTTGGAAAAATATATTTTTTGTTGTTATTTATCATGTCAAACCACGATTCCCAACTGAGCGCAATGAGAAGATTCCAAAAGCGATCTAACCTAATAATTCAGCAGGAACGAACAATAACTGATATCACAAGAACAGTACTAGTATCTGTCTATATTTCTGAGATGAAGTATTATGTACGCTATTTACATTATTCAGACTATTATCCTCATCTTTGTCGCCATATTTATTACAAAGTTTCGGCCGTTGTACGCTCCGGCCTTCTTCAGGTGGTTGGAATGTCGAACTGAACACTTTATTTCGCTCACTGGAGCAGACTGTTCTAGTTCCACGTGCCATGTTTTAATGGATGTCAATTATCAGTTATCTCCTGTTAATTCCCCTCTTCAGGTTCTCCACTGTCTTAACCGGGTATTGAACTCAGACTCTTTGCGTCCTGTCACTGGATCTAATCAACGCCTTGATCCACTGTGTCATGTGTTCTCAAGGACACATGACATGGCACAGTGGATAAAGAGGTATTATGTACACTATTTACATTATTCGGACTATTGGATAGTGGATGCCTTTTTTTTTGCCATGTGAAAGTAAGCTTAGTAAATATCAGCAAACGTTAAGCTTTGACATCCAACTCCTCCCGTTAACAAGATTTCAATTCCCCTCCTCTAAATCCTAACCCTTCTTAATTTCCTTTACCATTCGTCACGTTGATTTTGATTTTGGTAGACTCTAGCCAGTCAGCCCCTAACCATTCGCATCTGCCAACCTGCAATGGTGTCTGGTTCTGTTAGCTTTTAAACAGTCTAGAGATGAACCTCTGTCGATTTTTGCTGGGTTGTTGGTACGCACTAATTCGTTCAACAGACAGCCAAGTTGGTTGAAATTGCCTCCTGCTGACTGAAGCGATAGGAACGTTTTCTGTTTTGCTATTTAAAGCAACGAACCTTCGCACGTAAGCACACAAGCGAACCCTTGCCATTGTGTATCGACCCTAAAAAGGGAAGCGCTTTCTTCTGGTGTTTAAAATATATGAGCGGTTGAAGCAAGCCCGTCAACTTGTAAACGATACAGGTGCATTCTGTGTAGGTGTTTTTGCCCTATTTTTTTATTTAGGAAAAAAAAAAAAAATAGAAAAGAAAAGAAAAGAAAAGGAAGGTACGATTTTTTCCGGATAAAAAAGATTAAATCAACAATAGATTCTTAATCGGAGATAAGATTAAGAAAATATCTTTTAAGTTAATAGTTGCACATATGCTAAATAAAATACCTCCGTGGACATACAGGCGCACATAAACAAACACACACTGACACGTATAGTGTAAAGTGGAGAAAAAAAGCGTGGAAAAGGACAAATAATCACAAACACACACACACACACACACACACACACGCACACTATGAAAAACTTGCACCAATGATAAGTGCATATAAAAAAGAAAAATCGGGAAGTATAAACAGTCAATTGCTGATGAGTGGATGGACAGGTCCGTCTACGAAACTGTGGAGTAGCATCAATGAGCTAAGTGACAAACCTTATACTCATATATATATATATATATATATATATATATATATATATATATATATAGTTGGATTGATGTGAGATTGTGACCCTGGGTTTCATGATATCAGCGATCGTCAGACAAAGAGAGTTTGTCTGACGATCGCAAATAACGTGAAACCCAGGGTGACAAACTCACATCAATCCAACTAAATATGTTTGCTCTATCATTGATATTGAGCACTTTCCAATAAATACCGCGCATATATAATATATATAAGTAGAAGTTTTGTCACTTAACTGATTGATGTTGCCTTCAGCATCGCGACTCCAGAGTTTTGTAGTCGCACCCAATCCGTTCACTCGTCGGGGGTATCAGCAATTGACTATATATATATATATATTTATATATATTACGATTAAGCTTTTTAATTAATTTTTTGTGTTTCAATAAGTGTTTTGTTTTTTGGACACAGTTTATATAAAAACTGTCCAAATATTCTGCACACTCTGTGTCCAAAAAAGAAAAACACTTATTCGAACACAAGAAAAATTAAATAAAATGCTTAATCGTAGTACCTTTGTCTGTCGTTTTAAATGAAACATACATAAATGAAGGATTGCTGCCTAAATACACAATATATATATATATATATATATATATATATATATATATATATATATATTGAGACAAAGTGGAAAAGCTTTTTAATGAAAACTCGTTACACCTTTGTGTGTTATGTTAGCGTGTTCATGTCAGAAATTTCCAATTTTTCTTATTTATCAAATTTTATCTGGATAACATATAGTAAAACACACATAATATATATATATATATATATATATATATATATATATATATACAGTGTAACCCGGATATAAGAGAGTTGTCGGGAGCGGAGAAGAAGTCTCTTGTATCCGGTTTTCTCTTATATCCGGGTCTCTTATATCGGGGTTACACTGTATATATATATATATATATATATATATGATAGGATAAGGAAAAAAATAAGAAACGAAACGTTTATGAATTTAACATGTTTCGCTTTTATTTTAAGCTTCATCAGAAAATGAAATATGTAAAAGAAAAGAAAATTCTGTTTTTTTATTTTATGTTGCTTAAATAAACCTCACGCGCTTTTTGTTCGCTAGCGTAGCATTCGTGTGTATAATTGTGTGCATGTTTGTAATAATTCTAGTTGTCTGTGTAGGAATCGGTTGATAATGTGTGTACGTGTATGTGCGTGTGCGTCTAGTAGACATTTTTATTTGTCTCTGATAAAATTCGTGTTGTTCATTGGGGGAAATTTTATGCGCCGAGTTAAAAACAAAAATTAGGTTAAACGGCTTATGGCTGTAGGAAGATCAATCTTAGATGTTTTAAGTATGGATTTTAAAAATGTTGGTGATATAATAAAGTATGTTCAGCATGTGTTTATTGATGGGAAGTTATTTATCTGGATTCCATCGAAGTATTTTCTACCTAGTAAATTGAGTTCTTTTCTTATAGGGGGTAGGGGTTTTTAGGTACCTCCACTTTTTCGGCATAAATTTTCGATACCTAAGTTTAAAATGAATTTTTTGAAATGAAAAAACATTCTTGAAGATTTCATTTTAGATTTAATTAAAAGCTTAATGATTAAATTTATCATTTCCATTAAGTAAAAAATTCTGGTATATTTCAGATAGAAATTATATAGATTGGAATGTCAAATTTAATTTTGATTTCTTAATTTTTGTATATAACAGTAGCACTTGTTAGGATAATTTCCGAAGAGACTTTTTCGTAAACCGTACAAAATCCGGTTCAATTTATGTGTTAAATTAAACATCGACTGTTAAAAATTCAGATACAATGTCAGAATTCAGTTTGGTGTTATATTTATATTGTATACATTCGATCTCGCCTTAAAACTTCATTTTTTCTCAAAAGTGAAATGTTTCCGAAAGAAATATATTCAATTCTCAATTTAAAAAAAAAATTCAAACGAAAACAAAAAATAACAAAAGCGGAACTAAACTATTAATTTGAAGTGAAGAAAAGGTATTTTGGTGTTATGATTGATCATTGTGTCATTTTTCGGCCACAGCATTTAGCAACATTAGCGTAACAATCTGACATTGTTGGAGATTAGCGGTCGGTTTGGGATTCAGGGAAATAGTTGTTTGTTTTTTGTTTTAAGCGTTTCACCCCAAGCAAGGCGAGAAGCCACTAGGACGCAAGGGGTTACAGAAAATTTGGAGCAAGATCAGATAGGAGTGATAGAAGAAAGGATGAGGAGAAGGATAGAAGATAGATCAAGACAACTGGAGATGTTGATTGACATTTGAATAGCTGGAGATTATAGCTCTCGGGGAAACAGGAATAGGGAAGGGAGTTCCACAGGCGAGAGGTGCGAGACATGAGGCTATTGGAGTAGAAGAGACGGCTACATTTAGGAGTTTCGACAGTGAAAGAGTGAGAGCGGGATGCCAGCATTGTAGGGCGCTTAAACTCATGAAATCTGGGAACCAATTGCCATGAAAGTATTTGTAAAACAGACAGAGAGAGGCGACGGCGTGTCTGTGAGAAAGTGACTGTAGACGAGATGCCAGAACAGGGCCAATTATATTGCATATCCATCTCTGGAGCTTATCAAGAACCCCGAGGCAAACAGAAGGGGCTCCAGACCATATATGGCAGCAATACTCCATGCAAGGGCGAATTGTTGATTTGTAGATCTGGAGGATCGATTCCGGGGAGAAAAATTTCCTGGCGGGGTACAGGGAGCCAACTTGCCTTGCGTTGGACGAAGCAAT
Organism: Acanthosepion lycidas; assembly: GCA_963932145.1. NCBI lineage: Eukaryota > Metazoa > Mollusca > Cephalopoda > Sepiida > Sepiidae > Acanthosepion > Acanthosepion lycidas. The sequence continues at coordinate 17,270,071 of OZ010590.1, read as the reverse complement.
TGACTCAATGTATTCGTTCCATCTCAGGTCAGCAGTCAACGTGATACCGAGCAGCCGCAGAGAGGTGCTCTCGAGAAGTTGACCGTCAGACATTCTAATGGAGGGCAGGGTAGGATTTCTGTGATGATTAATAGAGAGCAGTTTTGTTTTTGAAGCATTAAAGTTGACCAGCCAATTCCCGCCCCAGTTCACAACCGATTGGAGGTCCTTTTCGAGACGCGCGGCCAGGTTATTTTTGTCAGTGACACTAGATTTGTTTTTGAGGCAGGAATAAATTGTGGTGTCATCCGCGTAGATGCCAACTTGGGAATTTATGGCGTCAGGAAGGTCACTTATGTAGATAAGGAATAGTGGGGCCTAGGATGGAGCCTTGGGGAACACCTGCGTTCGTGGGATAGGAACTGGAGGAGAATCCGTTGAGAACGACCCAGCCAAAATAGAACGCATTTTAAACAAGTGTAAGAACATTCCGTGTTAGCTTGGGCTGGGCCCATACCCAGAAGAAGAGAGAAGATAGGGAACATAAAATATATAAAAACCTAACTAAACAAAAGACACAGTATCTGTCTATATATCTGAGATGAGGTATTATGTACACTATTTACATTATTCGGACTATTGTCCTCATTTTTGTTGCCATATTTATTACAACGTTTCGGCCCTTCAGTATCTGTCTATATTTCTGAGATGAGGTATTATGTACACTATTTACATTATTCGAACTAAAGTCCTCATCTTTGCCGCCATGTTTATCACAACGGTTAGGCCGTTGTACGCTCCGGCCTTCTCCATATGGCTGGAATGTCGAACTGAACCCTTTCAATACATGGTTAAGGCGATGGAGAACTTTGAGAGGGGAATTAACAGGAGATAAGTGACATCCATTAGGCACGTGGAACTAGAACAGTCTACCCCAGTGGGCGAAATAAAGAGTTCAGTTCGACATTCCAAACTCCTGACGGAGGCCGGAGCGTACTACGGTCGAAACATTGTGATAAACATGGCCGACAAAGATGAGGACAATAGTCCGAATAATGTAAATAGTGCGCAAAAGACATAGGTTTCACATAATTTTTCTTTTAATATCATGTGTTTTCAAAACAAAAGAGATCATGCTTTTTACACAGATTCCCTTTTTTTAACATCTGTAAATTGCCATGATTTTTTGAGAAAATCGTTTGTTAGGTTTCCACTAAACTTTTCCTGAACTTGGAATTCAAAATTTTCATTCATAATACTATCCAAGGGTTTTAGTTCATTTAACTGAATCTTAACCGAAATAATTAATAAAATTTCGTGGCAAATGATAATTATTGGCTGTAATGGGATACTAATAATACTTCATGGTCAACAGTTAATGAAGTTATAATATCATATCAACACGTTAGCGTCACCAGATAAATGGGTGAGGAATATTCCAGTTTTTATTTTAACGCATTATGGGGCATTATCATATCCATGATATAATAAATAGCACCTTATTTTCCAATAAGTCATACACACAATTAAATACACGTATTTGCATTTGCCCCACGCAGAGAAATTGTAACACATATCTACACAACAAGCAAAGGGGAAAAAGTGAGCGAAAGATAGGGTCTTAGATTAATTTCCAACAGGAATTGGAGCTTGTTTCTGGAGAAGCTATATTTAAGACTTCAGATTTGAGTGTTCCGGATTTATTTGCTATGTCACTAGCGAGGACATATTCCTCTGAAACAGGAAGCGTCGTCATGGGTCTTTCCCAACATGTGGACTGAACGGGTGTCACGTGACACACGGGACTTCATCTCGTCCAAAGGGAGATAAGCACCGTTTGTATTCCTCTAACGGGATTAACTTAGCTATTATAGAACTACAAAAATAGCGTCTGTAAACACACAACGATTTCTGTAGTTGGGAAATTCTACGGCAAATATACGAATGTTTGTGTGTTCGCTATCGCTTTCGAAAATAGGATAATTGCGTGTTGGATTCCCATAATATAAGTGGGCGACCTTAGCAGTATCTCCCCTAGGTACAGATACGTACCCAAACATTTAAAATAAAAAAGATAAAAACGGTTAAGTCAGGAGAATGTAATTCTAAGTGTAGAAATGCGTTATATGCCTTCTCACCGACCCTGAAAATGAAATTTAGTTAGGATATTATAGTTTAATTCTTGGTTGATATTTACTAAGTTTTTATTAGTATGGCGCAAAGCCAGGTGTTATGGGGAAATTAGGAGTAATGGGATTTTTTGCTGTAAGGTTTTTGCTTACAAACTTTGTAACCCTTATGAATAAAGGGAAAAGAGAAAATAAAAAATAAAAGGCAATTAATATTAATAGCGATTCGTCTTAAAGTTTCTGGCCAAAACAGCAGGCAAGACTTTATAGAAAATGTGACCTTGGCTTCTATGATCGCCTCGGCATTCATTGCTTAACTTACACAAACGCGGTGTGGCATCATTATATTTAGCCCTTCTTCATAGAAACAAAGCGTGATAGCGGGAGACAGCTGATGTCACAGTAACAAGGACCCCAGATTTGTAATGAGTTCTTCCAGCTGCAGGGAGTGCAAGAGGGCCCCAGTAATAGAGACGTGTGGGGGTTTAACGAATTTTGACAGAGAGCCAGAACATCAAAGAATGTCACTGCGTTTAGTAACACCAGGTATTTTGCTTATATATTAACAATCTTTCTAAGTATGCCCTGTTTACGGTTGCCTAGAGATGGCAGCTATTCGATATTCAGTCTATGTCTCATAGACTCACATGTTTGAACGTTAGTAACAGGCAAAACGGTAAAATCCAACTGTATGAAGCAACCTACAAGTCATTTCGTTGATGAGGTATAGGTAATTTATGCGTGCTTCTACTGGGTTTGAACAAAATGTTCGTAGCTTTTTTTCAATAGGTGTCGCTTGAAAACGTGATTTCATTTTACAGGTGACTGACATTTATGACATATACACTTAAGGTGATATTTCAACGCTTCTTTCTAAATGATTCGTGATTCAGGATGCTGAACTAATTTTTTTTACGTTAAAGCGAAAATGGAAGAAAACGAGATGCATTTTCGTCATTTGATTTTCTGTTATTTTCTGAAAGGAAAAAAAGAAAAGTAATACAAACAGCCAAAACGATATGTGCCGTTTATGGGGTTGGTGCCATAGCTGACTATACTGGTCGTCAGCTGTTCGCGAGGTTCAGAATTCGAAATTTTAATTTGGAAGACCGAGAATGTTCCGGCAATCCTGCAGTCGCGGTTGATGACCAAATCGAAATGAGCCAGGTTACACGAAACGGGCAATCGCAGAGGTAATCCATATATCTCCTATGCGCGCTGTCACTTGGAACTGAAGTCGTCTGTTGTAAATAAGGGTAACTTCAAATTGAACACGTGTGCCTTTTTTGTTCATTCCTTTTTGAATAGTTGCCTCCATAACATGTGGGAAAAACTTTTTGAGTGGTGAATTCAACTTTGGAAGGATGAGATTCCCGAGAAGCAAGCATGATGGGCAACCCTACTTTTACTTGAAGAACATAAGCCATAACGACTATATACATACATATATATATATATATATATATATATATAGAGAGAGAGAGAGAGAGAGAGAGAGAGTGTGTGTGTGTGTGTATCAAAAAAGTTTACAAACTTTGGGGGCAGCTTCCTCACACCAAAGCAAGGACGAAAGACCTTATAAACATATGTCCTCAAATCCTTCGTTTTTGAGTTATTAAGTTTAAAGAAGGTTTACGACACAGAGTTGCCATGTAGACTAGGTTAGATTTGTCATTTGTATACATTTGTGACTAGTCTGTCTTCAACGTTTAAAGTGTGTAGTAGTGAGTTAACTGAGAAGTGATCCTGTCTAACAATGTCAGGATATTCCTATCGTGAGCAGGCAGATATGATTTTTATATACAGCCGCGCAAATGGTAATGGACGCGAGGCTGCACGGCTGTATCAGATTGCGTTTTCAGATCGAAGGCAGCTGAATCATCCAATATTTGATGCTGTATACCGTCACGTTGCTGAGACAGGATCCGTGGCACCACAAACTACGCCTGACCACGAAGAACACATTTTACAGTCTGTCGATAACGATCCAGGTATCAGCACACGTCAAGTGACACTAGCATATCGTATATCTCATACTATGGAGGGTACTTCAAGAGAAGCTTCTGTATCCGTATCATCAGCAATGTGTGCAGGGTCTTTTGCTCCCTAGTCACTCACTACGGGAGAACTTTTGCAATGGTTTATTGCACAAACTGCTGATCCGTTATTTGTCTCTTCAGTCTTCTTTACGCATGAGGTAACATTTGGAAGAGATGGAATAACAAATTTACACAACCAACATTTGTGGGTGAATCGGAATCCCCATGGTTGAATACAGGCTAGACACCAACATCAGTTTACAATTTATATGTGGGCTGGAATTGTAAGCGACTGTCTGGTAGGTCCGTATATTCTCCCAGTACGTCTTACAGGAGCTGACTAAAGGGACTTTATTTCGAACACACTCCCTGACCTGCTAGAGGATGTAGCCCTGCTAATACAAAGACGCATGTGGTTCATGCATGATGTGGCTCCAGCACATTTAACTCACATTGTTTCGCGGTGCACTGGCTAACATCTACTATGAAAGATGGATAAGTGGTCCGGTCCCATGGACTTAATGTTCCCTCGGCCTCAATCCTTTCGATTTTTATCTGTGGGGCCGCCTAAAATAATTGGTTTACGCAGCAGGCATTAATAGTGCAAAACAATTCGAAACATAGCTGGAATAATTGAATAGGTTCGCCTGCCAATGATCCGACCGGTGCACGCGTGTGTAGAAGCAAGTGGAGTATATATATATATATATATATATGTGTGTGTGTGTGTGTGTGTGTGTGTGTGTTTCTTTAAAGGCAACTGGCAAGGTACTGCAATTAAGCTTATTTATTTATTTTTTCTTGTTTTCGCACAAGTGTCTTCTTTTCTGAACACAAAGTGTGTAAAAACTGTCCAAAAGTTCTGCACATCCAAGCGCTTTCGGCTATTCTTTTAACCATTATCAAGGAAGATTTTTATTCACAGTACCTTGTCAGTTGTCTTTAACGAAACATGTATAAAAGACGGATTGCTGTCCAAATACACAATATGCGTGTGTGTGTGTGTCCAGGTAAAATGAGAACAAATGGAATATAATTATACTGTACGTAAAATTTAATTTTAAAGAGGGCTCAATACGAAGTATCTTAGGATATAAAATATGTTAAAAATCGCTACATAATGACAATTATGTTTCAACACCATAAATGTGTCTCCTCGGTGATGTTAAACTATTGGCGAATGAAAGATTAATTTCATTTCAAAAGCAGTATAGTATGTTTTTTTTTTTAAATAGGCTCGTGGTAAAGTGTCCTGCTTTTGAAACGAGATTAAGTATTAGATTATTTGGATCTAGGTAAATTGCTCGAAATCAATTGCTCGAAAAATAATTTCTCGAATTATCAATTGCTCGAAAGGCAGTTTGCTCGAAGTAATTTCGAAGCTCGAAGCACCACGTAAACTACGCCGTCTCACGACACGTCAACGGAGCTGGATATAAAAGGAGCCACAAAACTCAACTTTAGCAGTCCTGTTTTTTTCTTCTATATTTGTTTTATATTTCTATTTCAGTAATTTTGGAGATCTTGAACCCTAGTGATGGACATTGTTGAAGCGAAAAAGGAAAGAAGTTGTATTTGGATGGATGGATATATCTATATATTAAGGACAAAACAGTGAACAATAAGATTTACTGGAAATGTGCCAAAAAAAAAAAAAAAGAAAAAAAAAAAGGAAATGCTTAGCATGTGTTTTATATTTTTTTGACCACAGGTTTCGAGCAAACTGCCTTTCGAGCAATTGATAGTTCGAGAAATTATTTTTCGAGCAATTTACTGCCGAGCAATTAATTTCAAGCAATTTACCGGATACGTGATTATTTTATGGGTTAAGTTGGGCAATATTAGGGATAGAGCGTATGTAAATATAAAAGTGGTCATTGAAGTTAACGTCCAGCGGCGACAGTCTATTTCATGCTTATACACTATCGCCAGGCCTCGATTGCGTATCAGCATAAAACAAACTGTCACTGCTGGGTGTCGACTTCAATGACCACTTTACACACACACACGTGTGTGTGTGTTATCATTAAATGACAGAATAATAACACACACACACGTGTGTGTGTGTTGTTATTATTCTGTCATTTAATGATTGCATTAATTCCTGATAACAGACCCTCTTTTTTTTTACCGCATTTGAAATGTTCAACATACAGATTAATTGCCAAAAATTGCTTAAATTTTAGATAAAAATTGCAACATTGATCCATTTTACCCCAACCGCCCAAATTTGTTATATATTTACTAATGATCTGAAAATGTTCTTTGGTAGATTGTTAATAAAAAGCAAAAAGAATGTAGGACCAAGAAGTGTGTCTTGGGGGACCCCTGCGATGATCGCATGAGTTTCAGATAACTGGCCATTTACAACGATTTTAATTGAATTACATGAGAGAAAGAATTTAATAATTACGTAGATTCTTCCAAAGATGCTATAACTGTAGAATTGAATTCTAAGTTTGGTCGTTCTAAGTCCATTCAAGCTCTATCTCACACCAATTAATGGCGGACTATCAAATGACATTAGGACTTTTCTTCACGGAGGTAAATTTATTCAAATACTCTCGCACTTAATTCTGTCACACAAAACTATTAACAAAATTTATGGAATACAGTCATAAAACTCTTCGTATATAAAATCGCTTTGTTGTCTCAAAACATCAATGTCCTTTATGTTTTTTTCCATATATTCTGTTTATTTCATCACGCCTTTTATAGTGGTAGAAGGAGACACGTTAAACGCCTGCCGCTTTCTATCTTTCCTTTCCCCAGTCGTTTTCGGGTCGACTATTGACAGTAGAAGCTATCTCTTGTTTATTTATCCCTATGTTTAGCCCCAGTAACCTACTACTTACTAGTTGAAGAATATTGTTGGCAGAAATCTTGATTCTCACGGTCAAAAAATGCGTAAGAAAATAATAATTTCGCAAGAAACTTCTGAAATCCACAGACCTGAATTGTTAAGAAGATTTTGCATTTTACATGTCTTTATATACAATTCAGACTAGAGAGGCAATAGGGAGAACCTCTTTGGAGAACACACATTTATAAATGTAAAAAAGTAAGCAATTAGTTCCAATAAAAACCGATACCTAATTTTAAAATGCATTTTGAAAATATTTCTTAAAGCTTTAATTTTAGCTTCAATTCGAGAATAAATTTACTATTTCCAATTATGAAAATACTCTGGTGCATTTCAAACCGAATTTATATTGATTGGAATCTTTTACTTTTTCAGTAAAATCGCAAAATCCTTCCATATTTACACATCCGTAAATAAAAAGCTATTTTTTTTTAAATCTTTCAAAAATAAAATATTTTGTTAGCAAAAAAAAAGAAAAAAGAAAAAGTATAGCAAAGTTTATGTTTAATTAGCCTGATTTTAAACAAATATTACTTACTTTTCGCATAAAGTATAGTAAAAAGAAAAAGCATTTCTTAACCCGCAGGACTTGTATTTCTGACGGGTTTTATTGACAGCCTGATATTTAAAATAGATAAGAAAGGACGAACAAAAAAAGTGTGTAAATTATTTGACGATTTCTAAGTGAACGCTTTGTTTTTGTATAGTTTTTTTTTTTTTTAACTGCCCAATAAGTTAAAAAAATTAAGAAGAAAATATTTTAAGCAATCTAATATTTTCTTGAATTTTAAAAACTCAAAACATCAATGTCCCATCTTTTACAAAGATCTATATTTTTAAGGCTTTATTTTTTTAAGGCGTTACATTTCTTAAGGCTTTATATTTTTTAAGGCTTTATATTTTTTAAAGCTTTATATTTTTTAAGGTGTTATATTTTTTAAGGCTTTATATTTTTAAGGCGTTATATTTTTTAAGGCTTTATATTTTTAAGGTGTTATATTTTTTAAGGGTTTATATTTTTAAGGTGTTATATTTTTTTAAGGCGTCATATTTTTTTAAGGCGTTATATTTTTTAAGGCGTTATATTGTTTATGGCTTTATATTTTTAACGTTTTATAGTCTTAAGTTCGAACACGATTTCGGAAAAAATGCCAGAAAATTACTAATAAATGTTTTTTTTTTATATAGTTAATATTTATTGAAACATGGATTTAAAAAAAATTAATTTAAAATTTTGGAAGTTTGGCAAAACCTGGAATTTCTGTAAGAATTATCTTCAAGACAAAGAGAAAACTCAAAAGAGACAGAGTGGAGTCATACATATTGCAAAAAAGATGTAAAATGTTCTCAGGGGTTTCTACCTCATTATCTTATGCCAGCCTTGAAGTAAGCAACAATTCTTTATATTTTATTTTGATCAAGGTAAAAACAAAAAACACTGATAATGATTAAGTATAATCCTGTTTTTTTTTAAACTTAATTTTAAAGACACAACACACAGATTAAAGATTGAACATTTATCAAATTTTGGATTGAAATAATGGGCAATTCTATTATTAATCATTTATTTTCCACTATCCTCAATGTTAGAAATTTTGCTTAGGTATCTTCAATAAAAAGAAAAAACAGCATTTCATGATGAAAAAAGGCCCCAAACTTAATAAAAACAAAGTTTTATCGCCAAAATGTCCATGCTATTATTAAGAGGAAATATCAAAGTATTTTTAAATTATTTTAAAAAAATTTTACTCCTTTCTGGCACGTTCAAAATTTTGGTTAAAAATCTTGTTTTTTTTTTTAACGTCAGCGGTCGACTATTAGTTTTTAGCGCCTTTTTTCAATTGAAAAACACATTAATTTAGAAATTCTTACAATAAGCAAATAATTGTCGGATTTTAGTGAAACTTTCAGAACTTATTCACAAATGAATGAAATTATTTTAGAAATTTTTGTTTTTTAGAAAGTCATGGTAAAATATTTTTTTACATCTGTTACTCACCTTAATTAATTTTATGGAAACTCGAAAATTCGACTTTGTGTAATTTTCTAATTATAGTTAAATGCAGAAGACTTTGAAGAATATAAATCATCGATTTCTTTTGTAAATCGAGGTCCGGTTTTACCCCAAAATTCAGCTCTGAATTTTAAAACACAAAACCCAATAAAACTAAGACATTATTTTATTAAAAAAAAGAAGCTTTTAATGGTTTTCATGAATAATCTATATTAAGGACACTATTGCCCGAAGATAAAATATTTTCCAATGAAAAATGAATTTTTACAAGAATTGTTTTCTTTTTTTTCAATTTTAAAAACAAAATGTGATAAAGTTGTTAAATATTTTAAAATTAAATTTAAATCTGTCTTTTTGGAAATGCTGTTATTAAAAAGATCTACAGATCATAAATTTGAAAGCTTATTACAATCTGCGATACGATAATATTTAAAAAATATTTTTTAATATGCAAAAAGTGTATTAAAAACGTTTTCTTCTAAAAACTATGGATGCACGGTTCAGAAATAATAGGTCATGTATTTTAAGAGAAAGGTCTTAAGAAATTGCTTTGCTTTCCTTCTGGTATCAAATTCTCTGATTGACCATCATCGTTGCGTTTTCAAAATTTTTTCTTTTCTTTTTTTTTTTTTCATCCTATTTCACTAAATATTTTAATTTCACTTTTTAAATATAATTAATTTAATGTTTTTCAGTGAGAGACATACTGCAATTATTAATTATTTTTCTTTTTAGATTCAATTTTAGGAACGGAAAGAATGCAGGCTTTGCACATATCTTCATTAAAAATGTACCTAAAAATAATTAATAAGATATTAGGCTTTTCAAAGTATTTAACTTTTAAAAATGACTTTATAGTTAAATAAACCGGTTTACTTAAAATTCGAAAATATTGTCACTTCTTTCCTTTCGTCCGATAAATTGCCCTGACGTTTATGTCCGATACATTTACGTAAACGTCAATTCACGCCTCCAAAACCAATCATCACGGTTAGACATAATTTTCTTATTTTCAAGCAAAATTTTTGCTATAATAGAAAATGGTCTCAACTAAACAAGGGAATAACGGAGTAGCATTAAAGTCAGTGGGCTATAATAATAATAATAATAATAAATAATAATAATAATAATAATAATAATAATAATAAATCTGAGAATATTCTTGGCATAAGCTGAGCGAGAATTGCTGACGTGAAACCAACAGCTGTCTTCTCTCTTTCACTTTCCCTAAACCTTGAACGCAAAGAAGAATAGTTTTTTCTTCTTTCTTTCTTTCTTTCTTTCTTTCTTTCTTTCTTTCTTTCGCACATACACAACTGACGTCTGATGGCAATTCATTTTGTTTCCTCGCATACACTGTGTCGAAAAGACCTTACGGAATAAAATATACGGAATGTTAAGAAGAGAAAATTATCTGTGCCGGTAAAGAGGTTTTTGTTAAACTGGAAACGTGTCAAGAGATCTATCTATCTATCTATCTATCTATCTATCTATCTATCTATCTATCTATCTATCTATCTAATTAGGTCTCTTTCTTTTTTGTCGGTTTCTATCTGTCTATCTATACATGCATATCTATATACAAAGACAGATATTTATCTCAGTAAGCTTCTATCTTTCTGTCATTGTCAGTATCTATCTATCTATCTATCTATCTATCTATCTATCTATCTATCTGCTAGATGAAGCTAGTGTAACACGCTAATAATTTTGTTATGATGTAAGTTGCTTTGAAGATGAGATAAGATTTAAAATTGTTGGCAGGTTTTGGAATTTTTGGAAACTTCGATTCTAATGAGAGAGGGAAAGAGAAACGTGAAAAATAAATAAAAAAGAGGAAATGTTGGTAAAAAAAATCTAACAACGTTAAAGAAAGACAAACACGATCAAGAAAAAAGAAAAATAGTGAAAGGAAAAGAGAAGGAAAATGAAGAAGAAAAACGGAGAAGAAATGTAACTAAAAGTATAGAGAGAAATAATGGCCACTGAGTTCCTCTCTTATGTGCCGTGTCCCTTCAGGACGTTGACGATCATGGCTCTCCACAATTTCCCGTCCTTTGTAGCTCTTAATAAATCTTGTCTTTTTGCCTTCTCTCCCATACCTGCTCCGCCATCCATTGACTTAAGGTAGGCTGTGCGTTGCTTTCATCTGGCCCTCTTACCTTCAATATATCCTGTAAGTATCAAATTTTCCACTCTCTCTTTCCTCATTATGTGCCCCAGAAATTTCATCTGTTTCTTCCTGATGTTAAGCTTTTTGTTGCCATTGTCTCCAGAACTTCGTCGTTGCTCACATGTTCGGTCAACGGCATTCTCAGCATCCTTCTGTAGAACCGCATTTCTGTTGTTTCAAGTCTCTTCTTTATCTGCGAGGAGATTGTCCAACATTCACCGGCATAAGTAGACATCTTTTATGTAACAGTTCCATACTCATTTCTGTTAGAGTATCGAAAATCATTTTTGATAGGAAAAAGGATTTTGAGAAAAATATCCATAGTATTGAAATTAAAAGTTAAAAAGGATTCACAAAAAAGAAAAAGAAAGAAAGAAAAAGGTGTCCTAATTAAATAGATTGGTCATTCGTAGAAAGTATTTTTTTCAAGCAATAAGTTTTATAGATTAGCATTCATTAGACTTTCCTGAAGCCACATGTGTCAGAATTGAAAAATATTGATTTTTTATCGATTTATCCTGTTCATAATATCAGTATCGTGTAAAATCGTTTCCTGACTTTTTAAAATATTGTTGCGGCGCTGCGCGTAAATCGGCCGTTTGGAATAATCAAACGATTTTCATTGAAAGAACAAAATTCAGTAGAAAAGACAACGTAGTTTCAACAAATGAACATTAATATAATTAGAAGAATACAAGCAGTTGATAGATTGGAAAATAATGTCTTTTTGTTTGGGTTAATAAAATTCTGAAATAAAATATAAATTCTCTTTGTGTACGTATGCGAGAAACAATGAAATGTTGTTATATGTGTGTTTGTATGAAAAAGTCAAAATATGTATGCATGGTTCATAATAAAGAGGATACAAGAGATAGAATTTGTTTCTTATTGTGGATGATGTTGGCATAGTGTGAAGCGGTCTCTTTGAAGTTTATCAGCGCTGTCGCTTTTAGCATGAAGTCGTGAAGTTCACAAGCAAGAGTGGCGTGGGCCTTGATGACAGCTGTGCGTATCCTATTTGATGCCGATTTCGTTTGTTTTATACACTTTCTCGTAAGAAAATCGGCTACACCCTCACTTCCTACACGATAATAAATTTACATCTTTCTTTTCCCAACTCTCTATATATGACTTCTGGCAAACACACAAGATACAAATTTCACGGAATTTTATATAGTATTATGTTGGTGCAAAAATAATGTCGTTTTCTCACATATGTTACTATGTGAGAAAACGACGTTATTTTTGCACCAACCTAATAATAAGATGTCAAATTTTAAACTGTGTTTCTATCATTGATACCTCCATTTTTATCTAATTTTCTGTATTTAAAAAAATAAGTTATTTCAACTTTTTTAAGGAAAAAATGTAGGATTTTTTCGGAAGCACATATAAAAAAAATGGTTTTAATTGATTCGTTTTTTACGTTTATCAACCTTTTGCAGTTATTTAAAACCAGAAAGTATTTTTAGATTATAAGAATTTTTTTTAGATAATAATGGTTTAGTGATACAAGTCTTACTAATTAACCCATAGTTTTGGGGAGACGAGGTGGATTCATACTTTTCTTAATGATATTTGCGATTAAGCGAATATAATGAACTCAACTGAAATTAATACTCCGTTCTCTAATTAACAATTCCGCGCCATTATCCCTTACACTGCCCGCACACCCAAGCCTACAGTACCTGGTGTTCCCAAGCGGTCACCCATCTAGGTACTAACCAGGCTCAACGTTGCTTAACTTCAGTGTTTCAACATGATGTGGTCGAAAGCCTTTCAAATTATGCGGGATAATAATTATTTATCTTAAATGTAGAATAAAGTTTTTAATATAGAATATACTTTTATTAATTTCGGTAATTTTTTGTTCTTTAATTAAAAAATGTCTGTATCCGTCTCTTCCTTGTTTAAAGAAAATCTTTTTTCAACAAAGTCTGTTTTCGTACGCAGAGCAGCTAGGCCTAAGCTACTCTGTAAAAAGGCAGGGATTGATTTTATTCTCTATCAATATTATGAACAGGACCCCAACTTCAAAAATGATATAAAAGTCTTCGAGCCTTTAAGGAATGCTAATCTACAAGAAATATTCCCCAAAAAATTGTGTCTCCATTTTTACGGGTGGACCAGTCTTCTTAAGTAGTTCCAAAAAAAAAAAAAAAGAAAAAAAAAGGGGGAATTAAACCAGAAAAAAGAAAGATAAGGAAAGTAAAAAAGATAAGGAAAATCGAGAAAGTGAAAGAAAAAAAAAATGAACCGGATTTCGGGTTGAAATATTTGCATAATTGCCAATGTTGAATCCCTGTGTTGAATCTTTGGTAAAATGAGTGAATTTTGAGTAGCAACTTTCAAAGAAGGTAGGGTTTCTCCACATTCACCACAACCTAATCTCTATACACTGATTCTCCTTTTGTCTTGGGTGGCACTAAAATAGTTTTAATGAATATCATGAAAAAAAGGAAAGAAGAAACATATCCTCCATCACCACCAAAAAAAAAAAAAAATGAAAAAAAAATGAATCCTCTGGTTGTAATGAAACTAAAGAAAAAAAAATAGTATCTAAGATCTTGTCAGAATAGACGACAATAATAAAAAAGAAAGAAATCACATGGCTCGATGAAAAGAAAAAAAGAAAGAAAATATAATAAGAAAGAACGAAAAAGTCATCTAGTAGAAATAAAAAGAAAGAAAGAAAAAAGAAAGAAATCATCTTGTAATAGAAGAAAATAATAGGAATAAAAATCTGATATGAGAGCGCGAGAGAGAGAAAGAAAGAAAAAATCACATGATTCGATGAAAGGAAAAAAGAAAGCAAATAGAAGAAAGAAAGAAAGAAAGAAAGAAATCATCTAGTAGGAATAAAAAAGAAAGAGAAAAAGAAAGAAAAAAGAAAGAATTTTGTCGGAATAGAAGAAAATAAGAAGAAAGAAAGAAAGAAATATGCGGTCTGCTCAAAATAGAGAAAAATAAAAAGAATGAAAATATCAGAAAGAACGAAAGAAAGAAATACGCTATCTAGTCGGAATGAAAGTAAATGAAAAGAATGAAAATAGAGTAAGAAAACGAAATCTGAATCTGAATGAAATAAAACTAAAAGAAGTTAAATATAGAAAAAAAAAACGAGATCTAACTTATCGTTTGAGTGAAAAAAATAAAAATAAAATGAAAATATACTAAGAAAGAAACGAAACGAAAAGAAAAGAAAAAAAAGAGAAAATCGGTCTGTCGAAGATAAAAGGTCGTTGCAATAAAGAAATAGAAAAATGCAAAAACGTCGTTAAAAACAAGAAGAAAATAATTAAAACGGATTGAATTGTAAATAAAGGAGAAGAGGGACGGCTAGAAAAAAAAGAAGAGAAAAAATTAAGAACAGGTGAAAAGGAAGGTGAAGAAAAGAAAATGTAGAATGAAAACAAACAAACTGAGTAATGGTGGTAACTAATTAAGAGAGAAAGCTCTCAGGATTTGTTTGAAAAGCCAACCTCCAGCTGGAGACTTTCCTTCATTCACATGGCACCGATATTCACTCATAAGCTTCCTCAGAATTCTCTGTGGGGTTCTTAATACGTGATCTTAAGTAGAGTTGTTTTCTGGATAAGATCTAAAAATCTTAACCCAAATATACATGCATCTATATATATATATATATATATATATATATATATATATATATATATATATATATATATATATATATGAAAAGGAAGGTTAAGAAAAGAAATATATATATACATGCATCTATATATATATATATATATATATATATATATACATACACACACAGGCACACACACACACATATATATATATATATATATATATATATATATATATATATATATATATATATATATATGTGTATATATATATATGTTTCAATAAAGGTGCAATTAATTTACAAATTGTGTGTGTATAGTCTTCAAACTTTCGCTGTCCTCTTTTATCGGAGTGCATCTCGTGGTCTAACCACAGAAATGATTGCTTATCATGATACACACGCACACACACACACACATATACACACACACACACACACACACACACACACATATATATATATATATATATATATATATATATATATATATATATAAGACATCAATTTTCTGTTATCTGGACCTGTTTATTCACACAGAGTGAGTGCGATCCGTAGCTAACAAAATCCATCTGTCTCCTAATAAAACATTATTTTCTGTTAGGTTGATACAAAATTGTCCCAAAGTTACATTTAACACAATGTTAGAAAAATGTACGTAGTACCTCTTGTTCTTGCTTGTGTAATCGGTAAATTGGACGACGCCTGAGATTTACCTTAACCCCCCACTGAGTCAGTGATCAGTTTTTAAGGTGGGGACCCGAGTGTTTCCACTCGGGCCGCTGGTCTAAGCTTGTCTAAGCTGGTCTTAGCTTGTCGAAGCTAGTCATAGCTGGTGGTCATATCGCCACAACGTAGCAGATGTCACGCAGCGGTGAGGTGGCGAAGAACGCAAGGGAGGAGAGAAGGCCTCCGGCACGGAACAGATACTACAACACGCAGCATATACTCCAACGGGAAAAACTCCTTTCTCCTCCTCTGTCAATCCCTCCGGGAAAATCCGAAAGGAAAGACCCTAGTGATTTTCTAAGCGTAGCTTAGGTGTGACACAAGGCCGAAAGTATTTATTTTTATTTTTTTTTTAATTTATTTTTATTTTTATTAGAATACTTAATGTTGAGGAGGAGGGGGGTAAGGATCAAGGATCCTCCTCAATATTAAGTATTGTAATAAAAATAAAAAATAATTTTAACACTCTCCCTTCCGTCTCTAACTTCGACCATGTCTATCCCTCACCACCCTCTATGTCACCTTATATACGCTTAATACTGCCCTTCAAAAGTGTAAATTTTGAATTCATTTTTTCGCCATTGAAACTGAAGTCTGAAGTTCCAGAGAAAAATAAAATCTCTGGTGAAATAAATTATTACAATGAAACCTTAAAGTGGTCTGTTTTTTTCTTTAAATTAAATTATTCGCTCTGACTTAACATTGAGCTCTCCGAATTTCATCCTCCTTGGGATTATCCATACGGATTACCAAGATTTTCGTTACTTATATATATATATATATATATATATATATATATATATATATATATATATATATATATATATTAAATTCCCTACGTTATACCACCAATCGCAATGACTTTACAAAAAATGTAGTCTTGGTTATTTCGATATAAATTGTGTATGAAAAAATATCCAACAGATATTTAGCTATGGTTTTTAACGCTAAATATTATAGACATAAGATTTTATTTGTATTCGTAACTTGACCTGTTTAAGGTTAATTAACCACTGACACATTTAAAAAAATCATCTTACATCAAGAAAGACAACAAAGGCCATTAGAATGCAAGGTGTTACAGAGAGTGAAAGAAATGGAAAACAATAAAAGAACAGGATTCAAGAAGACAGAAGAGAACGATTGACATTGCATTTAAAATTTTGAAGATCATAATCAGGAAAGCAGAAAACCAGAAGAGATTTCCACCAGCGAGAAGTGCAAGAAAAGAAACTCTTAGCATAGAACTTATGGCTACAACTCGCAATTTCAGCAGTAAAATTATAAGATCTAACTGCCAATCTAGTACTGCGCTTAAATTTGTGAAGTCGAAGTACCAACGAGGAAATCTAATCAGAACAATTCCTGCAAAAATATTTATTATAAGAGGAAAAGGGAAAAGGGCGGTGGGAAATGAACTGAAGCCGTGATGCCAGGTCAGGACCGATAAAAATTCAGATTCTTCTTAGGATTTTTTCAAGAATTTCTAGATATATAGCAGAAGCACCAGACCATATGTGGAAGCACTGTTCGAAATTCGGACGAATGGTAGATTTATAAATGTGTAAGATTCTGGCGAGAAAAAAAAATGTCTAGCACAATACAAGTGAACCGACATTCCTAGCAGCACACCCAGCAACTGATTTAATTTACTCATTCTACTTCGTGTCGATGGAAACACCGGTTTGAGAACAGATATCAATCAAAGAAACGAGTAACACTTAGTGTTTTTCTTTTCATTTACGGTTCACGTGCTTAATTCATTATTTTGGGCCCTAATTAATAATAATAATAATAATAATAATAATAATAATAATAATAATAATAATAAAACTTCTGGGTTGATTCGGTTGAATTCAAGGCAAACAGATTGATCTTCTTTGTGATCTTATTCGCGTGGGCCTAAAAGCTTGTTTATATAGTTATTAATGATCGAAAAATTCTGGCCCAGGCATTCTGTAGCCGATAGATTATTCTCCCAGATATTTTGGCCATCCATCTTACCTTGTATTCGCCAGATCCGTATAGGCTTCCATACTGTTTTCATTGAAAAAAAAAATACTTTATATTGGCCAAATGCCTTCTTTACGGTGATGATTATAAAGAGGCGTTAGCTAATATCGTAAAAACCTAAAAGAAAGCCAATAAATTTGGAGTAACTAAAATAGTTTATCTCGATTTCATCTCAGTATTTTTTTTAACAATGTAAAATCAACCAAATCTGTGTCGCTTATGCAACTTTTCTTGGATCTTTGTAAGATAGGCTGGTCACAATTTCGAGTTAAACTGTAGTTTTGACGCTACTGAAGACTTTTTTAAAAAAATTCTTTTATTAATAGGTTTGAAAATAGATTACACTTTGATGACGACCAGCTCTACAGCCCGTCCAAGTCCAATTTGACTTTGAATTTCAAAATCAGTTAGACAAAATACGAAAGTACAACTTCGCTTGTGTATAAACAAGCATATTCACATGAATTATAAATGAGGCAAAGTTTTAAACAATGTACCCTCAAAAATCGGTTTTTCAAAGGGAAGGATTTTCTTCTCTTGACATGCTATCTCGGAAATTTTTATTCTTTTATAAAGCTACTTTTAGAATTTTAACAAAACCTAAACATATGAAACTGAATGTAAGCATTCTCTTTTTTTCTCGCGAACATAAAAATTAACCACAAGATTGTCTAATAATCTTCCACGTGGTGTAATGGATAACAAGCTTGTCTCCCTTATGACTGAGTAGTGAGTCCGGTCCTCACTGAGCGCCTCTTACTATCGGCCTCCTACCACGTCTAAGCTATGCTTAGTTATTCGCTATGATAATGTCTGAATTACAGAATCGGTTCATGGTCTTTTGAAAAAGAATAGTGATATATCCATTCTTTCCTGTTTAGCATTTGGTTTCCGGTTCCTTTTCATTCCTAGTAGCCCTTTGTGTCTTAGTGGTGTTATCGCATTGCTTGGGGTGAATTGATTCAGAATAAAAAGAAATTTTAAATAGATATATAACGACGACTATCTGTAATTATAAATTTTGAAAAGGGCATTTTCTGTAGATTTGTATAATACATTTCCTTCTCAAATTATTTCTTGTTTTAATTTAGCAGCGGAGGAAGGCACGTAGCTATTATTAAACGTTCATCGTAAAATGGTCAATTATTTCTTTTAAATTTCCTTGTTTCTGTAGGTGAAACATTTTTATAAATTTAAGAATAATAAAAATTTGTTTTCTTAGTTATTTCTTTATAATATCGTATATTGCATTGAAATCGGTTTACATATTTGTATAATCTTTTCAATATAAAATTATTCTTGTAATTCTAAAGATGAAATGTTTAACATTTTTGTTGTCAGTTCTCGATAAAAAAAGGAAGTGTATAGATCTAGTTTCATATGTTTTGGTTTGACTAACATTGTAAAAATGTTTTTTTTGAAAATAAGAAAGATTGTCAAGAGAGTGTACAGTAATAGCAGTAATAGTGTCAAGCGGAAAACAATCCTTTTGACTCATTGCCAGAATTGATTAATCACTGCTGCTACTGCTTCTTTTTCTTCTTCTTTTTCTTCTTCTGTTCTTCTTCATAACTGATTAATCATTGCTTCTCGTTGTAAAATGGAGGAGGTGGAGGAGGAGGAGGAGGAGGAAGAAGAAGAAGAAGAAGAAGAAGAAGAAGAAGAAGAAGAAGAAGAAAAAGAAGAAGAAGAAGAAGCAATCTTTAGACTTGTACCACTATTATTTTAGCGAGTTCTTTATATATGCTACTATGAAATTAGAGAAAGTGGAGGAAGGAGGAAAACAGCCCTTCCCAGTTCTTTTTTAAGACTAAGGATTTAGGTTATTTATAGCCATGATCTATAATTTATATATGTGTGTGTGTGTGTGTGTGTGTGTGTGTGTGTGTGTGTGTGTGTGTGTGTATTCAGACAGCAATCCTTCTTTCATGCACATTTCATACAAGGTGCTTTTATTTAGTTTTTTATACAATTTTTCATGCGATCTAATTTTTTTTTTTTTTTCGGATGATAAATTATATAAAAACTGTCCAAATGTTATTTTTATCCGAGCGCTTTCGGCTATACATTTAGCAATTTTCAAGGATTATATTTTAACTGTGAAAATTAGAAATATTTTGTTGCATGTATGTTTTATAAAATGTTTTCATTTTTTTTTTGTTTTAAAACACGGTCAAGATATTGTGTCCATGTTCAAAGTTAATATTATTAAGTGTTGGTTTGTTTGTTTTTATTAATAAGGCTTTCGTTATATATATATATATATATATGTATATATATATATATATATATATATATAATTTTATATGCGCTATACTTATTGGAAAGTGCGCAATATCAGTGATAGAGATATTCAGTTGTATGTATATGAGTTTGTGACCTTGGGCTTCACGCTTTTGCCATCATCATACAAACTGGTTTATTTTTTTTAAATTTGAATATATTTATGCTTGTTTGTGTTTCACTATGTTTTTAGCAACTTGCTATTCGGTCTTTAGATACCTTTTTTTCTTTTCAAACGAGTTTTTTTTATTTGCTTTCTGTCTATATAATGGTAATATAAATGTTTTCAAGTGTAAGCGCAAAACATTTACTGATGTCTACTAAATTGTTTGCCTTCACTGACCGAGTGGGGGGTGTTATCTCAATTTTAAGGAAGATACTGATGAACGTTTTGTCTGCAAGAGTCGCTGATGCGATACAAGCTCAACGCCTCAATAAAATGGACATATTGTAAGCGGGTAACTATGCGAACAACAATGAGGGGAAAGCCAAATCAACAATCAACTGTTCTCTCACTCGTTCCAATATCGAAAATCTGACTAAATGACCAAATGTCAGAAATTTATTTTGGAATACCTACTTCGTTGACCATTTCAACACACCTCGTATAATCAATGTAAATTTAAAGACTTGGGAAGAAAAACAAAATGGCTATTGCAAATCTTGGAAGAAGCAAACTGCATAACAAAAATAAAAAATAAATTAAAAAAATGACACGCTGTTGTTCATTGTGATGCCAAGAAAATCTAAATAATAGGGAGTTTCCTGGTATAGAAATGTATTTATTCGTATTTAGGCAAATATTACCAGAAGCATCTATATTTATATTTTTGAGATGAGGTGTTGTAACTATTTACATTATTCGGACTGTTGTCTGCATCTTTATTGTCATATGCACGGCATTTCGGCCGTTGTACGCTCCGGCCTTCTTCAGGTAATATACATTGAAATTCCGAACCGAACCTTTTATTTAGCCCGCGGGGGTGGGGGGTAGATTGTTCTAGTTCCACATGCCATGCCTCTTTTGGATTATCTCGGTTTTAGTTAATTCCATTTAGTAACTCAATTCTCCAATTTTTTTTGTTCACTTTTGCTGTGGCCAAAAATATGAAAGAAGAAAGTGGCTTGACCCAAAGAGTTGTGTCTTCAATATCTGGTCACAGCCGAGGTGAGCAAAACTTGGAGAGATGAATTATTAAAGGGAATTAACTGACACTGAGATATTAAAAAAAAAAAAAAGGTATGGCACGTGGAAGTAGAAAAATCTAACGAAATAAAGGGTTTGGTTTGAAATTCCAACGTATATCACCTGAGGAACGTTAGAGTGTACAACGGCTGAAACGTCGAGGATATGACAATAAAGATGAAGACAGCGGTCCGAATAATGTAAATAGTGTAAATTATTTCCAGGGGCGTGGATGTGATGGCGGTGTAATGGTTAACAATTCGAAATCAGAAAGCCGAGTTCGAATTCCAGAATTTTAAATTTATCTTCTGGGTATTTCTTTCCCCTAAAATTGTTCTTAATATATAAAAGAATTATATATCGTTTTCCCATATATATATATATATATATATATATATATATATATATTAAGAAATGGACAAATTCCGACAATTTATTTATTAAAGACATTTTTTTTTTTATGTTTAACGTTCTTTTTATAGATACAAGTATTTAAGTAAATGCTCTGTTTATAATAAACAGTATTAAATAACATTTACCGGCCTGAATGTCCGAGAAATTTTCATAGAAAATATTCGTCCTTTGACAGGATTCGAACCTGCATCCTATATATTTCTCGGACATTCAGGCCGGTAAATATATATATATTAGTAAAGGTAATAATTCCGTTGGTATATAATCAAAGTGGATCCTAGTAATATAAATTATTAAAACGGATCCGCAAAAAGTGTTCAATGTATTTATTATTACAGAATAAATGTAGTACACAAACCCCAAATTACCTGATATGGGGGAATAGATCTATTTCAACCGACGAAAACTTCGTCAGTCTTATTGATGCCTGGTATATAGTCTATATACCGGGGTTGAATAAAACTGACGAAGTTTTCGTCGGTCGCAATAGGTCTATTCCCCATTTCTGTATGGAGCACTGTTTTTTAAAAAATAAAAACAAAAATATTAAAGAACTTCGGATTATTTACCTAACGTGTTCTTTCCTATTTTTCTACATACCTGCGCGCGCGCGCACACACACACACACACACACACACACACACACATATATATATATATAATTTCTCAGAAATACAGAATGACCTCATGTTAATTCAGTGATTTATGATTTTAAATGTCAGTGCAATGCTGAATATACTTGCAGAACAAATAAGAGGTTGAAAGCGAGAATTGATCAGCACGAACCAGCTAAGATATTTAAAGAACAGTATGAAAATTTGCATAGACTTATTAATACATCCGGTTCTGCGATGGCAGAAACCTTAATAAGTAAAATGATTTGTGATTCTTCTTTTACCAGATATTTTTTTCAGTCAGTTGTCATTAGCACATTCAAATTACAATTTTAAAATGCAGCGTCAGTCGCCATCTTTTGTTTTTCTGAATCCACTTATTTTATTGTCCTTTCTCCACACTAGTGTCTTCTCATTTTCTTTCATTCTCAGTACCCATCCCTGCGTGGCATTATCGCCTTATTTAAGTTGAAAACGATTAAAGAAAAAATTGTAGCACTCCAGCCATTCCGTGAAACCCTATGCAAGTCATTCAAAATGAGTGTATCCCGACCCTTCTGACAGCTTCCTTCATCTTCTCAATGTCTTCAAAATGACTGCAACTGACGTTCTCCTTCAGTGTGGAGAACAACCAAAAGTCTCAGTGTCAACACAAAAATGTATTGCATACGAGATTATAAATTGCCTTCACGTCCCGCCTGCATTTTTCCAACTAGTCAGTTGTGACAAGCAGTTTTTAGTAGGGAGTGCTCAAAGAGCTGTTACAGCCGTCTCCTTCAATCTGGAATAACAAAAGTTGTCAGGTCAGCTTATTTGATGGATACTAATGATATACTAGAGTTACACTAATCTAGGACAGTTATATTTGCCTCTCCGAAAGAAAGTCCCAAAACTTCTGGAATGCAACTCGAATATATATATATATATATATATATATATATATATATATATATATATATATATATATATATATAGTTAGGTAATGAAAAGTTCGGTAATCCATATGGGTAATCCCAAGGAGGATGTGATCCAGAGAGCTCAATGTCAAGCAGAGCATATCTTTTCTAATTAAATTAATATAATGATACAATATGGTAATCTGTATGGAATTTCCAGGAGTATATAGATCCAAGGAGAGCTCTATATCAAAAGACAGAGAATAATTCTTATTAATTAAACAATATCAAACACTTAAAATCCCATAGGTAATAATTTTTATTTCATGAGAGCTCTAAAAATATGTAGCTCTCAATTTTCAAGACCTACAAACAAATCCAAAGGGATTTTAAGTGTTTGATATTCTTTAATTAATAATAATAATAATAATAATAATAATAATAATAATAATAATAATAATAATACATACATACATATATATATATATATATATATATATATATATATATATATATATATATATATATATATATAGGTAGATAGATATAAATATAAAAGTGGACACTGAGGTCAACACGCAGCGGCGAGATTCTGTTTTATGCTTAAAAGTAATTGTCAAGTTATCTATCTATCTATCTATATATATATATATATATATATATATATATATATATATATATATATTTAAGACATTTTATATGTTTAGACGTTCTTTTTATAGATACAAATATTTAAGTAAATGCTCTGTCTTAAATAATTGTCGGACTTTGTCCATTTCATAATATATATATATATATATATATATATATATATATATATATATATATATATATATATAACTACCTTGCAATCTTGAAAATTCGAGAAAATATTCTAAGTAATCTAATATTTTATTGAATTTTTATTGAAGTCGGTTTTCTAACTTAGGAAGACACTTATTGAGGAAATATTGGAAAATTCACCATAAATTTTAATTTTCTATAGTTACCGCTCTTATTTTCTGATAATGTCACGCTTGGACATCCATATTTACAAAAATCGAGATATTTATGCACACATAAAATAAATTCAAATCACTTTTTAAAATATTCGGGTCGTTGAATTGTAGTGAGCTATTCCATTTATTATAAGTAAATTTGTTTTTTACTTAACCGTATCACTTGACCGATACAAATTAATACAGAATTTAAAGGATGAAGAAGATTATAAATCATTTTAATTAAAATTTAAAAAACTGAAAATAATGATTGTATAAATTCATTATTCCTGGAAAAGATTTTTCTTAAGACCACAGTGTCCATAATAGATTTTATGCACAAAAGCAATTAAAAGCTTTTATAATTAAACAATTTTTTAGTTTTAATGCGTTTGTTATTTTACGATTCCAAACAGATTGTCTACAACTGGGCTCCTGTCTCACCAAATAATTTCATGATTTAAATTCTCCAAGAATTTCAAATTTAACATATATATATATATATATATATATATATATATATATAAATTTAACATACATATAAATTTTACAGATGAATACATATATATAACAAAAAACATTCGTAGATTTAAAACTTTTCAAAATCCAAACAAAATTCTCACTTGATGGATTTGAACAAGAACTGTAGCGTCCCGGCATCTCATGCTCCAAAACATATATTCAACTGTTAATAAATGGCTTAATTTCAAAACCAAAATATCTTTCGGTCTACACATATTTCGTATTAGTGTTTGCTTCTGTATGGAAGATTTCGCCCTGAAGATGACAATTTGAAATTGTCGAAAGAACTTGGCTTGTGTCTTCCATCAGACAACTCGAATATAAGGATCTTATTATCCAAGGAATTGCTAGTAAGTTGCTCATTAAGTCCTGTTAGCGAAGTGATTTCGCCATTAATCTCATTAACATTGCTATTTAATTCTTTGTGTAAATTGTTTCTTTTTGATATAAAATATAAGCTGCACACTCTATTATATATATATATATATATATATATATATATATATATATATATATATATATATATAGTCTTAAGGTGTACTATATTTATGGGATAAAGTGCTCAATATCAGAGATAGAGCGTGTGTAAATATAAAAGTGAACATTGAAGGCAGCACTTATAGGCGATAGGCTGTTTCATGCTAGACTCAATAATGGTTGGCCGCTCGTATCCGAGTATAACTGTTTGCATAGGTCGGCTAGCCAATCCCTGTTACAGACGTCTGCTCAGGAAAATTTAGGTTTGTTCAACACCTACAGACCCCACATGTGGTTTATACAGCGACTATGGTGAACAGATCTTAGTTACAGTTTCTGGGTGGGAGCACATTATCTGGTTCGAGTAACAGTCTCAACAAAGCCAGTACGCTCAAACACTCGGTCACGATGACTTGTAACTGTGTGCTAGCACAACCATTGACTCCTCCCAAAGAGTTTCATCTACCCAATTTCATTCACAACCTGAGGTTTTCTTTTTAGGTACTTTCCAAAGGTGCCAGCCGTTGGGATCGCCTCCCCAAGACGATCAAGAAGTCATATTTCTGACAAATTGACCATGTATATATATATATATATATATATATATATATATATATATTGTGTGTGTGTGTGTGTTTAAAGAGAGAGAGAAACAATTTTGTAGAAAGTTAACCCTAATTTTGGTGCGGGCGGATATTTGTATGAAGCAGGTCAGTGACGTAGCAAGAAAAAAATCCTTATAAGGATAAAAGAAATGTCGTGAGTAAATTCCCTTCTTTGGCCCTTTAGTAGGTTGGGTTGAAGGGAAATTAAAAAGATAGGACTGTGCTTGTGGAGGTGGGTAATTACCGAATATGTCGACAAGGTGTTTGCCGAAGGTAGGCGAGTCTGTTAGATGTATTAGCCCGAAGGCTGGGTTAGTTTGCTTGTGAACTTGTTGAACGAGTTGGAATGTGTTTAATTCGCTCTGTACACATCTTCCAACCCGTTCTATGACTTCGGTCTAAGCAGCAGACCTACCTCTTCAGAGTCTGCCAGAAAGTAATCAAACACCTCGATAATAGCAAGCACATGCCGACATGTAGTAATGTATGCATATTTATTTCTTTTAAATGCATCAGTCTGTAAATTGTGAATGCATGTGCATTTGGAGAAGAGGTCAATTAGTTCGTAGCTTGAGACGAAGCTGTTAGCCGAATTTTGACCTAAAAGGTTTACTGTCTTAAGTTCAACTTATATCATTAACGGAGAAGCGTTGACAAGAAAGAAGATTGTGTTGAAAACTAAATATTTCTTGTGTAAAATAAATACATAATATTTTTAAATATTCAGCTATAGACATATTGATGTAAACACCCTAGTCCAGTGATTTTCAACCGCCGTACCGCGAAATATTGTCACTGCATACCATATGCAAATTAGTTTAAACAACCGCTTTAGTTTCCTTTCATGCGGTCAGGATTGACAGGGTGTAATCGATTCCTATTTTTTCTCAGATTAGGTCATTTGCAGTGGTGTGTAGTAATATGAATCTATTTTCGGGATGTTTGATGAAATTTGTTTGGTCTTGAAAAATATTGCGTCATCCGTGATTGCATCAGATTTTCATCACGTCCAGACACTATTGCTTTGACTGTCGATTAGTTGTCCCACGATTATTGTCTGCAATAGAAGTTCCTACAAAGAAGCGTACAAAAATTTTAACGTTACACGAAAATATTGGCAAGCCTTACCAGTGAGTAAATCAAAGTACTATAGACTGGGCTGGAAACTCTCCTTATTTAAATCCAGTTGAGAATCTGTGGTCAATCTGCAGGGAGCAACTTAATGGAATGGACATACGAATGGTTCGAATCCTGTCGGCGGACGAATATTTTCCGTGAAAATTTCTCGGACATTCAGGCCGGTAAATGTTGTTTAATACTGTTTATTATAAACAGAGCATTTACTTAAATATTTGTATCTATAAAAAGAATGTATAAACCTAAAAATATCTTAAAATAATTGTCGGACTTTGTTCATTTCATAATGTGTGACGTCATTTGTTTACATTTGGATGCGCTTTGAGCAGATGTGAATGTACATGAGAGATTAATAGAAGATTGAAGTTCAAATACAGTAAATTCGACCTTACTAACCGGACGGGCCTCTGTGGCCAAATCGGTTAAAGGCACATCAAGCTAAATGACGGTTCCGTATAGTTTACAGGTTCGAATCCTGTCGGAGAACGAATATTTTCTATAAAAATTATAAACAGAGCATTTACTTAAATATTTGTATCTATAAAAAGAATGTATAAACATAAAAATGTTTTAAAATAATTGCCGTACTTTGTCCATTTCATAATATATATAATCAACGGTTTTATTTCATAGCATTTAAATGTGTACTCTTAAAAAAATGCTATGTGTGCCGTGATATTTTCATTTGAGCGTAGGTGTGCTGTTGCTTAAAAAGGTTGAGACATATATAAGTACATGATAGTCCATTAATACGCACGTCCCCCAAAACTGGGTATTGATCGGTTATTGGTAGAAATTATAATCAATATAGAATTTTTATGAACTGATAATTAAAACAGGATTTCTTAAACCTATAATTAATACTAAATTTTTTACAATTAATATCAGATTTTACGCTGGGTATTAATGAGGTGAAATTATTATTATTGATTCGTTTTTACGGTTTATCAACCCTTTACAGTTAATTTAAGGCCAAATTGTAAAAATCTTTCTTTTTAGATAATAATGATTTAGTTATACAAGTCTTACTAATTAAATCATAGGTGGGCGAAGAAGAGGTGAATTCATACTTAAATGAAATATAACGAACCCAATTGGAATTGGAACTCGGCTCTCTGATTAACAATTCCGAGCTATTATCTCTTACACCACTCGTACATCTAAGCTGGTTTTCCAAAGCGGTCACCCATCTAAATACAGCCCATGCTCGACGTAGCTTAACTTCGGTTATCGTACGGGAAGCAATTTTTCAACGTGACATGGCCGTGAGTGGTGAAATCTATAGTTACGTATGGGCTATTTAAGAAAGTGCATAGAAACCCTAATTTACACACATACATCTGCATACCTGGGTATGCCAATAAGTTTACTGATAAAAAAAGAAATTCGAGAGACAAAAAAATGACAAAAATAATAATATTGATAATAATAACAATAATATTTATTGTATATTAGTAGGACTTTTGACCAAATAGAAGCATGACAAGAAAGATATAAATCGGAATTTTCGGACACGCCTGTGTCCTTTATCAAAATCTTTCTCATTATGCTTTCATTTGGACAAAAATCCTACTAATATACAATAAATATTCTTAGTCTTATCAATATTATTATTTTTGTTTTTATTTCTAGAATTTCAGAAGCATGCGTGGGCAATCTTTCCTTCATATATATATATATATATATATATATATATATATATATATATATATATATATATATATATACATATATATATTTATTTAGAGTGTAGCTCTATGACTGATATTGAGCGTTTTCCAATAAGTACTGCGCATATATAATATATAAATAATATATATAAAATTGCATATATATATATATATATATATATATATATATATATATATATGAAGAAAAATATACGGAAAAACCAAACAAAAATCCAAATATATATATAACTTTTATTTATTCAAATATTATAACATAAACATGCTTATATTATAATTTTTGAATGAATAATATTTGCTCTACTTTGTATTGAGCACTCTTTTAAGAATAGCGTTTATGGTTATTGGAATTTTATTCCGTCTACACCAATCCTATACTTGTGTGTGTGTGTGTGTATATATATATATATATATATATATATATATATATATATATATATATATATATATATACTAATGGTAATACTCGGTTGGTAAAAAAATTCGGATAGCACAACTTGTAAGTGTATCAAAACAAATTGGTACCCGAGGAAAAAATTTGGAAAAAAAGAAAGAACTAGAAACATCAGAACAGAGCGAAAGAAATTGTCCTGTGCCTTGAGTTTTTAGTCCCAAGAAAAAACTCAATCCAGCAATAAAGCTAAAACGTACAGTGCTCAACACGCTAAGTAGAGCTGGGATAAATATATATATATATATATATATATATATATATATATATATATATATATATATTAAGATGAAAAATCGAATCGTCCTTGATGATGACTAAAGTTATAGCCGAAGAAAGCGCTCGGAACCATAAAACATTTGACAATTTTTACACTCTATTTGTCCAGAAAAAAAAGCTCTTGTTCGAACACAAGAAAAATTAAATAAAAAGCTTAACCGTAGTACCTTGTCTGTCATTGTTAAAGAACCACACACACACACACACACACATATATATATATACATATATGTATCAGATAATAAAGAAAGATTCTCACAATTATTGGATTTTGAAAAAAATCTATTCGCGTTAATAGAGAATAATCCCAACAATCTGCAGCATAAAATGCGAAATGGTGTTGCTAGGATTAACAAATCCGATAAAATAATCATCAAGTCTGATAAAACGGATAACCACAATTACAATATTGATGTTAATGCATATCACAAAGCTATTAACAGGGAAATCACTAAAATTTTATAAAAAGGCGCATGAGAAACTGAGAAAACAACATCAATAAGTGTGACAAGGAAATAGACATAAAACTTAAAATCGATGATAGTATCGACAAGTTTCATAAGTAACATACATTTATCGTGGTTAAAGATCATAAGGCTAATTTTCCTAATAACCCTCATTAACGATTACTAAACACTACAAAACAAAAAACAAACTATATCAGCAGAATCATTCAAAAAAACAGCTGATGCCATAGAATGGTTTAATAACATAAAAAAGAAATATGAATGAACGTTCGTACAATTTGATATTTGTGACTTCTACCCGTCCATCACTGAGAGGATACTAATGGCGGCTATAAAGCTAGCTAAAGAATACTGGCCTATTAGTGACCAGAAAATTATTATCATAAAGCAGGCACAAACACTGGTACTTTGCTACAACGATTATCTGTGGCCTAAGAGAAACTATCCAGAGTTTAATGTTACTATAGGGGCGTCTGCAGAAGCATGTAATATTGTTGGAATTCTGTTGCAGTGGCATCTTAGATTTTTGTTCGACGTTAAAGACACCGGGATATACAAAGATGACGGTGTAATTCTCCTCCGGAAAATTAACCCGCGCAATATAGAAGGATTGAGAAAAGAACTTATAAAATTTGTTAATGATCATGGTCTAAACATTACCACCACCACCAGTACAAAAGGGATTAATTTTCTAGATGTAACACTAGACCTAGATATAGTTGGCCACTCGTATTCGAGGATACCCGTCTATTAGGGCGGCTAGCCAATCCCTATTGCAGAGGCTGACTCAGGCGCAGTTGTACTTATTCGATACCCACAGAGCCTGCCTGTGGTTTACGCTGCAGATCTTAGTTACAGTTTCTGGGGGAAGAGCATGATCAACAATTTGAACAAGGTCAGAGTGCTCACAGCTATCGACGGCCCCCGTCTATCCAATTTCACTCACATGGCTTGGGTCAAGTGGTATGGTTTTTCAGGCTGGGATCAACCGCTCTAGTTCGATAACATCAGAAAGTTTTCATTTCCTTACAAATCGACCATGGTGAGATTCGAACCCGGGCCTCATAGTTAGAATGCGAACGTTCTAACCACTCGGCCGTAGATAGTGGTTATCATAAACCACACACAAAAGAACTAAATAACCATAAATACGCTAGTAAAGATTCAAACCACCATCAAAAAATTATAGATAATTTGTATAATTCTGTACAAGTTAGTTTATCCAGCAACAAAGATATATTTAATAATGTTAAAGATAACTATATTAATGCTTTGGGACTTAGCAATCATAAGGTAAGTATTTTGGAAAAGAACAAAGATAATAAGACAAAACGAAAACACCATAAACGGAACATCATATGTTTTAACTCACGTTTTAACCGTAATGTCAAAACTAATGTCGGAAAAATTTTCTTAAAATTAATCCATAACCATTTTAACCATTCACCAGCATTAAAAAAAGATTTTTAACAAAAATAATGTTAAAATCAGTTATAGCTGCACTTGTGACATCTATAGATCTATATCACTACACACCAACATCGTATAAGTAAACATATTACCAACAAAGACAACGTAAATTTCTCCAAAAATAAATGAAATTACTGAAAAACTACGATTTGTCCCTTAAATGGTCACTGCATGACCGACAATATTGTATATCGAGCGTGTATTCGTTCCAGTAGCAAATTTTTAAATTAAATGTTAAATTTTATTTTGGAAATTCGACATTTAATTTTAAATTTATTAAATGTTAAATTTTATTTTGGTTCTACTGAGAATCCTTGGAAACTTCGCTTCTACGATCACCGTGGGATTTTGGTTAATATTATATAAAAAACAGCACTGCTCACTCTAATTATTTCTCGCAATTGAAAGATTCCGGCAACTCATCTTCAAATAAATGGAATATAATGGCAACGGCAAAACCGTTTTATGGCGAAGAGAATAAATGCAACCTGTGTTTAGTTGAAAACTAATTATCTTACAACAATTAAAAAAACCCGGGATTACTAAATAAGAAAAAAGAACTGATGGTCACATGTAGGCATAAAAATAAATATCTCCTTAATGACATAGGCCTAGATTAATTTTTCTATACTATCGCGGTTTAGTTTTTCATTATATTTTTTTATATATATTTTTCTTATTTTTTTATTTTTTTTAATATATATATATATTTTTATATATTTTTTATGATTTTTAATAATTTTTATAAGTTATTATATTTATTTACATTTATATTTATTTATTTATTATTATATATTTTTCTTTAATAATGTTACTAATTTGATATTAGATTAAATTAGCGCCCTTCCACTATATAAATAATTACTAATTATTGGCTGATAAACCACAACTCTAAAAATAAATAAAATTAAATTGATACTTCATAATATATGATAACTAATGTTAGGAGAATAACGACGCTTAATTCAGAACCTTATGTAACCCTGGCAAAGCACATGCTATATAGCTAACGAAAGGACCTTGGTGTTCACTGTGATCGTTACTGCAATCGATGAGGTATTTTTAGTTAATGTTCAGGAGATATTGAACATAAACAAGAAAATGAAGAATAAAATTTTTTTTTAGATATTTTTATAAGTACAATGTAATTTGGAAATACCTTGAACGTTGTGTTATTTTTTTAACGGCACGGGTAAATTAATAAATAAATAGATAGTTTATGAAAACATAAAAATGATTTAGCATAAATATAGAACGAAAGAATAAAGGATCCTTAACATTGAAGCCAAACTGGGCGTTAACCATGTTGTTTCATTTTATGATAGGATATTTTTAGAGCTAACCCCGATTCAGGAGAGTCTGACAGACATAACAAAAAAAACGAAAAATGTTGATATTATTTTTATTATTATTATTAGAACAGTTAAGAAAAGAGCGCGTTTTAAGAAACGAAAAAACTACTTTTTAATGTTAAACAATATTTCAAGAGAATGTCTGATTCAAGGTTTTTGTTTTTTCAGGAAACTTCATTCCTTTTTATGCGTTCATTAACAGGGCAGACGTTTTGTTTTCATTACAAGACAAGCAACCTTTGTAGAAAGTCTTATAATGTTTTTTAGACTTATATATTTTATACTTGAAAAAATTGTTTAAATATAACTTGAAGAAGAGAGACATTCTGTTGAAATATTGTTTAACAATGTCGAACACTGTGTTTTTTCATTTCTTTATCTTTTCTAAAAAAAAAAGCGCTTTTATCTTAACTGTAATCACTAAAACATTTTTCATTCGTCACGCCTCTATTATTTCTGCAATGCACATTTAATTCAAATATTATTATTATTATTTTTATTTTCTTTGATTTCTGGCGTTTACACATTTCTTTCCGGGTCCCGCCCAGGGACCTAATGTTAGAAATGGCATCATGACACTTTCCACTGACAAAAAAAAAAAAAAAAAAATTACATAGATAAAGCCGTTCGTAAAGTGTGGGCTGTACTTATCAGAACAATTTTTTGTATCTCTTTGAGGCATGGACTTCCAGGAATCCCTTCAATTAGTCTACTGGAATATTTTCCAACCAATCGTAGGGCTCCAACTACAACAGGGATTGTTGATGTTCCCATATGCCACATTTTTGAGATTTCTATTTCAAGGTCCTTATATTTTGACAGCTTTTTGAATATCTTCAAAGATACATTGCAGTCAGCAGGGACTGCCATATCAATAAGGAGGCACTTTTTTTGTTTGTGGTCTTTAATAACAATGTCTGGGCGGTTGGCCTTGATTTGTTCTGTCAGTGTGTATTGTGTAGTCCCATAGAATTGTAACAGGTCCTATCTCCGTAAACGGGTCTGGGTGGTGTTCATACCACTTTCTTTCAGTTTCCTTCCCGTATAAGTTGCAGATTTTTATTAATAATAATAATAATAATAATAATAATAATAATAATAATAATACCTGAATTTTATTACATGTATAATTTTGACAGATTCATTAACAGTACAGCCGTTTTTTTTCATTATAAGACAAGCAACGTTCGCACAAAGACTTAAATAATTTTTTGTAGATTTATATATTTTTATACTTGAAAAAATGTTTAAATTTAACTTGAAGAATAGAGACATTCTGTTGGAATATTGTTTAACATTGTCGAACACTGATTGTTTTTCTTTTCTTTATTTTTCTTAAATCGCACTGTTGAAAAATAATGGAAGAGTTACATCAATCATATTTATTATTATTATTATTGTTATTACTACTACTACTACTACTACTACTACTACTACTACTACTCTATTTATTTAGTTTTAAAGAAATAAAATTGAAACTGGAATATTTCACATAATCTACCAGGTAACTTTCTTTGAACATTCTAGAAAAGAAAAATAAATTTTGGAAGTTTATCATTATCTACCAAATGTTGCTTTCATATAATCATTACGTAAGCAGGTGGTGACTAAACTATTCTCCACACGTAATATATATTAATTTATCAAAATCTTTATAAAATAGAAAATTATATATATATATATATATATATATATATATATATATATATATATATATATATGTATATGTATGTATGTATGTATGTATGTATGTATGTATGTATGTATGTATGTATATCAGTAATTACTTCGGTTAGGCAGCTTGTGAACTTTATGTAGTATATATACAAAAATAAAAAAAAATTTTGCATTTTATTCATAATAATCAGAGTAACCTTCTAATTTTGTTGGATTAGGTGCATATTATACCACAGAAGGAAAATGTAGGTGGTGATTTATTTTATTCAGGATGAGCGTTGCGTACCTTGCCTACATAGATGGCACGCACCTGTTTGTAAACAGTGACTATTACTGCTGCTGGTGCAAGACTCTTCGTTAACACGAATCGAGTTCTCCAGTCACTGGCGTGTTTATCTAAAAATAAATACGTCTAAATTCACCTTCAATAGCTTAGGGGTAGAGTCTCCGACTGATACCAAATTAGCCGGGTTTCGATCTGCCGATATCAATATATATATATATATGTATATATATATATATATATATATATATATATATATATATATATATATATATATATATATATATATATAGGAGTGTGTGTGTGTGTGTGTGTGTGTGTAAACAGGCATTTTCTCAGTCCACAGCTGAATTCGAACCGCGATTTTTCTTTTCAATGCCGATAAGCGTTTCCCAACCAATACATGGATATCAGGCCTATCGCCTGAGTATTTTGAGTGTGTTGGAATAGCGTTTAGGTAGCGGGTACTGCGGGTAAAGACTAGCACACTAAAATTAGGTCACATTATTTTCGCAGGGGTGGGGAATGATTTTCTGGGGTTTATATTCCACACCTTCTCGACGAGCATAATGCATATATACAGGGCTTCTCAAAAATGTATGCAGCCTTTTACAGTGTATAGCTCAAGTTCAGAGGTAAGTTTGCAGCTGAGGGTACTGTACACGATGTGCACAAGAAACATCCCGGAAGATTTCGGATATCAACCACGCCTTGTGAAAGAAGAAAGGGCGATGGAAATTTTTCTCAAAAGTCCAAGAAATCTATCGAAATGTTGATTGTTGTTTGCGATCCATTGTGCCCCGTTGTCAGCATTGTCTCGAAGATAACAGACATCAATTTGAAAAGACGGGAGGGCAAACTCTTAAGAGCATGCATTTAGCATAAATACCGTCTTCATATGCATTATTCAAATTAGACAGAGTTCGTTCTAGTTGCTTGAGAAAGCTTAAAAATCTGTAAGAAACGTCATATATATATATATATATATATATATATATATATATATATATATATATATATATATATATATATATATATGAAGGAAGAACAGTAAGATATATAATCCGGTGTTCTTATTAATATTCTTTATTTTTATTTTTACAAAGCAGGGTTCAATGTAAATTTACAAAGCATAAACATTTTTAAAATTCAGTAAATTTAAAAATAAGTTATTCCAAAATTCGCTTGAAGATGAAACGAAACTAATGCTTTTAATTTAATTACATAATTGAATTTGACTTTTTGGCTTCAGTTTTTGAAACATAGTTATTACTGTGTAGCGAAAAACATATTTTAAATCAGTTAATATATATATATGTATATATGTATGTATATAATAATTTATTCGAAAATTATAAGATAAATATGTTATAACTCAAGTCAAATTGCTTGCATTTTGGATTTACACGTTAGTATTACTAATGTCATCCAATTTTTTCTTTGAACAAAGTAAGATTCACCCTGAAATACTACCGGAAGTATGAAAATGCAGTTGGCATTCAAAGGCGGTATCGAATAGAGTTTCATTCAGATTAATACACGCCGCTTACAACCTCACGAATCAGAGGTAAGTTTAAAGCTGAGGGTACTGTACACGATGTGCACAAGAAACATCCCGAAAGATTTCGGATATCAACCACGCCCTGTGAAAGAAGAAAGGGCGATGGAAATTTTTCTCAAAAGTCCAAGAAATCTATCGAAATGTTGATTGTTGTTTGCGATCCATTGTGCCCCGTTGTCAGCATTGTCTCGAAGATAACAGACATCTATTTGAAAAGACGGGAGGGCAAACTCTTAAGAGCATGCATTTAGCATAAATACCGTCTTCATATGCATTATTCAAATTAGACAGAGTTGATTCTAGTTGCTTGAGAAAGCTTAAAAATCTATAAGACGTCATATATATATATATATATATATATATATATATATATATATATATATATCAAATATGTGGTGCAGTTCAATTTATATTACAATGAATCATTCATACAAAAAGTAAATTAGTAAAGTTAATGATATAAAATGGCGAAATCCGTTCGCTAACATAATTTTAAAGATGCATTAACCTACTAATCACTCGATGAATGTTATGATCATTGCTTACTTATTGAACTATTTTGTTCATGCCACGTTAGCTGATAAATTCCTACAAAAAAAAATCTCAAATTGCCATATTAGTAAAAAACGCTCTCACTTAAATTTTGAAAAAAAATTCCACCTTAGATATAAACAGACTGAGATAGATAGATAATGAAAGGTACGAGATAGATAGATAGACATAGAATAAGCATATATATATATATATATATATATATATATATATATATATATATATATATATAGCTAGATAGATATATTGATAGATATAGAATAAGCTGATATATATATATGGATAGATAGATAGATATAGACAGACTGAGATACATCGATAGTTAGATATAAATATAGATAGACTTGAACAGCACGAGATAGAGAGATATATATGAATAAACAGATATGTATATATATATATATATATATATATAGAGAGAGAGAGAGATATGAATAGGCTGAGCTGATATATATATATATATATATATATATATATATATATATATATATATTACGAAATGGACAAAGTCCGACAATTTATTTATTAAAGACATTTTTTATGTTTAACGTTCTTTTTATAGATACAAGTATTTAAGTAAATGCTCTGTTTATAATAAACAGTATTAAATAACATTTACCGGCCTGAATGTCCGAGAAATTTTCATAGAAAATTCCAAGGACGAATATTTTCTATGAAAATTTCTCGGACATTCAGGCCGGTAAATGTTATTTAATACTGTTTATTATAAACAGAGCATTTACTTAAATACTTGTATCTATAAAAAGAACGTTAAACATAAAAAATGTCTTTAATAAATATATAAATATATATATATATATATATATATATATATATATATATATGTGTGTGTGTGTGTGTGTGTGTGTGTGTGGGGGGGGGGGGTGTATGTATAGATATGTAGATACGAATAGGCTGAGCTGATATATATATATATATATATATATATATATATATATATATATATAGATATAGATATAGATAGATAGATAGATAGATAGATAGATAGATAGATAGATAGATAGGAATAAGGGCGTGGGGGTCCATTTGACTAAAGGCATAAACTATAAAATGTATGGTTTTAGAAAAATACGAAAAACACGAAGCGCAGGTTTTATAAACTTACGCCCGGAATTGTTGAAGACATCATACACAATACTAGCTTCTCGACTTGTGTCCTTTATTTCTACTTCAAGCCACCGGTTCTGTTTGTTCTGGTAAAAAATGATAAAATAAAATAAATGAACGGAAAAGAACGACAGTAGAATGTCACCCCCTTCGCCAACAAGCGGCCATTTACATTTTTTGTATGCCATGTTCTTTTTTTAACCCGTCGAGCGACATAGCATCAAATAAAAATGGGTCACTGCGACTGCCACTTGCCAGGCGACCCGTTTGTCGCTTGCGGGGTTAAGAACAGCTGAATGAAACAGAGTTGACCGTATATGGGCAAGAAGACATTTTGATAAATTCGCTGATTTACAGCCCGCACCCATTCTCGTAAACACGCATGCGCATTGATTCGTATTTACAGGAACGTGACACTAGAATGACTTTAGACGTTTGCACTTTACAATTGGTGTTTGTAAAAATATGGTGAGAGCTTTGTGCCAAGGGTACAAATAGTTTTCTAGATATTTGCTCACCCGCCCACACTAACGGGATATGGCACAAGGTCCTGTTTTAAAACATGGGATTCCCATGCATATACGTGGTAGAACAGGAGAAAGGCCCAGCCCACCTCGATACTTACCTCTGGGATGCCTCAAGCATCAAGGAATGATCTTGACCCTACCTGTTTAGGTATAATGGAGAGGTGTTATTTGGAAGAGTTCCTCCTTCAGCATGATCCTTGCTCTTTTTAAAAAGTAGAGTTCTTATATAAAAGAAGAACAGAAAAATTCCCCAGAGCCGTTGGCACTTTGGAATGCCGCAGACATCAGGGAATAATCCTGACCCTACGTCTGGTGCAGCTGGAGAACGTTACTGAGAAGTAACCCACCATGTTATTCGTAGAATGGAAGAAAGAAAACAGTTATATTATACATTTATATTTAATATCTGTCTATATTTCTGAGATGAGGTATTATGAACATTATTTACATTAATCGGACTATTGTCCTCATCTTTGTCGCCATATTTATTACAACGTTTCGGCTGTTGTACGCTCCGGTCTTCTTCAGGTTGTTGGAATGTCGAACTGAACCCTTTATTTCGCTCACTGGGGTAGACTGTTCTAGTTCTACGTGCCATGTTATAATGGATGTCAGATTTCAGTTATCTGCTGTTAATTCCCCTCTCCAAGTTCTCCACTACCTTAACCAGGTATTGAACTCACACTCTTTGGCTCCTGTCACTGGATCTAATCAACGCCTTTATCCACCATGCCATGTATCCTGGTTAAGGTGGTGGAGAACTTTGAGAGGGGAATTGACAGGAGATAACCGATAACTGACATCCATTAGACATGGCACGTGGAACTAGAACAGTCTAATTCAATTAATTTATAATATTAATGCTCTGTAAATTTACATTGAGCACTATTTTGTAAAAATAAAAATATCTATAAGAACACCGGATTATATATCTTACTGTTCTTTCTTTTTATTTATATATACATACATACATACATACATACATACATACATATATATATATATATATATATATATATATATATATATATATATATATACTTTTTTTTGTCAACCACACCTCGGATGTGAGCGACACACAGAGGTAGACAACATCCGGCTTCCACAAAACTATTAGTTTATATATATATATATATATATATATATATATATATATATATATATATATATATATATATATATATATATATATATATATATATATATATCATCATCATCAAGTAGATTAAGTCTGGCCATTACTTAATATATTTTCTGTTGCTACATTATTTTTATAGATACAATTTATTTAAGTAAATGATCTGTTTTTTAATTAAACATTATTAGTTATATTTATCGGCCTGAATGTTCGAGAAATTTCGTAGAAAATATGCGTCCTCCGACAGGAACCGCATCTTTAATTAAAAACAGAGCATTTACTTAAATAAGTTGTATCTATAAAAATAACGTATAAACAGCAAATATATTAAATAATTGTCGGACTTATTCTAATACAAGAAATGTTCACATTGTTTACGTTAAGATGAGTTTCGTGAGTAGAAATGATCAAGCGAGAAAAATCGTCGAAGATTGTGTGTAATTGGGACTTTGCTTCTATGCACCTGAATATTACAGCACGTCAGTTCAAATTCCTTATTGGAATACACGTTCGATTATATATACAAATTAGAAACATTCCAGGTCGGATCCAGACCCGCAATCCTGAAATTTTGCATTGCCAAGTTTTCATTACTGCAATTGTTTTCGGCGAATGTTTTTTAAGTGACTTTTTGCGATGAACTTTTTGTAGGATAACAATTTTTATAACTTGGAAATAAATTTGGGAATAATCGAAATTAATTACGTAATTCAGCGAAAGTTAGCCAGGAAATAAAAATAATTGTTTCTACGGAAAGTAAGGACCTACGTACAATAAATTGTCTTTAAATTAAGTGGCGACAGAAGAATCATCGTTGAACTTTTAAAAGGTAAGCTTGAATATTAATGCAATACTTAAATGCAGCGAACAATTTTGAGTTCTTCTGTAATTTATTGTTGCCTATCGCATCTACTTCTCTATACCTATTGCGATGAAGACCGAATCAAGAGCCCTCCGCAGGAGCTAGCTTAAAAGCCACCCTAACGGGCGGCATTGAAGCTAGTATATATATATATATATATATATATATATATATATATATATATATATATATATATATTGATGCATGTTTCATTAAATAATATAGACAGGTGTTGTCTATTTAGTTTAAGTAAATTCCTTTCATATTGTCTGAGAAGCTTAATAACATTATCGTTGAAAGATGAAAGAAAAACACCATATTGATACATGTTTTTTAATCCTATCTAAGCTTTCGGCTTACATAAGCCATTATCAAAGATGACAATTACATTTCAATATATTAATACACGGACAAAACAATAATGATTGTCTGTTTTGTTGTATGAAAGATTTCCAAGCAACGACAAAATCGTGTATACGAGACGCGGAAGCGAAAACTGCACTGCAGCTCGTGACGTCGAACATTACCACGCGAGAGTGAATATATATATATATATATATATATATATATATATATATATATATATATATATAT
This sequence comes from Acanthosepion lycidas, assembly GCA_963932145.1. NCBI lineage: Eukaryota > Metazoa > Mollusca > Cephalopoda > Sepiida > Sepiidae > Acanthosepion > Acanthosepion lycidas. The sequence goes on along the minus strand of OZ010590.1, from coordinate 17,229,397 downwards.
ATATATATATATCGGTTTTAGAGGGGCTTGCCTTAAATAGGATGTCACGCTGAGTTTCTGAAATGAGAATACAAACCTTTTATAAAAAGCGCCAATGAAAACGTGGTAAGTTGAAGATAAGCATTTAGAAATATTAAAACACTGGAGAGGAGTGTTTGATTATTATTATTATGTAAACCAGTTAAATCGTTTTGCAAAATCTACTATTTAATCAGCATAAACAGCCTAGTGCGATTGTCGAATGTTCAAGAGTGTAAAGTACTTGATTTGGCATATCGACTTCGTCTACATCAATATGATGGTCAATGTTTCTTTCGAACATCAGAATGTCCTAGGGATGAGATTTTGAGGAACGGGGGACCATATTTTAATTTTTGTTGTTTCCACCTCTACACTGACCCGGGTTGGTAACACCTGTTAGGGTCTTTAACTATGGACGAGTAGGGACCTGCTGAACAAAAATCAAATTTTATAGTAAAAATACATGCAGTACATTTTTATATAAAAAATAGCAACAATACATTTTTGTAGTGAAATTGCCAACAATACATTTTTACAGCAAAACGATCAAAAATACATTTTTATAGCAAAATGACCAACAATACATTTTACAGTAAAATGACCAACAATACATTTTACAGTAAAATGACCAAAAATACATTTTATAGCAAAATGACCAACAATACATTTTACAATAATATGGCCAACAATACATTTTACAGTAAAATGACCAACAATACACTTTATAGCAAACTGACCAACGATACATTTTATAGTAAAATGGCCAACAATACATTTTATAGCAAAATGACTAAAAATACATTTTAAAGCAAAATGACCAAAAATACATTTTATAGCAAAATGACCAACAATACATTTTACAATAATATGGCCAACAATACATTTTACAGTAAAATGACCAGCAATACATTTTACAGTAAAATTACCAACAATATATTTTAAAGTAAAATGACCAACAATACATTTTACAGTAAAATGACCAACGATACACTTTATAGCAAACTGACCAACTATACATTTTATAGTAAAATGACCAACAATACATTTTATAGCAAAATGACCAACTATACATTTTATAGCAAAATGACCAACTATATATTTCATAGCAAAATGACTAAAAATACATTTTAAAGCAAAATGACCAAAAATACATTTTACAATAATATGACCAAAAATACATTTTACAGTAAAATTACCAAAAATACATTTTGAAGTAAAATGACCAACAATACACTTTATAGCAAACTGACCAATTATAAATTTTATAATAAAATGACCAACAATACATTTTATAGCAAAATGACCAACTATATATTTTATAGCAAAATGACTAAAAATACATTTTAAAGTAAAATGACCAAAAGTACATTTTATAGCAAAATGACCAACAATACATTTTACAATAATATGACCAAAAATACATTTTACAGTAAAATCACCAACAATACATTTTATAGTAAAATAACCAAAAATACATTTTTATAGCAAAATTACAATCAATAAGAATGTATAAGAATACATTGTATAGTAAAATTACCAACAATATATTTTATAGGAAAATTATTATTTTTTCTAGGAAAGTGACAAACACTAAAAAGTATGAAATACATTTTTATAGTAAAATTACCAGCAATACATTTTTTAAAAATTACCAATAGTTTTATCATCCCCAAACTATATATCTAAAAAACATACGTTTCTCCTGAAAGTATAAAAATATGTAGAAAATATCTGGAATTGACGGTGTAAAAGTTGCGTACAAAATATTTAGATTTCAGCATTAAATAACCCATAGGGGTGTTGATATGCCGCTAAACAAAAGCAACCAACTCATGAAACACCAGAAACTTTCTCCAGCAAAGATGGATGAAATTCCGGTTTGTGTCCAAAGAGCTCTACATCACTTACGGCTCCTCTCGCCTGTCTATAGTCACCTTGAAGGAGCTTCTACCATTTTTCAGTGGCAAACTTGATGACCCTTTACTTATAGATTCTATATTGACAGAAAAATATATGTGCGGATGGAGTAACTATTATCGACGCGGAACGAGAAATCATAGACCCGAGTTCGAACTCCGACTTAGTCTGTTGCGTTCACCTTCGCTCTTATGCTTTTTCGAAAGACATGAATCTTTCCCTTCTCCCTTCAGACGCGAGGCAACCAAACTAGAAGAAGGAATACTGCTTTGGATTCAAAGGCAAAAATTAACCACTACACTGTATTCCCTAAGAAGTCATGGTAATCACAGATAATGAAGAAAAGGAAGACGTAGTGAATCAGGATCCCCTCGGTTTGCAGTCAGTCTAGGAGAAGGACTACTCTGTATTCAAATAGAAGGAAAAAGGAAAGATGAAACCACTAAGAATCCATAGAATTTCACCGCTAATAAAGAAAAAAAGAGTCTGGGAAGAGGCATGATCGCGTACCCCTTGAATAGCAGAGAGTCAAGCTGTCCAACGTAAGTCCTTTTATAGAAATTGTTTGCCTACACAATGTACCCACGGCGGTACGTTTAACGTTAGGTCACGGTTAACGTGGAGCCCACAAACATACAGGTATAGCCACAGACTGCTCACTTCCCTCAGTAATTATGACACTTATGGAATTGGCCCTGGCCCTTTCCATTTAAGTACAACGTTGGGATGGCTCTCAGGAACAGTGACTGTCAGTTTCTCCCCCGGGACCATAAAGGCTGACAAGCAACACTTTGATGCCATAAAAGCCCAACCAAAGTACTTAGTGACAACCTTACTTGACACGACCTTCTTATTTATTATTTTCTATAATTTTTTTAACGTCATGTTCATTCAACGTGTAGTCGGTCACGGCTCTCCACAGTCTTCTACTTACAGACAACTATAGATACGATATAAACTACCTGGCACTCTCTATATAAGAGTTCTGAAAAGTTTTCTAGTTGACCAAGAATGTATTACAAACGAAATTTTAATCTGTCTATATTTCTGAGATGAGGTATTATGTACATTATTTACATCATTCGAACTATTGTCCTCATCTTTGTCGCCATATTTATCACAACGTTTCGGCCGCTGCACTGTCCGGCCTTCTTCAGGTGGTTGGAATGTCGAACTGAACCCTTTATTTCGCTCACCGGGGTAGACTGTTCTAGTTCCACCTGCCATGTTTGAGGGATGTCAGTTATTGAACTCACACTCTTTGGGTCCTGTCACTGGATCTAACCAACGCCTTTATCCACTGTACCATGTGTCCTTGGGGACACATGGTACAGGTTCAATACCCAGTTAAGGCAGTGGAGAACTTTCAGAGGGAAATTAACAGGAGATAACTGATAACTGACATCCATTAGACGTGGCACGTCGTACTAGAACAGTCTACCCCAGTGACCGAAATAAAGGGTTCAGTTCAACATTCCAACCACCTGAAGAAGGCCGGAGTGTGCAGTGGCCGAAACGTTGTGATAAATATGGCGACAAAGATGAGGACAATAGTCCGAATAATGTAAATAATGTGCGAAATTCTAATGTTATATGGTTATATTTGGGTTGGTTTGGGCCGATAATTTTTCAGTACCTTTCATTCTAGTTACTTCACATAAAATATGTTATATATATTTGGGCAGCAATCCCTCTTTTATGCATGTTTCATTGAAGAAGACTGACAAGTTACTATTGTTTAGCTTTGTATTATGTTTTCTATTGTGTACACGTGTCAAAAACGTACTATTGTCAATAGGTGCGAAAGTTGCTTTACGAGAATTTGAATGTAAGAAAAAACAAAACTCAAACAGACAAAAAACATAAATCAAGCGAAAAACAACACTACAGATAAACAGAAAATGACGCCTGAAAACGCAATAATTTAGACTCAATATGACACCCAGCCACGCATGAAGAGCTGTCAACACACACGTATAAAATGTCTATGTGAAAGCCAAAAATCTTTATAACCAAAGAACTTACGTTCTTCTCCAACCTAATTCATTTATAATAATAATAATAATAATTTGGAGCCGTCGTCGAATTGATTGGAAAAAGTTTCCGATTGCCTCATTGCAGGGATTCCCGGTAATCCATACCTTAATGAAATTCTACTTTATCTATGTAAAATGTGTGTGATCTTAGTTTGTTTTTTTTAAATTTAAAAACAATGATCAGTGGAAAATGTCATGAAGCCGTTTCTGAACTTAGGTCTCTGGTTGGGACCCGGAAGGAAATGTGTATACAACAGAAACCCCAAAGAAATAATAATAATAATAATAATAATAATAATAATAATAATAATAATAATAATATGTAACTCAGTCTGGAGGATAAAATAGCTCTAATCACCTTCCCAGACTAACAACAATTGCTAAATAAAAGATTAGAATTTATCTCAAAATGCAGTCACGAAACATTCTTCTACGTTACTTAAAAATCGAACATTAAAAATGAATACCTTGTAAAAAAACACCATAAAAATGCAAATATATGCATTATACATGCACAGTATATGAACTGTATATGCAATTACTTGCACTATATATGCAAATACATGCACTTTATATGCAAATACATGCATTGTATATACAACTACATGCTCTCTATATGCAAATACATGCAATGTATATACAAATACATGCACTGTACATGCAAATACATGCACTGTATATGCAAATACATGCTCTGTATATGCAAATACATGCACTGTATATTTAACTACATGCTCTGTATATTCAAATACATGCACTCTATATACAAATACCTGCACTGTATGTGCAAATACCTGCACTGTATATTCAAATCATGCACTGTATATGCAAATACAAGCACTGTATATTCAACTACATGCACTGTATATGCAAATGCATGCACTCTATATACAGATACATGCACTGCATACAACGCTGTTAATGTAACATACTCTAGCGAAACAAAGACTTGAAATAAAAAATATAGAGAAGCGATACCTGAATTAAACAAAAATCTAAATAAATCAAAAAATTAAGTAAATAATAGATAAATTATATGTTCGTCCTCCACATACGGAGATGACCTTGACTTCGGATCACTGGGGGAGAGGGCGAGGTGTGAGGGGGCGTCCTGAAAAGTCAGTTGGGACATGGGATGCTGGCGGCTGAACCAGGCTTGGAGGCGGAGCCCTCACGATCTTTCCTTTTCTGGCATCTATGTTTTTTAGTCCCATGATTCTTTTCCGTTCAAAATCTGACACTCCAGACTTTACATGGGAGCGTCAGATGGCATGCTCCTCAGCAGACACTAATTAAACAAATTAACAAACTACGAATACACATATAAATGTAATAATAATAATCAACACCATCTAATGTTTAACTTCATCGCTTTAATAATAGATGGTGTCAGGTCGATAGACAAAGTTTACATCAAGCAGCAAGTTCACTTATCATGAGAGTGGAGGCCTTGAAGAGCGTAGAATCACATCTTAATTGCTGTTGTTCCCGGGCTCAACTTGAACCGGGATGGTAGCAAGCTATGGTCAAAAAGTGAACTCCCAAACAAAAACAAAACACTATGAAAGTATAAAATACATATTTATAGTAAAATTACCAACAATACAATTTTAAAGCAAAATGACCAACAATACATTTAACTGTACTTGAAGGCGTAAAATTGTGTTCAAGAAATATTTATTTGAAGCCATATAATTGTACTCAAATTATTTAGATTCGAAATTAAATAACTGTTATGGTCCAAGTTCCTTGTACCACGGTGATGGTCCAAGGTTAGAACCAATGAAAGAATAACACGAACACAGGTATGGAATACAAAGATATATTACAACAGAAATATAATACAAAGAAGTAGAAGTATTAGTAATGACTATCAGATTTGGTTAGAGTGAACTATGTTGTCTCGATAAGTATCACTATTCCAATGTCCTTACAATATGCTCTCAATTATCTCTCCTCGTCTTACAACACCCTCATACCTCTTGAGAGGCGCAGTATTATAATGTCAGGAATAGTCCATTATTATTATGGGTAAGTTCCCATAACAGTAACCCATAGAGGTGTTGATATGCCGATAAACACAATGAGCCAATCAAACAACCAACATGAAAGAAATCTTTCATATACTTTCCATATAATATTCTACAATTTCTTAAAGAAATCAAACTGTATTCCAAAATATAACTTCAACAAAACTACGACATAAAACACTCATGGTCAAACAGGGTACCCACAAACAACAACAAAAAAAAAACAAAAAAAAAACACTATGAAAGTATAAAAATACATTTTTATAGTAAAAAATACGAGCAATACCTTTTTAAATAACAAAATACGAGCAATATATTTATAAATATATATATATATATATTTTTAAATAAAAAAAAATTACCAACATACATATTCGATCTCTACTTGTCGTCCCACGGAGGTAGGATGTGGCACAAGGTCAGTTTAATGTGGAGAGCATGTACACCGGGGGCAATTTAAAAAATAGTCCATTCCTTGCAGCCGTCGCTTGGGCTGGCATCGGTATTACTAACGATCCCTCTCTCTGCTGCAACGAGGGAGGCACTACTGGGAGGCAGCTGTTTCCTAAGGCCGGGCACCTCTCAATAATGTTGGTTGCCCTCTGTCTGAAGACAAAGACGCAACTGGGTTGCGCTCTGGTATTTACTCGTCTTCTCATGGTGACAAGATGTCACACAAGATCGATTTTATGTGAAGCAGCTAAGCACGGACCAGGGCCTAAAATTGCCCAAAACCCTCACCCACCCACGAAACCGTTGGTTACGCTGGCATCGGTACCGATACTGACCCTCATCTTTAGTACAGTGAGGGAGTATTACCTCAGGCATTTGGTCCTCCGGAACCGGGCACCTCTCAATATTTTTTTTTTAGTTGCGATCTGTCCGCAGACGGAGACACAACTAAGAAACGACAAACGAGGTACGTCAAACCGAATCTTATAGTAAAAATTACCAACAATACATATTGGCCTGTGTACCCGTGAAAACTTAATAAAGAAAATGTTCACTCCAGCAGTAATCGAACCTGTGTCCCCCTTTGCAGGACGGAATCATTCAGATTTTTATCGAAATACATATCTGCTCAGTTTCTTATACGAAACATAAGTAAATCAATTTCTAAAGAATTCATGGATTTTATTTTTTTTTTCTCGAGTACGTATGCCGGTAAACGAAATAAAAAACTGTTTAAAATAAACGGAGCGTCTACTCAAAAATAACGTTTAAAGTGATAAAAATATAGAAACGTAAACTACAGACTGGTTGGTGATATATTTTTATTCTATTGTTGGTTGGGCGTGACGTTTAGCTTGGCTTATACTGTGGAGTATCTGACGAAAAGCAAACTAACCAAGTTCCATCAATGACAATATAATCAAGGCCGGATTTAAGACTCATGAGACACCTGGGGTAATAGAATTTACCCCCCCCCCCACACACACACCTTAATTACATATGTCTCCACCTCTCGTGTCTATATAAAAAAAATATATATTTTTGATGATTCTTTTTTGGTGTAAAACATAAAACAATTCAACTAAAATTTTTATTGATTTTGGAATTCATCCAATTTATTTCACTAACAACATGATAGTTTTTTTTTATCTGAACTTTACATCCTAAAGATATATATCTAGAATGAATGGCCCGTATTAAATTGAAATTCCATCCAATTTAAAAGACCTACTCCCACTAGTGGGGTCCCAATATTGAAAACTGTTTCAAATTATTTTAAAAGATCCACATTAAATCTGAAAATAAACAAATCTCCTCTGTTCTTAGATCTTTCTTTTTTTTTCAGGGACTGCAAACCATACTAGCACATATGTAAATCCGGCACAGAATATAATTGTTCAGCTTGTGCCAATTTAGGATGTTGTGAAGAAACCCTTTTATATAAAGAACGATATGATATGGAAAAAAAAAATTGCAATAATCTATTCAGTCTAATATCCTCAACTTTTTGGTCCAACTCACAACGTCTTAATCATTGCCTCACTTCTTTTACAGGTTTACATACTGCTATACCAGAAAGAGACCAGCTTACCGAGTTAGGAATCCGGGGTAAGTAGCTCCAATCCAAACCGGATGAATTAAAAAAAACACACAAAAAAAAAAACACCAGTATATAGGAAGTGCGAGTGAATAGTCTTTTTTCATTGGCTGACAATGACTGACGTATGTCAATAAGAACAGTCAGACTCCTAGCCATGTCAGAATATTTTTGGCAATGTTAAGGTGCGCAGCATGACGCTTTTAAGGAGGCGGCCAGACTCTTCTGGAATCAGGACGGAGTTGCTGTTTGAGCCGATATGATGCAAAACCCGAAATCGGCGACGAGGACAGTGCATCACTGAAGACCACCCTTGATGCATCTGAAATATATTATGCAACTTGGATAATCCCCAAAATTATTCATCATTACTTTTTCAGCCGAATAAATTCTCCTCCTTTCAAAACCTTTCCGTTCTTCCTGATTTTTATCTCTGCGGCTCGATCTTTGGAACCAACAATGAACTGTAGCTTGTATCTGGATTTATTTGATGAGAAATTTTCATTAGACATTAATCTCTTCGAATGAGTGCACACATCTTGGCTGTTATAGTCACGACGTCTCGGCAATTGTACTCTTTGAACTTCTTCATGTGCCTGTCGTATTCGCTAACCCTTTGAGAATTTTGAACCGAACACTTTATTTAATCTATAAAGGTAGATTGTTCTCAATCTGCTGTCCATGCCAGGGGAGATAACTTATGCTAGTTAATTCTTCTTAATTAAACTGTACTTGCAAAGTTGTTTCTACTTCTTTTTTTTTACACTGAACTAAAAAATACCACATTCGCTGCTTGACGAAGAGATTAAACTCACAACCATCACGTAACTAGAGGGACTTATTTAACGTCTTTACTTACTCGGCCTTGTTGCGATTAGCACCAGCAAAATGATAATGTATATCCAAATATATTAATGTATTATAAAAAATAAATTACTGTAAAAATAAAAAAAAAAGAAAGAAAGAAATCCTTATACAACAACAAATGAGAGTAAAGTTCCAAAAACACTTTTTTTACAAGTAAAAATACAAATTCAGCACAAATGTAATATTTGTAGGTCCTCAAAATGGATAATGAGCATCTGAAAAAAACGAACATCTGTTATTGCAAACTTGTAACATAAGTTCAATGAAAACATCTAATCACCCAATAACATTTTTTAATGTTAGAATATAAGAATATAAGAACAGTATAAGAAGAATAAAATAATATAAGAAGAATATAAAAATATTAAAAAAAAAATATCAGAAAAATAATAGAATAAAAAAATAAAAGAATATAAGAAAAGAAGATTAATAAAATAATATAAGAAAATATAAGAAGAATAAAAGAATATAAGAAGAATTAAATTAATATTAGATAATACAGGAATAAAGAAGATAAGAATAAAAGAATATAAGATGAATAAAAGAATATAAGAATAAAAGAATATAAGAAAATAAAAGAATATAAAATGAATATAAGAATATAAGTTGAATAAAAGAATATAAAATGAATATAAGAATAAAAGAATATAAATTGAACATAAGAATATAAGAATAAAAGAATAAGAGATGAATATAAGAATATAAGATGAATAAAAGTATATAAGAATATAAGAAAATAAAAGAATATAAAATGAATATAAGAATGAAAGAATATAAGATGAATATAAGAATATAAGATGAATAAAAGAATATAAAATGAATATAAGAATAAAAGAATATAAGATGACTATAAGAATATAAGAATAAAAGAATATAAGATGAATATAAGAATATAAGATGAATAAAAGAATATAAAATGAATATAAGAATAAAAGAATATAAGATGAATATAAGAATATAAGATGAATGAAAGAATATAAAATGAATATAAGAATAAAAGAATATAAGATGAATATAAGAATATAAGATGAATAAAAGAATATAATATGAATATAAGAATAAAAGAATATAAGAAAATAAAAGAATATAAAATGAATATGAGAATAAAAGAATATAAGATGAATATAAGAATATAAGATGAATAAAAGAATATAAAATGAATATAAGAATAAAAGAATGTCAGATGAATATAAGAATATAAGATGAATGAAAGAATATAATATGAATATAAGAATAAAAGAATATAAGAAAATAAAAGAATATAAAATAAATATAAGAATGAAAGAATATAAGATGAATATAAGAATATAAGAATAAAAGAATATAAGATGAATATAAGAATATAAGATGAATAAAAGAATATAAGAATATAAGAAAATAACAGAATATAAAATGAATATAAGAATGAAAAAATATAAGATGAATATAAGAATATAAGATGAATAAAAGAATATAAAATGAATATAAGAATAAAAGAATATAAGATGAATATAAGAATATAAGATGAATAAAAGAATATAAGAATATAAGAAAATAACAGAATATAAAATGAATATAAGAATGAAAAAATATAAGATGAATATAAGAATATAAGATGAATAAAAGAATATAAGATGAATATAAGAAGTCATTAATAACAGGATGATACTTTCGCGCTATCAAATGTCATTTTATGCCTTTTTTTTTATAAAGGAACCTCACTTCGTAAGATTAGGTTAATTTTCATGCAAAGATGTAAGCATCTAAGATTACGCACACACTGCAAAGTATGTAGAAATCGTTGCAGTTCTTGAGAATTGCATCTGACGAAGTTAGATAAGACCGCTTCTAAATCATTTTAAATTTGGAGTAAAGCATTATATTATGTTGGGAAGGGCAGTATACCGCTTCAGAAATTTCATTTTTCTTCTTTTTTATTTTCTTCTTAATATTTCTATTACTATGTTCCCCTTCCTTTCTTATATTTCGATTTCATTATATTCTTTGATTTTATAAGACGTTGTAGGATTATTATTCGGATACATTTTTTTTTATTAATATTCACCTTATACATGGCCCAGTGCCACTTAAAGAAATTTAACCATGTTTTCAAAATGGCAGTTCTGAAACTGATATCTATCAAGTTCTTCTTTCTTTTTCTATTTATGTGTCGTGTCCTTTCAGGACGTAGGCGATTATGGCCCTCCACTTCCACCTATCCCTTGTAGTTCTCAATAAGTTTAGTCCCTTTGCTACTTCCCCAGGCCATGTTGTCATCCACTTGCTGAAGCCCGTCAGGTATGTCACTCATTGCTTTCCCTTATCTCTCTCTCTATTCGACCTATGAGTATCAGATTCTCCAAACCCTCCTTTCTCATTACGTGTCCCAGAAATTTCAGCTACCTCTTCCTGATGTTAAGTATAAGCTTCCTCCTTGTTTGCATCCTCTCCAAAACCTCATCGTTGCTCACACGCTCGGTCCATGATATCCTCATCATCCTTCTGAAGAACTATATCTCCGTTGCTTCGAGTCTCTTCTTCATCATTGAGGAGACCGTCCAATATTCGCTGCCGTAAAAGAGGAAAGATGTCACGTAGTATCTCAGTACATTTTTCTTTGTTACCAAAGTAATCCTCTTAATTTTGGCCTTGTGCCACATCTAAACAGTGCTTAGAAAATCACTGGGCACCTCGAGGTGGTGTAATGGTTAGCAAGCTTGTCTCGCTAGAACAATTACAACTGAGTAGTGAGTTCGATTCTCACTGGGTGCCTCTTACTTTCGGCCTTGTGCTACGCTTGGAAAATCACTATCAACCTCTTTGGATTACTTAATTCCGAAATCTAAGTATTTTTATACGCAATTTTATTTTATTTTATTTTTAGATAATAATGATTTTAGTGATACAAGTCTTACTAATTAAGCCATAGCTGAGGGGAGAAAAGGTGAATTCATACCTTTCCCAAAGGTATTTGCGCGTAAGTGAAAATAACGGACCCAACGGGAATTGGAACTCGGCCATTACACTACCCGCACATCCAATCTTACAGCACCTGGTATTTCCAAGCGGCGATCCATCTAGGTACTGACCAGGGTCGACATAGCTTAACTTTGGTGATCATACGAGAAATATACATTCATATTCGACTAAGAATAAATTTTTCTCTTGTTTTTATTCATTTCACAGATTTCTATCTAAAAATAATTTACACACATACACACACACATATATATATAGGGATAGATAGATAGATAGATAGATAGATAGATAGATAGATATTAGGTTGGTGCAAAAATAATGACGTAATAATGTCGTTTTTTGATGTATTTTTTAACGTCAGAAAAATACATTATTACGTCATTATTTTTGCACCAACCTAATAGATAGATAGATAGATAGATAGGCATGTAGGTAGGTAGGTTGGTAGGTAGATACAGAGAGAGAGACAGACAGACAGACAGACTGGCAGATATTTTACTTTTAAGTGGCTGGTCTTCGGGCTATAGACGCGACTTAAAATACTTCATATAGGGCTTAAATACTAAGCCCTATATGAAGATAACTATTGGTAGATTAAGTGAGTAAACTGGGTAATGTCCGTGGGAAAAAAGATGATGATGATGGTGATGATGATGATGATGTAATAACAGAGACATGCGCGGAGAAAAACGAGGTTCAGTTTGAAAAAAAGGCAAGAAGAAATACTCATTTCCGTTTTTTTCTTTTTTTTTTTAATCATCTATTTCTGGCGGCCATATTTTATCTGACCGGAAAAATCGCGGGAAGCCTATGAGGACCAACTTCTGCATCGAACAATATATTGCATTCCAACGGAAAGTTTCTTTCTCCGGTGCAGTTTCCTGGTTGAAAATTCTTACGATCCCCAGACGACATCTTGCCTCTCGGCTGTTGACCACTTTTCAATAATAATAGTCATTGTAAAAAAAAAGTAAAAAAAGAAAAAAAAAAAAAAGAAAAAGAAAAAAAAGAAAAAGAAAAAAAAAAGAAAAAAAAGAAACAGACAATAAATAATAATAATAATAGTCATTGTTACAAAAAACAAAAAAAGAAAAAAACGATAAATAATAATAATAATAATAATAGTCATTGTTACAAAAGACAAAAAAAGAAAAAAATAATAAAAATAATAAAATAATAATAATAATAATATAATAATAATAATAATAATAATAATAATAATAAACAAAAAAAGAAAAAACGATAATAATAATAATAATAATAATAATAATAGTCATTGTTGCAAAAAAAAGAAAAAAACGATAAATAATAATAATAATAATATAATAATAATAATAGTCATTGTTACAAAAACAAAAAAGTAAAAAGAAAAAAAAAGATAAATAATAATAATATAATAATAATAATAATAGTCATTGTTACAAAAGACAAAAAAGAAAAAACGATAAATAATAATAATAATAATAATAATAATAATAAAAACATCTATCATTAACTTGTTGCTAATTCAGTAGACTACAGATTAAAAGTGAAAAGCGAATAAAGTTGGAAAAATATCTGGATCTCGTCATTCCCTCACCAAAAAAAAAAGTTCCGAAATATCTTGAAAAGAGATTAGAAGACATAAACTTTTGTGAAAGTATTGACGTCATAGGGACAGAAACATTAAATTCTGTTTGAAGAGTAAAATAAGTATTAGAATCTGTATATTATTTACTTTGGGGCCAGATTTATTACAAAGCTTCTTCAGGTGGTTGGAATGTCGAACTTTATCGAATGTTTAATGGATGTCTGTTAATACCTCTCTGAAAGTTCTCCACAACCTTAACCGTGTATTGAAATCACACTCTTTGGGTCCTGTCGCTGAATCTAACCAACGCCTTTATCCACTGTGCCATGTGCCCTTAAGGACACCCGCAGAAGAATTTCTGGGTATTATAAACCTAATGTCTTCAACAACCATTTTTACAGTGCTCATATTGCAATTTTTTTGCTGTTATCATTACATGTTTTTACCAGAGCTCATATTGCAACTTTTGTTGTTATTATCGCTTTTCTCTGGCATTTCTTATTACTGGTTCCCATATTGTATTCATTTCTATGCTTGGTCGGCTCAGGAGATTCCAAACACCTGAAGATGGTCGTAGCGTACAACGGACGAAACGTTGTAATAAATATGGCGACAAAGATGAGGACAATAGTCCGAATAATGTAAATAATGTACATAATACCTCATCTCAGAAATATAGACAGATACTGAAGGGCCAAAACGTTGTAATAAATATGGCGACAAAGATGAGGACAATAGTCCGAATAATGTACATAATGTACATAATACCTCAACTCTATAGACAGATAGAATGAGTATTAGTAAAATGAGTATTAGAATAGCGAGTAGACTTATGACTGGCTTTTCATTGAAAACTACCAGTTAATACCGTGAAAAATTCATAATAATACCGTATTTCCCTTATGTTAAGAGGCTACAAATGATAAAACGCAACATACAATTAACTAGATATTTTTAGGGAAAAATACATGAGGATTTAATAGTCTACCTTACTAGAAAGTCCATGTCGCCGACTCTACAGAATCATTTTTCTTTCTGTCACAAGTTATCACATTTTGGGCCTATTATTGTGTAGATTCAGAAGGGGACTATTTCGAAGGAGATTAAATGCTGAATTGATATGTGTTATAGTTTTCTATTTATATCAACTGCCCCGATACTTTTTTGATCAGGATTAGTATTAAAAAAATATGGTAAAAAAACGGACATTAATTTTTTCTCTTAGTAATTTAAAAAAATCCCGTCTGGCAAAGAAGTAAAGGAAAAGTAACTCCATTCGAAATTATGAAAAATCATAACTTCTTAAGGGAAAAAACAGAGATATATAAAATTGCATGGATGATAAAAATAAGCAACATTGAATCGACGCTAAATAAACATAACATTGCATAAATCTCTTTGTATCAGAAACATTTCAGAGAGACAACAGATGCTAATAAGATGTCACCACTCCTGATTTCCCGTATGCTAAGACGCTACAAGTGGTAAGACGCACCTTTTAATTAGTTTTTTTTTTTTTTTTTAAATTTTTTCTAAAAAAAATATCTGTGAATTTAATAGCTTAACGTACTGGAATTCGAACACGGTTCTCCGATTCCTCAATTCGAGCCGCTATCTATTTAGCCTCTACTAAATATATATAACATTACATAAATCTCTTTCTATCAGAAATATTTCAGAGAGACAACAGATGCTAATGAGATGTCACCACTCCTGATTTCCCGTATGCTAAGACGCTACAAGTGGTAAGACACATTTTATAATTACTTAGGTATTTTTGGACAAACGCATTTGAGGATATAATATTTTACTATCAAGTCTAAGTCGCTGACTCTACGGTGTCATTTTTCTTTCTGTTACAAATTATCACATTTTGGACCTACACTCTTGTGCAAATTAATTGAAACAAAATGAATAATTCCGTTATTATTTACTTTTTTTTCGTATTTTTCCAATGAAACATGAGCTAGTGCACATGTTAGTACTTTGTATGTCCATTCCATAAAGTAGTCCCTTGCAGATTGACCACAGATTCTCGATTGGATTTAAATCAGGAGAGTTTCCGGGCCAATCTAAAGTCCTTTGATTTGCTCACTGGTAACGCTTGCCAGTGTGTTCGTGCTGAATTACAATTTTCATACACTTCCTTGGAGTAACGTCCATCGCAGACAATAGACGTAGGACAAATAATCGACAGTCAAGAAAATAGTGTCTGGGGGTGATAAAAATCTGATGCAATCACGGATGACGCAATATTTTTCAAGGCCAAACAAATTTCATCATACACCCCGAAAATAGATTCATATTACTGCACACCACTGCAAATTGCCTAATATGAGGAAAAAATAGAAATCGATTACACCCTGTCACTCCAGTGGGTCTAAAACTGACCGAATGGTGAAAGAAAGGAAACTAAAGCGGTTGTTTCAATTAATTTGCATAAATGCGTATTATTAACTATTTTAACTAGCTTAAAAGCCGCAGTCCGCGCGGACTTTTAAGCTAGCCCCTGCGAAAGGCTAATTAGGCCTCCGGACCCAAACTAAAAATGGACCTCTAGCTCAGCTTAGAAAACAGCAATGATAATTTTGAAGAAATACATTTGAATTCCTCAATTCACTCCATGCAACTTCAAAACCTCACTTTAACTCCGATTCGGGCTATAAATCAAATTTCGACCAAAAAACCGATTTTGGCCGAAATTCCAATCCAGACCGAAAATTGAGTTCTTCAAATCACAAACTTTGCAGAACTTCAAAACCTCACATCACAAAACCTCTCACATTAACTCTGATTCCTTGGCATTTTGAAGAAATAACATTGATTTCCTATATTCACAAAGTTTTGGAGATATTTTAAGCTGAATTTAAAACGGAAAATTATAAATTCACAAAGTTTTTGTTTTACTTTAAACTCAATATAAATGAAATTGTTTTTTTAACCACTATTTTCCAGTTATTTTAAAATTTGGATTTTTAATTGTTCCCTCCTCATCAGGATACAAATACCAATCCTAGAGATGCATATTTTCAATCCCGGGATCATCCTGATTCTAAAAAGATATAATATGTCTATGTAGAGCAAATGTGGCCCGAGTTAGAAGGGTTTCAGTCGTTTAATTATTATTAATTAGGTTAGTCCGCTGTTATTGTATGAATATATTATCGACTATCGATTTGTATTATTAGAGTAATTAACATTACCTAATTTAGTAAACCAGATAATACAATAAACGCAATACCTTTGTACACAGAGGCTGTTCAGCTGTTATTATTTTCAGTAGTTGAAAAAAACCAAAACCAAAACCAAATAAACAATATATATGGCACGATACTAATGGGGCATGCGGTGTTTATGATATAATGAAATGATAATTGTAAGCTTATATCATATGTCTAGGAGGCGGATCTTGACAGACCAAGCGTCCGATAGCCCGATGTAATCAGGCTTACCAGACCTTGCCTATTTCAATCTTCTTTGAGCCGCGAAGGAGGCGCTTCTGGTCAAGTGTGTTAGTTTCTCCGTCGCGCAGAGTTGTCCACCAAAATCAAATTCACACGAACGGCCTCGTCAGACTCTCTTTGATTCACAGCCCCGGGTGGCGGCGGTGGAGAGAAAGGGTATAGGGAGAGCGGATGACGATCCCGATGTTCGGATGCGAGCGGGTGCCGGCAACAATATCTGGGGTTCATGATTGCTTGTATTTCGTGACTGGAGTTCGTGAAGGTTGACAAATTCCTCCCTACAACTTGGCCTTTCAGTGCTAAGACGCAGAGTGATTGTTGAGGACATTTTCCGGGTTAAAACGCGTCTTTGCATATGGGAAACTCGATAAGTAGCATAGTGTCAGTCAAAAATTGAACGGGTTATATACGCATGGATTGACAATTCTCTCTAGGGCCAGAGTATCTGTTAGCTCTGCCTTAGTATCGGGCCTCAGTTCTCTAAATTATATTCGAGAACCGTTTGTGTCGGGCAATCTTGGATAGCGGGGTGATATTCTGGTTTATGGTGAAAAGGATGCATTGGGCAAAAAAGGCTGAGAACCACTCGTCTAGACTGTTCTCTTTCGGGAAACGGATATCTTATATAACTTATTATCACCCGGTTGGCACATGTGTACGCATTCTAAGCTCAGCTGGGTCGACCTTCTTGGCGGAACAGCCACTGACACCCCTTGAGGACAGAGTCTCCACCGCGTAGCTATGAGGTTACTTCCAGGCCAACCATCTAATGAACCTGACTCTTTTCATGCTTGTGTGTGTGTGTGTATGTGTGTGTTTGTTGGGGAAGGGGTCCTTCTTGATCGGATGTGCGCCTAGTAATTGAGAACATACCATAATCTAAAGGAAAACGATTTCCATTAGAAAAATATCGGTAAATCTTCGAGAATAATTGTGCCACTCATCAAATTGGGAAATACGAAAAGTAGCATAGTGTCAGCCAAAATGGTACGGATCATATGCGCATGAATTGACAATTCTGTCTAGGGCCAGAGCATCTGTTAGCTCTGCCTTAGTATCGGGTTTCAGCTCTCTCCTGGTGTCGGGCTTCAGCTCTCCCTTAGTATCGCACCTCAGTTCTGCCTTAGTATCGGGCTTCAGCTCTCCCTTAGTATCGGGCTTCAGCTCTGCCTTAGTATTAGGCTTCAGCTCTGCTTTAGTATCGGGCTTCAGCTCTGCCTTAGTATCGGGCTTCAGCTCTCCATTAGTATTGGGCTTCAGCTCTGCCTTAGTATTAGGCTTCAGCTCTGCTTTAGTATCGGGCTTCAGCTCTGCCTTAGTATCGGGCTTCAGCTCTCTATTAGTATTGGGCTTCAGCTCTGCTTTAGTATCGGGCTTTCAGCTCTGCTTTAGTATCGGGCTTTCAGCTCTGCTTTAGTATCGGGCTTCAGCTCTCCATTAGTATTGGGCTTCAGCTCTGCTTTAGTATCGGGCTTCAGCTCTGCCTTAGTATCGGGCTTCAGCTCTCCATTAGTATTGGGCTTCAGCTCTGCTTTAGTATCGGGCTTCAGCTCTGCCTTAGTATCGGGCTTCAGCTCTGCTTTAGTATCGGGCTTTCAGCTCTGCTTTAGTATCGGGCTTTCAGCTCTGCTTTAGTATCGGGCTTCAGCTCTGCTTTAGTATCGGGCTTCAGCTCTGCCTTAGTATCGGGCTTCAGCTCTGCTTTAGTATCGGGCTTTCAGCTCTGCTTTAGTATCGGGCTTCAGTTCTGCTTTAGTATCGGGCTTCAGCTCTGCCTTAGTATCGGGCTTCAGCTCTCCATTAGTATTGGGCTTCAGCTCTGCTTTAGTATCGGGCTTCAGCTCTGCTTTAGTATCGGGCTTCAGCTCTGCTTTAGTATCGGGCTTCAGCCCTGCCTTAGTATTAGGCTTCAGCTCTGCCTTAGTATTAGGCTTCAGCTCTCCATTAGTATTGACCTTCAGCTCTGCCTTAGTGTCACACCTCAGCTCTCTCGAACTTGGATTCGATAATCATTTTACTGAACTTTTTATTGAAGTATGCTTCATTTTATTCATTTAATGATCAGTCATGAAAAAAAACAAATTACTGTACATATTCTGTTGCTATTAAATCTATGAAACTCCTCTATAAAAATAATCCACATAAATGTATATGTACGAATATTGAAAAGAATTAAGATTTTCAATAATATATGCATATTATTTGGAATGCACTTTTTGAATCGGACAAACTTGGAATGGTGGAGGAATTGACATTCTGATTAATGGTGAAAAGGGTTCACATGGCAAAAAAGATTAAGAACCACTAGTCTAGATAAACGGTAAGGACATAATGTCTTTTTTAGTCCGGTTCCAAATAACATTTTCATAAACTTCTCGAACTTAATACGAACTTATTCATAGAAAGATCTAAATTATTTTAAAAGAGATTCTTAGAGAATTTGTTTTAATCTTTAAATTTATTTCTGATATTACTCCCAGTGATATCTCTGCTCGCCATGGTAGGTAAAGTGTTGTTCTTTTGTCTTGTTAATGTTTTATTTTATATTTTAATTCTTTTACAGTTTCAAGTCCGAACGTCTGTCGCAAGAATTATTAAAAGACCTGTAATTGGAAACTTTTCAAGTAAACATTACAAATCTCGGTCGAAAACCAAGACGAATGATTCATTCATGTCTTTTGTCCTCTGGACAGCCATTTTGATAATAGAACAGAAAAAAATTCAGGATCAATCAATAAACAATTATCGTAATTCCTACGTATGCCATTTACACACTATCATTATCGATTTTTCATTTTCTAAGACAAGGTGCGGCAGAAATACCTCCCACATATATCTCCCAGAAATATCTTCTATATAATGGTAAGTCATTAGGGGTAATGATATCTTTATCTAGCTAATGTCTTACCATTATGTGAGAGATACTTTTGAGAGGTATATGACGGAGGTATTTCTGCCATACCCTATATGAATTCTAACATTTACAGTAGAGAGTTAGTACTTAAATATTAACTGGAAATGTAAGAGGAAACACTGTCATTATTTCAGGAATTATTTGAACCAGTTTCCTTGTTTTTGTTGTTTTTATTCCGAAATTTCCTTTTGTACTCTCTACGACTTTCCTCGTATGACAGAAGATTTGAGACGATACACTGATATACATTATTATTATTATTATTATTATTATTATTATTATTATTATTATTATTATTCCGCTGCTTCTCCTCCTCCTCCTCCTCCTTCTTCTTCTTCTTCTTCTTCTTCTTCTTCTTCTTCTTCTTCTTCTTCTTTGTGCCATGTCCCCTGGCACATAGAATATTAGCTATCTTGGCTCCCTACAATTTCTTGTCCTTTGGAGCTCTTAATTTGCCTTATTTTTTTTTTTTTATCTCCCCTAAATCTTATTCCGTCGTCCATTTACGCAAGCTCGCTAGATTGGTAATGCATAGTTTTACTCTGTCTCTCTTACCTTCAATCATCTTGTGAGTATCAAATTTTCCAAATCCTCTTTCCTCATTATGTACCCTAAAAATTTCAACTGTCACTTCCTGATGTTAAATATAAATTTCCATTTTGTTTCCATTTTCTCTAAAAGGTCGTCGTTCGGTCCGTGGTATTCTCAGTATCTTTCTGTAGGGCCATATTTCTGCTGCTTCAAGTCTCCTCTTTATCTGTGAGGTGATTGTCGAGCATTCACTGCCATGTAGGAGGATTGATATTACGTAACAGTTCAGTACTATTTTCTTCGTTTTTAACGAAATTTTCTTGTATCTTAATATATGGGTTATTTGATTTTGGTATCTCTAATTTGTATGTTGGGCTGTTCCATGCATGCTGTCTTCTTGTAATTGCTATTTAGTCTTTTCTT
Source organism: Acanthosepion lycidas (assembly GCA_963932145.1). NCBI lineage: Eukaryota > Metazoa > Mollusca > Cephalopoda > Sepiida > Sepiidae > Acanthosepion > Acanthosepion lycidas. Next base: position 17,208,616 of record OZ010590.1, on the reverse strand, counting down.
TTCGCTTTCCTTCACTTCTAGAGGAGTTCTTGTAGTTTCTTTTCTATGTCTGCTATCAACACTGTGCCATCTGCATGTATTATGTTGTTAAGATTGTCGCCGCCAATAATGAAATTAGTTAAGTAAATAGGTAATAGCAACAAAAGAAAGCAGATGTTATAACTGGAATAACACTTATTATAACAGTCAAATCTACATGATCTACGATTAAAATATTATTTTAAAAACGGAGTTATTTTAAAGGCGGAGTTATTTCCCTTCTGTCTGCACTCTTCTGTGGGTAGAAATATTCTACCTCAAGACATAGAAATGACGGAAAGAAATGAAAGATTAATTAAATTCGTAATATTATCCGTTGCTTCTCTGGAATACCGAAATGAGATACCTATGAAATATAATCACACCACTGAACCATCAAGACAATGGTATGACACCCCATTTAATTAAATATGAAATAAATATTAATTTGTGTGATACTAACTTTGCCACTAGCCTTGAACATTCTGTGTGTGTGATACCTTTTCACTCGAGATCCAGCCAACCGATTTTGACCAAATTTGGCACATAAGTTGTGCAATGTAAGAGATAGGTTCTTAACGTAAAAAAATCGATAATTTTTAAAAAATCACTAATGGATAAGACCGATCAAAAATCGATAAATTCAATTTTCCTCTGATTTCGTTCAAACTTGGTATGTAGGTTACTTATGTCATGACGAGCTCAACGATACATCATTTTTATTACTATGCCATTGCGTTAAGCGAAAAACCGCGAAACCCGAAAAATCGACTTCAACACAAATTTCAAACTAAAACTCCCTCAATTTTCAGGCAATCTAATACAAACTTCACTCAATTGTAACCAACAATAAGTTAATTGTTTAACAGTCATTTAAATTAACAATTGACTCCATCCATATAGTGAAAACCCGCCTCAATAGCGAATTTTTACTGGTTTCTTTCTTATTTTTCGTTGATCTTTCAACCAATTTTCATCAAACTTAACAAATGCTTTATAAATGTATCCACTTTTACATCCCTGGTAGCACACTGACAAATTGAATTTCAAAAACTCCCAAATAATTTTGGTCTGAAGTGGGTCTTCATGTTGCCTGTTTTACCCCTTCATGTCCTCGGCTAACTTCTATTGAATAAATACAGACTACTTCTGTTATATCAGGAATTGCATTAATTCAAAAATGTGTTTTAATGAAAGTACTTTAAAGTAATTGAAGAAGATATACTCTTTTACATCAAACATGATGCTGTTTTTGCTCCATTCTAATTGAACGCTTTTTTCTGATCGATCAGCTGCTAGTATAAAACTAATTGTTAAAGGTCTACCTGATTCTATTCAGAAAGACAAAATAGCAACGAATCTAAAATCCGGTATCTAAGGTCACATTTTTATTCTTTCTTTTAATCATTTCCCGCCAAGCAAAGTAATAAAGCCATTAACACGTAAAAGGTTACCCAGTATTAGGTGATATGAGAAAAAAAAACACACTATTAAGAGGCGAGAACAACACAGGAATCATGAAAACAAAAGATAAAGATTGACATTGCGTTTAAAGTTTTAAAGATCGAAGTTAACTGGGAAGAAAGTAACTGGAAGAGGGTTCCAAATGCGCGACGTGCGATAGAAGAAACTATTAGCATAGAACTTACGGTTACATCTAATCATTTCAACTAAAATGATGAGACCTTACCGCCAAACTAGTACTACGCTTAAATTCGATATGGTCAAATTGGCAGCTTTGAAAATTTGAAAACTGCCAATTTGATCCTATCGAACTGATCAGACTTACTATTAAGAGAGGAATAAATAGCTGTGCCATCAACATAGATACCGAGTTGAGAGCTGTAGACATCAGGAAGGCCGTTGAGAAAATTAGAAACAACGTATGTCTAAGGGTATAACCCTAGAGAACACCTTTTAACTCCACCACAACCAGAAACCAAAAAAGATATATGTTTGTAATTGTTTCCCTTATACGCCACCATACTTCAGAATTGCGCAATACGGAACATCTGTTGGCAGTTTCTGTGTCATTTGGTTGACTTTGAATTTAATATTTATTAATTGATCGATCAAATTGTTTTCTTCTTGTTCACCCTTTGCCTCATATTTTTATTCTCTTTTTTACTTTCTCCTTCTTCGTCTTCTTTGTTGGTCTTTGTTCCTTGCCTTTTCAATTACTCTCCTCTCCTTACTCTCCTCTCCTTACTCTTCTTTTTCTCCGATGCAGACACATCGAACAAGCAGATCATACACATAACACGTACTGGAAAGTGTAATATTTAAAAGTGACTGAGAATATTGAAATTAATGATAATGGTAAAGTTAACAATTTCCATTCAGGTGGAAATATTCGTGCACTCATTGACCGAAGAGTTATTGTAACTGTCAGTTGAAATGTATAAATTGTTTTTTTTTTAAACTTTATTTCGGGAGATTAGACTTCACAAGTTCATTAACTGTTATAAATCTTTCTAATTTTAATCGGAGTTTCCTTTCAAACTTTTTGTTCTTGGTCGTGTGGAAAGTTAAACGCTTGATCGCATCATTACTTTCTCTTCTATTAGGTTAGTGCAAAAATAACGACGTAATAATGTCGTTTTTTGACGTATTTTTTAACGTCAAAAAACGACATCATTACGTCATTATTTTTGCACCAACCTAATAGTTTCATGTGCTACCAACATTTTCTGTTGTTGTTGCATTTATAGGACAACTGGCCGAGAGACAACTGCCCCGGACAATTGCCCCCATAGGACAACTCCTCCCCTATTAAGAGAAATCACAACTTAGGGAAGGGCAATGGAATACATACTAATAAAATTGGGGATTTATTTTCATGTTTGATCTGTTATGCAATAAGATGAATTATTCCAATAAGATATATATTTTTATGTCACTATAATTATACAACTAAAATTGAGAATTGTGTGCTATACACAAATACAATAATTACTAATTACATAATTAATAACTGTCTCGTTACAGTAATATTTATAAAAAATGATTAATAATTACAATAAGTTCTTACATTTCTTATTATCCAATGAGAAATAATTATTCCAATAAGATTTACATTTTTATATAATATTTATATATATTTATATCATATTTATATATATTTATATCATATTTATATTTTTATATAATATATTTTAAAAAATATATCATAGATATATCATAGAATTATATGAATTATTTGAATTATATCGTAGAATATATCATATATTTTAAAGAATTATTCCTATAAGATTTATATTTTTATATAATATTTACATCATATTTATGTCATGTTTATATCATATTTATATATATCTATATCATATCTATATATATTTATATCATATATCTATTTATATCATATTTATATGTTTAGATCATATTTTTATATATAAGTATATCATATATATATATTTATATCATATTTATATTTCATATATATTTTAAAGAATATATCATACACACACACATATATATATATATATCATAGAATTATATGAATTATTTGAATTATATCATAGAATGTATCCTATATTTTAAAGAATTATTCCAATAACAAGATTTATATTATTTTATATCATATTTATATCATATATCTATTTATATCATATTTATATATATTTATATCATATATCTATTTGTATCATATTTATATATATGTATATCATATTTATATATATATATATATATATATATATATATATATATATATATATATTTATATATATCATATTTATATCACAATAATTATTCAACTGAAATTGCGAATTGTGGATAATTCTTCATATGCATTTATTATTGGATAGTTGTCCTGATAATTTTGTTGCTGTTGGAAGTTTTCAAGTGATATGGTTTTGGTTTTTGTTAAATCTGTGATTTCATAGAACCAAATGTCAAGAGACGAATGAAAGGCCGTCTTCTTTAAGATGTATAAAATTAATTTGTTTGAAGACATTTTTAACCACTGATCCGAGAAAACGGTTGCATACAGATGAATTATACATAAAGAGAATGGATGCAGTGAAAACATTGAATAATTCTACAAATGTGCTTGTTCTTTAAGAATCCTTGACGTCTTTTAATTCTGGCATGGGTAACAGACATCTTATCTAAATAATGTCAAAAAATACCAGTCCCGATTAGAATATGTGCTGAGTGTGGCCACACTAATAATATATATAAATATATAAATATATAAAATGATATGCAGGATATAATAGGATTAATGCAAATAGGATTTGTCACTTAGCTGATTGATGTTATATTCAGCACCTTGACGCCAGAGTTTCGTAGATGAACTTTTCAGTAATTGTCCAGTCCACTCGTCAGGAGGTTTCAGCAAATGACTGCTGTTTTCTCATGTTTTCGTTTTCTTTCTAAGTTTGATTTAATTAATTTATGTGCCAGTTGAAATGATTTTTTTTCTTTGTTTGTATGTATGTGTGTATGTGTATACGTGTGCGCCTACATGTGTGTGTGTACGTGTCAAATGTCGTGGTTAGTTGCAAGTCTACTTACATTTGTATCTTGGTCGACCTATAAACTTTCTAACCGTCCCTACATATATATATATATATATATATATATATATATATATATATATATATATATATATATATCGTTTTAAAACTTGTCTATCATGTAAAAAATTGGCCACAAAAGTTCTCATTGTTGGTATAGAAAAGAAAGCAAAAGCAGAATAAGAATTACGATGACCGACCAAACAGATGAGACTAATATAAGAAAATATGTACAAGTTGAAATGCAAAACAGAAAATTTAGGTTACAGCTGGATTCTGGCTCAGACTTAAGTATCATAAACCTACAAACCTGGAGAAAACTGAACATGTCATGTTAAAAAACGGATAAAATTGCTAGATCAATTATGGGGAGAAAGATAAAATTCGAGGTTGAAGTAATTACAAACGTAACATTTAATGGAATGACGAAAAATCTAAAAATGTACGTCTTAAGAAATACCGAAAACCTATTCGGAACAGACTGGATGCAAAAATTCGAATTGTGGGATTTACCTATTAGTACGTACTGCCAAAATGTAAAAAGCTTATCAACCGAGACAGACAAATTAAAAGGAAAACTAAAAACGAGTTTCCCCGAAGTATTTTCAGCAGGTCTCGGAAGTTGTAAGAAAATGGCAGCTAATATCGAAATAAAGGAAAACGTTCAGCCTGTTTTCAGGAAAAAAAGTTTTCATACCGTTTGCGTCAATAGAAAAAAATTGACCAAGAATTAACCAGACTCGAAAATACGGGCATATTGAAAAAAAGTAGAATACAGCAAATGGGCCGCACCGACGGTCTATGTAAAAAAGAAATCAGGAGAAATTCGAGTTTGTACTGATTTTTCTACAGGTTTGAACGCAGCAATAAAGGACTACCACTATCCTCTACCTAGTCCAGAAGTATTCACTAAATTAAATGGCGGAAAATATTTTTCAAAAATTGATTTAAGTGAGTGCAAATTCCAGTCGATGAAGAAAGTTCAAAACTTCTATGCATAAATACACACAAGGGATTGTACAGATACAAAAAGACTACCGTTTGGAATTAAGGTCGCGCCGACTATATTCCAACAGACAATGGATACGATGCTTGCCGGACTAGACTACACAATTGCATACCTGGATGACGTATTGATTAATAGCGAAAGTGTTGAACAACACTGGCAACATGTACAAGAAGATTTAAGAGAATTCAAAGCTATGGATTCAAAGTAAAAGAAAATAAGTGTGATGTTTTCGTGAAGGAAATTAAATACCTTGGCCATATCATAGATCAAGAAGGTAGACGACCAGACCCTGAAAGGTCTACAACAATAAAAAAGATGCCAGTTCCTAAGAATATAACAGAACTACAAAGTTTTCTTGGATTAGAGAATTACTCACAGGAATTCATACCTCAAATGCATAAACTTCGCGCACCATTGAACGAACTGCTAAAGAAAGAAAAAGTTTGGCAGTGGACAGATCAATGCCAGGAAACATTTGAAAAAATAATCAAGACATTAACATCGGATTTATTTTTGGCACACTATGATCCTAAACTAGAAATTATTCTAGCAAGTGACGCGAACGCCTACGGGGTCGGAGCGTGTATATTACATAAAATGCCAGATGGGACAATAAAACCTATCGCACATGCTTCTCGAACCCTACTACCAGCGGAGAAAAATTATTCACAAATGGAGAAGGAAGCTCTAGCAATCTTCGCAGTAACAAGATTCCATAGGTAACAAGATTCCATAGATACGTCTATGGTAGGCATTTTACTCTGCAGACGGATCACAAACCGTTAATAAAAATTTTTGGTTCAAAATGGTCTACCGGTTTACACTGCAAATAGGCTACTTAGATGGGGAACGATTCTTCTGAACTGCAATTTCAGATTGGAATATTTACCAACGAAAAGAATCGGGCACGCGGATGACCTGTCAAGACTTATACCAACAAAGACAGCCATTGGAAGATACGGTAATCGCAGCCCTAAGAAATGAAGAAGACATAAGGATAATGTGCTACTTTACAACGAAAGAGTTGTAATCCCCAAAACTTTATAAAAGCGGATCCTTAAGGATTTCCACAGGGGACACCCGGGTAAAATTAGAATAAAGTCGCTAATGTGAAGCTATGTATATTGGAACAATATGGACCAGGATATTACACAGATGGTGGAAATGTGCAAGGGTTGTAATTTAGCAGCCAAAGCACCGCCAATCATACATAAGCCTTGGCCAGAGACTGATCGTCCATGGTCAAGAATACACGCAGATTATGCAGGGCCAATTGACGGGTTCTACTATTTAATCATAGTTGATAGCTACAGTAAATGGCCGGAGGTGTTTCGTTGCAAAAATCCTACTACAGAAACGACCATAAATTTCCTCCACGAGCTATTCGCTCGGTTTGGTGTAGTGGACTGCTTAGTAACAGATAATGGAACGCAATTCACGTCAGCAGACTTCCAAGAGTTTTGCGAAATTTATCAATCCCCGCCTTACCACCCACGATCAAATGGACAAGCGGAGAGATTCGTGGATACTCTCAAAAGAGCATTACGAAAAGCGTACGATGTGCCTACGGAGAAAGCATTACAGCAATTCCTACAGGTATATAGAATAACGCCAAATAATACTACACCATCAAAATTATCACCAGCAGAAGTCATGTTTGCTAGGAATATCAGATCAGCGTTCGATAAATTACTACCAAGTAAAACAAAACAAGTAACACAGGCCTACGCACCAAAAAGAAAATTCCTCCCAGGAGAAAAAGTTTTTTTAAGGCGTATAAAAATAATACCTCTTACTGGGAGCAAGGCATAATTGAGAAAAGAATTGGTAATATGATGCACATAGTACAAGGAAAAAAATTCTCACACAGAAGACACGTAAACCAAATAAGGAAGAGACCGTTACAGGATGATAACGGTCCACCTTAAGAAGAGGTATTGGACACGATTTTCGACACATTCGATATAAAAAGACCGTAAACAATGCCAGAACCAAGAAAATCGTCAAGAAAAAGAAAATTCACTGAACCTTTGGAAATAAATCCAAAGAAAAAAAGATATTAAAAAAACCTGCTACGCAAAAGCTTCGGAAGTGGGGTGTTATGGGGTAATAATGATAATGGACTATGCCAAACTTAATAAATACTGCGCCTCAGGAGTAGGCAAGGAGTCAGTCAGTCGCTTACTTTCTGACCGGTTGATCGGTTGTACTCTCTTCCTACGTAGCCTCCTTCGGGGAGGTGGACAGGCCCTGAACCCGTTTATACGGGTTCAATGGGCATATTTTTGGCCGAGCCCACGGGCTCGGAATGCCCACGTTAAAAAGGCCTTGTGCCACATGACACCCTCGTGGGGGGGTGACTGAATGTCGTCAGTCGCTCAACTCTTGACAGGCTGTTCAGTTGAACTCTCTGCCTTCGGGCGGAGAGGAACCCGAAAGAGGCTACGCCGAAGGGGAGTTAAACCGGCCCTGAACCCGTTTATACGGGTTCAATGGGCATATTTTTGGGCCGAGCCCACGGGCTCGGAGAACCCACAATAAATAACCGACCTTGTGTCACATGATGCCCCAGTGGGGGTAGGGGGGTGACTGAATATCGTCAGTCGTTCACTTCTGAACCGACTGTTCGGTTGAACTCTCTCCCTTCCGGCGGGGAGGAACCCGAACGAGGCTACGCCGAGGAGCGGAGTCTCATTCGGGGAGGTAAACCGGCACTGAGCCCGTTTATACGGGTTCAATGGGCATATTTTTGGCCCGAGCCCACTGGCTTGGAAAACCCACAATAAATAACCGAACTTTCGTCACATGCTGCCCCAGTGGGGCGGTGACTGAATATCGTCAGTCGTTCACTTCTGAACCGACTGTTCGGTTGAACTCTCTGCCTTCGGCCGGGGTGGAACCCGAACGAGGCTATGCCGAAGGGCGGAGTCTCGTTCGGGGAGGTAAACCGGCATTGAGCCCGTTTTTACTGGTTCAATGGGCATATTTTGAGCCGAACCCACGGGCTCGGAGATCTCACGTTAAACCGGCCTTGTGCCACATGATGCCCTCGTGGGGGTGACTAAATATATTCAGTCGCTCAACTCTTGACCGGCTGTTCGGTTGGAGAGGAACCCGAACGAGGCTACGCCGAAGGGTGGAGTTTCATTCGGGGAGGTAAACCGGCCCTGAACCCGTTTATACGGGCTCAATGGTCATATTTTTGTCCGAGCCAACGGGCTCGGAGAACCCACAATGAATAACCAACCTTGTGTCACATGCTGCCCCAGTGGGGGTAGGGGGGTGACTGAATATCGTCAGTCGTTCACTTCTGAACCGACTATTCGGTTGAACTCTCTGCCTTCGGGCGGGGAGGAGCCCGAACGAGGCTATGCCGAGGGGCGGAGTCTCGTTCGGGAAGGTATACCGGCCCTTAGCCCGTTTATACGGATTCCATAGGCATATTTTGGGCCGAGCCCACGGGCTCGGAGATCCCACGTTAAAAACGGCCTTGTGCCACATGATGCCCCAGTGAGGTGGTGACTGAATATCGTTAGTAGTTCAAGTCGAGTCAGTCAGTAGTTCGAGTCAAGAGTCGAGTCAGAGGCAGTCCGAAATAGAGTCGCGTTCAGACAATTACTGCAAGACATTGGAATAGTGATACTGGTCGAGACTACATTGTTCTCTCTACTAAACCTGATTGTTCATACTAACACTTCTACTTCTCTGTATATATTCCTGTTTGTAATATATCTGTGTTATTCCAGACCTGTGTTCGAGTTCTTCATTATTGGTTCTACATTGAATTATCACCGTGGTACAAGGGACCGTACCATAACAGAATTGTTCAGTCCACTCGTCAGGAGGTTTAACCAATTGACTGCTGTTTTTCTTATTTTTTTGTATTCTTTATACTATGTTTGATTTAATTTATTCATGTGCTAGTTGGGATGCTCTTATTATTAGTCGTGTTAGGTTGATTTTTTTTTCTTGGGTGTGTGGGTTTGTGTGAGTGTGTGTGTGTGCATGCACATGAGCGTGTGTATGCGTCCGCGTATATATGTAAATATATATAATTATTCATGAAAGTATTTTCCCAATTTTTTAAAAATCTCCTTTTCAACTATATAGTATACTCCCTTATAAGTGTCGATTTCTGTTCTGATTTTATACATTCCAAGATAAATTTTTAAACACTTTTAAATATTAAGTGTGGCGCTATACAATTCTTTGTGGTACAATAAATAAAAAAAAGTAGATGAAAACGAACAACTATTGGAATACTCGTTTCCCGCCGTTTTAATTTTCTGCTCATTTTTTTATTCATAGAAATTCATAGCATAATTATTCGCGCATCAAAGTGTTTTCCCTAGTTTTCAAATAAATTACGTACTCTATCATAAATTGTGTACTCTATTATAAATTGTGTACCCTTTTATAAATTGTGTACTTTAACATAAATTGTGCACTCTATTATAAATTGTGTACTCTATTATAAATTGTGTATTCTATCATAAATTGTGTACTCTATTATAAATTGTGAATTCTTTCATAAAAGAACGATTCTGTATTTAATTCGATGGATTCTTCAATGTCTAGAATGCTAACAAAACAAAGAATGTTGTATAAATTGAACCAAATGAACATGACACGTGTGAATAATACACTGCATATACAAAAACGCCCTTTTCTTGATTTTTGCTGCGATGCATTTTCAACTTGAGGACCCGATTTGTCATGCAACAAAATCACATGTCGACTTTTCCAGGGAAAAAAATTCTGCTTTCAAATGATCCAATTTCCCATCATAGCTTTGCGAACTCAGAGGTTCAAGCTATTCCTAATAAATAATTCCCTTTGTATCCCCAAAATGGGTACCACCTACCGAGTGGCTACTTGCCGACTTGGTTATGGTCAACAAATGTTTATCGCTGTACTCAAGTATAGACATGACCAAGGTTTAATTCAAGTGTACTAAAAAAAGAAAGAAAACAAATAAATGCTGATGTTGATATCAAATAACCCAATAAAGGTTGATACGTCATTAAATCCGCCATCCCAGTCCTATCCTCAAGCGTAGGGAAGACAAATCTTCACCTGTAGATTTCGTTAGGGTAACATGTTGAAGCTTGCCCTTGACCGAGTCACAATTTGATTAATTTTGGATTCTCATAATAAATCTTTTTTTTTTCATCATCGGTGAATCTTTTGTCCGCAAATGAAAATTTTTTTTGTCTTGAAAACGAAAAAAAAAAAGTCTTAAAATGCTAACAGGTGTTTTTTCTCTTAAGTTAATGCCAAACTCATACAGCTTCAGAATTTATTTAATAAACGTTTTGTATCAACGATTTATTTTTCATTTTAGATATCTTTATCCATTAGAATTCCAGCTCCATTGCTCCATTTAACCCAAACTAAACATCACCGGGACGGTGATGTTTAGTTTTGGTTAAATTTTATTTCATGATACTCTATAAGTGTTATTGTTACTATGTAGCCCAGTTCTGCCTCATCGACGACTAAACCGGTTCTACCGGGCTATTCTGCAGCTGGAGGATGGCTAGACGCTTAGTTGGTTTTAAAACACTGCCTGTTAAAGGAAAAACATACCTTCTATTTTTGGTCAACTGCTATCTAGCCCAGTGGGGCAGAATGGGCTCCATAGCTATGTATGCAGCCAGTGTGACGATGACACTGTACCGCAAGGCGATGGGCTTCCCAGACTAAAGTTTACGGTCAGAGCGGAATGTCCTCCTGATGGAATCAACGTTTACTTTTCTGTGACCAAGGCGAGCCTTCAAGTTTGAGGAGATCGGCTGTGGTTTGAACTGGAAAGGGATAGACTACTCCAGATCTACTTGCACAAGACACACCACGCATGAATGAATAACCATCTGGCTTTCAACTTAAATATATGAAAGGAAATGGTCAGGTTTTCAGCTCGCCAGTGACTTTACGACTATACCCAGTTATGGGAGTGATAATGATATTGACCTTCCAGTTCCTTCTTGTCTTTGTGCTGACTTTGTTTCATAGTCTACTAATCTAGCAGACATTATTCCTTATGAGAAAACTTCTGTTGAAGTTTGCATCAGCAAGCTTTTGGCTCTTAATTATTAGACACTAACAGCATGGCCCAGCGTTGCCCGTGCTTGATTCAAAAATCGTACGACTCATACAGCAATCGCTATCACTTGACTTAAAATATTTTTGCCCTTCCTTGCCTTTAAAAGAGTGCCCTTTGCTGGGCTGATGTTGCTACATACCTTACTTCTTGCCTATCTCACTCTGCGAATTTTTTCTAAGCTCTATACTAAACATTAAATCTGTTATGAAAAAAGAACTAAACAAAATGAACACAAAACCATCAGCTTTAAAAACGGACTCGTAACTGGAAAAACCGAATGAAAAAAGAATGTTAACAACAAATACTTTTTCACAGCCAAACCCAGTTCTGCGGAATCAGAATCAACGTTGAGTTTAAGCAAGCGAATGAGCCAATTGGAGTAAAATGCCATGCAGATTTAAATTTTTCCCACTTGTGACGAATGCAACTGTCGATATTTTTTTGCATGCTAGCATGCTAGTTAACATTCGTGTCAGTCAGCTGTTGGCTCTCACGCTGGCCAATAGAATCTTCCTGCCTATTCGTGGCAGCCAGCTATAGGCTCTCACTCTGTCTAGTAGAAAATGGCCGCAAATTACATGAAAACTGCCGTAGAAGCATGAAAAATCGATTATTTCCACTATCGACGGGAGTTGGGAAATGCAACGTCGGTCTTGTCCTTCCGCTAACTTGGAGCATGTGCATGTAAATTTTGGTGCAAATCCGTCAAAGATTGCGGCCGTGCATTCGTTACACACACACACACACACACACACACACACACACACGTGCGTGCGCGCACACATATTCTGCCTTTCATAGATAGAGATATTTTTTAAAAATCTCAGTTGCAGACATTAGTCAGAAACTGAATCTTCCTGGGTATGACGATGAACTACATACGGCAGCAATGTCACTGATCAGGACTTTGAAAGTTTTGAGGAGCGTAGGACCATCTCTTAACTGCTGTTGTTCCCAAATTAACAGCACATTTTTTAAATAATAAAATGAGCAACAATACATTTTTATAGCAAAATGACAATCAATGCAACGCTAAAATATATAAAAATATATTTTTATAGCAAAATTACCAACAATAAATTTTATGATTTACAAATTATATATCTAAAAATCATACATTTGTTCTGAAAGCATAAAATTATGTGCACAATATCTGGAGTTGAAAGCATAAAATTGCGTACAAAACATTTAAACAAAATCAACCAAGCAACAATACATATTTATAGTAAAATAACCAACCATTTTATCTATAGTCGAAGGTGTATAATTGCGATCAAAATATTTAGATTTCGGTATTAAATAACCCATAAAGGTGTTGATATGCCGCTAAATAATATCAACCAATCAACCTAAACTGAGAACATGTTACATTTTAGTTACATGTTGGATAATTTTGAGCTGGATAAATTTTCTAATGTCATGTTGTCCAGTATCTTCCCATCTCCTAGTTGAATGCTGGGATTTTTTAATTTGTACAGAACTCTATTGATTTGTTATTTGATTATTGTTTATCTGGTTGGTTGTTCGTAGTAATTGGCCCGATTTGAATTTAGACAGAAACTACTTTTGGCGAAGTTATTGTTTAGTTTTTCTAGCTTTTTCTAAAGTTAATAATTCCATTTTTTTCAAGTGCATAACCAATATTTTAAAGACTTAATATATATATATATATATATATATATATATATATATATATATATATATATATCCGGTGTGATGAGAACGAAAGTAATATATAAATTCCAACGTTCACAGCATTAATCCAAAAGAGGGCTCGAAAAAGGAAGTGACGTTTCACATACGGCTTGCCTACAAGCAGGATTGTTCATAACCATTTTCGATTCTCACCCGTCGAAGTGCAGTTGAAATGCACTGAAACGAAGTTGCATCTTTGTAGTGATTAAAATGTTTTTTGTCTACATGATAAAATTATAATAATTAAATAATATATATATATATATATATATATATATATATATATATATATATACACACACACACGAGGTTAAGTAAAAATTATCCACATTTGGTCATACTGCCTTCTTTAGTTTTGTCATACTGCCTTCTACTCACGCGTGCTTGTAATTGGTACTATTCTGGTTCCGTGCCAATTTTATTGTTGCTCTTACAGTGTAAACATGCCCGCCCCGTTAGCAGCGTGCACCAAGTAGGAACAAAGAGCGGTGGTCTGATTTCTCTGGTCGGAAGATGTGTCAGGGTTTGAAATTCATCGGAGGTCTTTTCATACAACACGGTGAAAGTGCACTACCGTGTAGAAGAGTGTCTGGGTGGATCGAGAAGTTTAAAAGTGACTGAACAAGCGTGACGCACATAGAAGCAGCAGGACCGACAGCCTCTAACACTGAGGAGAAGATTCAGCAAGCCCGAGAGATGAGGCAGCATATTCTCTGCAGATTAGTCATAGTTCTGTTTATCAATTCATCCAAGATGAGCTCAGCTTACACAAAATCTGTGCAAATGGATATCAAGAGAACTTACCGTAGAATACATGCTAAAAAATGTTGAGGTCTGCCAACGTTTATTTGCAACAATGAAGGTGAAGAATTTTTTAGCAGAATAGTCACAAGGTAAAAGGTACGTGAGTCCATCACTATGAGCCAGAATTTGAAAGCTGGTATATCTTTTATTGGCTAAAAGTTTCTAATGCTTTCCTATAACTGTGCTAAAGTTGTTGGCTCTACTTAGTGTGACAGCCATTATTCATTGTTTAAAACCCTTTGTTAAAACCTGTATATTTTTACTCTGGGTTCTTAATAATTCACCTTTTATGCCTTCTTTTCTTAATCCCGCTATCAAATTTGGATAATTTTGTCCTTGGTATTTTTTCTCTAGACTTGTTGACCGATATCTTTCCATGTACGTCCGCGTCCTGGGCGAGAAGATAAATTACATCCGACAGCAAGTCCTCTGATCAGGAGGTTTTGATAAGCGTGGAACCACTTCTTAACTGCTGGTGTTTCCAGGTCCACCCTGACCTGGGGTGGCAGCACCTGTTAGGGTCCCAGCTATGGGAAAATATTTAACCCCCAAAAACAGCAAAACATTTTTGTAAAAAATATCACCAATAATACATTATCAACAGCAATACTCTTTTGGAATAAAACTCTTGCCAGCAATAAAAGTCTTATCGGCATTAAATAACCCATTGTGGTTGATATGCCGTAAAACAAATCAAACCAATTTGAAGGTTTGTCGTTTGGATTGGAGTCTTTTGTTATTATTTATCCGATTCGAATTTAGGAAGAATCTTATTGTGAAGAACTTATCGTTCAGTTTTTCTAGCTCTTTCGAATAATTTTTAATCCAATTCACCCCAAGAAATTATTTAATCCAATTCACCCCAAAGAAAGCAGTAAAGCCACAAAGACATAAGTGGGTTATTGTGTGCGGAAAAATTAAAAAACAGAAACATTACTAAGGAGCGAGAACAAAAGAAGAATAATCAGGAGGACCGCAGATAGCGATCGACATTGCATTTAAATTTTTGCAGATTAAAGTTGGTTGTGAAGAATGGGGCCAGAAGAAAGTTCTGCAAGCAAGAAGTGCGAAAAAAAAAACTGGTAGCATAGAACTTACGGTTACATCTAGCCAACATAACTGTAAATTGATGAGACCTCGTCAGTATAGTACTGCGCTTAAATTCATAAGGCCTAGCTGCTACAGAGAAGAGCTTATCCGTACAATTACCATGAAAATATTTATAGAAAGGGTACAGGGAGACGGCTAACAGGCCAATTGTTGAAAGGGTCGGACGGTTCACTTGAATTCTTAAAAACTGGAACAACAGATGAGGATTTCGAACATACAGGAAAACAAAAGGAATTTATTATACAGTTTAGAGTGAACGAGAGCCAATTCAGAAGCACACTACAGGAATACCATCAGGTTAATGTGGTTTATGGGGATCCAGATTAGAGATGATAGCAAAAACCATAGAAGGTGTTATATGCACATCACTCAATTTTTAAGTTAATATTTTGTTTAAGATACCTAATTGCACAAGCAGTTAAAGAACTGGATTAATTTCAAAGACTTCTTAGAGTCTTCGTAACGCTGTGCAAACTAGGAATTTTTATATCAAGTTACAAAACTGAACTTTATTGCGCTTTTCAGACACACTGGTTTAAAAACAAAAATGTCAATCGATAAATGGTGTTCATTTACCCAGTGCTTATTGACTCGGGAATTTCATTCTTTCTGGTTGGGAGCTTAACTGGATATGCAACAAGTACCCAGCAATATATAAATAACCTTTATTTGAATCCCATTTAGCGATTGTTATTAATGAATGGTGTTGGCAATCGTTTCAAATCAAAAATAATTCCCATACGGATTTGGTGGCAGAAGGTTTATTGATGATGTTTTTTTTATTTGTCGACAACTGAAAAAAGAAGGGAAAAAAGCTACCGAGAAAAATCAACTATTCTCTGTGGATCGATTACGCGTGTTACTCATTGTAAAATCAATCAGTCGCTTCATAAATCGAACTCAATACTTTCAACTGAAAACAGTTATTATTTTTATCCAGTCATTGACAATGGGTGAGCTTTTTTTTTAACTAAATTTAAATTTGGCGGGAAATACAAAAATATTTAGCGGGAAATAGAAAACGAGAGAAAATTAATGCAGAATCTTATTATAGAGATATATATCTAAATGGCGCAGGATTCGCGTCTATCAGGGTGGTTAGCTAATCCCTATTACAGACACATGTTCAGGCACGTTTATGCTTGTTCAACACTCACAGAACCCACCTGTGGTTTATACAGCAACTGCGTTGATCGGATCTTAGTTACAATTTCTGAGAGAGAGGGAGAGAGAGAGAGAGAGAGCGTTATCTAGCGTGGTCAACAGCCTGAACAAGACGTTCAAACCGTCGGTCGCGAAGACTTGTGACTACGTACTAGCACCACTACCGACGGCTCTCAAAGGGTTCAGTCTACCCAATTTCAATCACAAGGGTCGACTAGAGGTATGGTTTTCAGGCACTTTCTAAAGCTGCCGCACGCTGGGATGTCCTCCTCCAGACCGAAAAGATCAAGAAGTCACCTTCCTGACAAATCGACCCTGGTGAAGTAACAGTATTTGGAACTAGTATGGAGTAGGTCTTCCATTTGCTAGTTTAGAGCGCTTGTATTCGATTTTTCATGGATTTGATCAACAATCGTCTAAGCCATATTTTGCCACTACTTTAGCAATGTATTAGGTTGGTGCAAAAATAATTTCGTTTTTTAACATATGTTACTATGTGAGAAAACGAAATTATTTTTGCACCAACCTAATATCTTTAAGGGTTGCCATTGACGTAATTTTGCTTGCACGCTTTCGAAGTCTTTGGTCAAGGTGCTCCCAAATGGGCTTATTGGATTCTTGTCAGGATTTTGGGCGACCCATGGCAGTGATTTGATTCCTTGCGATTCCTTGCGATTCCTTCCTACTTTGCTCGATGACATGGCGATCCATCTTCTTGAAAAAGGTAGACATTCTTGTCAATCTGATTGGTTTCAAATAGTGAGAGTAGTCCTTTCTCTCATATTTGACAGTATTTTGGACCATTCAACCGCTCGTCAACAAGAATCAGCTCAGATTTCCCTCCAAACCAGTCAGCGCCCCACGCCATTACTCCAATAACTCCATGTTTCAAGGTCGCCTGTAGACATTTAGCGTTCCAAGTCTCATTCTGATTTCTCCAAACATAAACCAATCTCGAATTAGAATATTGGCAGAATTTACTTTCATCTGACCAGATTGCAAACTGCCAAAATTCATAATCTTTGCTCTCGAATTCTCTCGCCCAGTCCATAAAAAGTTTCCTGTTAACCTCTGAAATCAAGGGCTTTTTTCTTGCAACTCTTCTTTGATAGCCTAGCTCTTTCAGAGTCTTTCCCACCGCATATGGCAACATTTTCATGCTGTTGGCGCGTCATTTTTGTTGCTCTGACGTCGGTTTTTGATGACTTCCCTCTTCAGTGCCCTTTTCGTTCGCTCAGACACGATGCTTGGTCTTCCTGAACGTTGTTCCACACGTCAGTGGTCATCTTCATTAAATTTCTTGACAATATTATTAGCCGTTTGATGATTAACCTGGAGAAACCTAGGAATTTCTCTATTTGACTTGCCACACTGATGCCATCTTATTATTTGCCCGCGTTGAAATTCACTATTTTCTATACTTCCACGAACTTTCATTGCAAGATATATGTCAACTATTGTTCATAGATTAGAGTAGCTTGATACTAACACGGTATTGTCTGAAAAAAAAAAGAAGAGATGTTATTAAACAAGACAAAATTGCTGTAATCATGGGTGGCTAAAAACATCATAGCCTACTGTAAATACTATAAGCTGTAAGGAGAAAACTCTCTTCTTCTTTCTGTGCCGTGTTCCTCAGGACATAGGTGATCATGACTCTCCACAACTTCTTTTCTTTGTAGCTCTTAATAACCTTTGTCTTTCTGTTTTTGTTTTTTTTCGTATGTCCCTATTCACATAAATACAGTAGTTAATACTGTATGTTGGTTTGCAGTTACAGATTCATTGTGGAATTCACTTGACTCATTTCTAGTAGTTGACTACTTCTATGCGCCGCTGGCGAATCTTATATGTGTTGTTCTTGTCCTAAGTATTATCGTTTATTAGCAAACTTCATGTGATTATTCTATTCAGTAACCTTCCCTAGGTTACAACATTTTCCAACATATTTCGGTAAAACTTTCACTTTTTGAAATTGTAGTTTCGATATACGGGGGTGTGGGAGGAGGATATGGGATCTAATCTAATCGGAAGTGCCAAAAACTTTGACAGCAAGGCACAATGTCCCTTTTGTAGAAATAGACTAAGCTAGATAACGCTCGAAAAACACAATAGGTAAAGAAATAATGTAACTGTGACTACAGGTATGTAACGTCGGGAGAGTTTAACACCTTTTACAGGGAAATGATTGGTGATGCCAGAAAAAGAGGGAACTCCGAGGCATCGAATGCTGTAGGCTTTTCTAGAACAACATAAACAGGAAGGCATGAATTCCGGACAGACATTGGGGATATTAGGTTGGTGCAAAAATAATGACGTAATAATGTCGTTTTTGACGTATTTTTTAACGTCAAAAAACGACATTATTACGTCATTATTTTTGCCCCAACCTAATAAGTGAAAATCTTTCTAGCGGTACAAGTCACAACTAAGGAACTTTAAGCTAAATAGTATATTCATGCAAGACAATGAGACTTTACATTCTACAAAATTGTCCACTTTACCAAGAAATGTTTCTAAGATAGCAGCCCCTCTAGATATTAATTCTATAGAAGAATGTGTGGCCTATCATTAAAAGATATGCACAACAGACAAAAAGTTTGGGGACACCCTGCTTTTCTTTACTTAACATAAAAGATAAAATTTCAATAACAACAGTATATTTGCTTTTATTTTAGCAAAAATAATCACTTAACTATAAAGCATTGTCATAAAACAGCATCATATTTTGTTTTGTTTTTTCAATCAAACCACCACCTGCCTTAATGACTGCTTTACAAATTCTTGGAATTCTTTCCAACAGTTTAAAAAAAAAGCAGATGGAAGACCTTGCCAAGTATTCTTCAAGCAGTGAAAAAGCTCACTCTCAGTCTTTGGGGATTCTCTTCCAAGTTTCCTATTCAATTCATCCCATACTAATTCATTGTGTCAGAGGTCAAGAGATTGAGGCGGCCAAGTCATAATATCCAAATTTTTGTTCCATTTTTTTATTCGGGGTAATTTTGACATAACTTAGAAGAGCGTTTTGGATCGTCGTCTTGTTGAAAGGTGAATTTATTTCCAGTTACTCGTAAACCAGATGGTATATCATGTCTCTGCAAAATCGAATGATCTTGTTCTTTTTTCATGATTCCCTTGACCTGAATCAAATCTCCAGCTCTTTTGGTAAGCTGAAAATGTTTAGTGAGGTGTTATGGTGAACACATTATATAATGTTTCTTATGCAAAATATTCATAATTTAGTAAAATGTATTGTGGAGAGACGAATAATTTTTTGGTAGTAAGAGGAGCCTGAAGGAAGACTGAAAAATAAAAGCAAATTCCCTGTAGCTACTGAAATTTTATCTTTTACTTAAAAAATACAAAAGTATATCACTTTAAGGTGTTTTAAAGAAATGATGACGGTCCATTTTTTTTTTTTTTTTTTTTTTTGGCTTTAGTGTGTTTGGGAATGGAAAGTAAGCAATAGAAATATGGCCAGTAATGTTAAAATCAAAACGAGTGAAAAAAACCAATAAATGAATGATTGACGAAGGTTATATGCCAAAGGGTTCATATCAATATATAAAGTAATCATTTATTCATGTATTTTGAATATTGTGCTTAATCAATTGTTTCAACAACTTCCATCTTTTAAGTCTATTTATAAATAAACGTTTTGCTGCACTTTTGTTTTCTTAAAGGTCACTACTTCAAAACAATTTATAAGTATTTTTAATATGGATAGATATAGTGATGCATGACTAACACAATATTGCATATGTATCTATAAGTATTCTCTGATAGTTTGACTAATATAGGTTGGTTAATACTAATTTTATTATGGAAGCATTGAGTTATAAAAATTTCCATAATATATATCTAGTTTTAGTATAATTCTCATTACCTTTTTATTATTCTCTTTCACGATTTCTTCTTCAACAACTTCAATTATTGTTCCATTTTTTCTTCCTCCTAGCAAAATGACCCAACAGATGATATCTTTTAACTGTTTTTATAGTTATCAGATAGGAAGCCATTTTGTTTGAAGACACAACATGTCGGTCATAAACAAAGACAAAACAATGGCTACTGATTAAAAGACGTAGAAAATTCGTCCTTTCAATAGTAAAATTACGGGGGAGCCTTTCACGTAATTTCCAAGTAAGTAATCGTTTATTTAATCTAATTCTTTAAAAAACGTCGCTTAATCAGTAATTTCCTATTCAAAGTAGAAAATGCAAAATATTTCAACGATACCCTTAGCTGAAAATCTTGTATCACCTTGTTACTTAAAAAAGAGATTTATGTTCGGTCAATTATTTAGACAATTGGTTAAATACAAGCATAAATTGCTAGCTTAAATAACAACCTCTAATTTTAAACGCCGCTCGTTGCTAATTGCCAGAGTACAATCAGTTAGTTCTTGTTTTAATCATTTCGCCCTAAGCAAGGCGATAAAGCGAGTGAACGAAAGTAAGTATACGTTGAAGAGAAAGAGAACATTATAAATCCAGGATTCAAGAACACAAAATATGATGATTGATATTGCATTTAAATTTTTGTAAGTCGTAGTTGAAAAGAAAGCTAGACGATAGAAGAGAGTTCCATCGGCTGGAAGTACGAGAGAAGAAACTATTAGAATAAGATTTACGGTTACACTTAGCAATTTAAACAGTAAAATGATGAGACCTAACTGCCAATCTTGTGAGGAAAGCTAATCAGAACAAATATCATGAAAATAGTTATAGAAAAGGCGGTGGGAAAGTGGCTGGTGCTGGGATGTCAGGTCAGGGCTGATGATATTGCAGATTCTTCTTTGGATTCTGCCAAGGATCTCTAGATGCATTAAAAATATATTTAAGGAAGTTTGCGCAAGGAAAGTTGGTTCTCTGTGTCGTGTAAGAAAGTTTTTCTTGTTTGAGTCCATCCTTCAAATCTATAAATCAGCCATCCGTCCTTGCAGGGAATATTGCTGTCATATATGGTCTGGTGCCCCCACTGTACGTCTCGAGGTCCTCGGCAAAATCCGAAGACGAATATGCAATGTGATAGGTCTAGCATTCGTCTACAGTCGCTTTCTCACAGATATGCCGTTTGCTTTCCTCTGTTTCTTCTATAAGTATATTCACGGCAACTGTTCCGACGAGTTGCTTTCGCTGGTTCCCAGACTGCATGAATTTAAGCGATCTACCAGGCTGGCATGTCGGTCCCACCCTTTCACTGTGAAAACGATTAAATGTAACCATCTACTCAAACAGCTTCTTCTCCCGCACTTCCCGTCTGCGGAACTCCCTTCTCCTTACTTGCTTCCCCGATCACTATAATCATCAAATATTCAAGTGTAATGTCAATCGACATTTGACACCCTGATCTTGTTCCCCGTCCTTCTCTCTATCCTTTCCCCAAACATGCCTCTTTTGTTCTTTACTCCCTGTAATCCCTTGCGTGCTAGTGGCACTCCTGCCTTGCTTGGGGTGAAAGGACATATCGATTGTGGGAGACTTAATTACGACTTCAGAAATGTGGTTTGTCATATTAATGCTAAGAAGTTGTTCGTGACAAAGATTTAATAACACTTCAAGACAATGTGTATTTTTTATTTGTTTATGTTTCACAATTTAATATGTAATGAGAGGATCGGAATGAGAAATCAGAGAACCGAGATCGAATTCCAATTGTGTTCGTTACAGTCATTTACATGTAAATACCCTTCGGGAAGGTATGAATCCATTTGCTCTCTTAACTATGCGTTAAATAGTAGGACTTGTATCTGGAAAAATCATTGTTATTCACAAAGAAGATTGTTAATCTCAAGAACCAAAACTGAAGTGTCAAAATCGCTAAGTGTAACCGTAAGTTTTACTCGCAAAAAATATTTTTACGATCCAAAATATGTTCCAGTTTTAAATAAACCACAATTTATCACCGCAAAAAAACAACTTAATAATTTAAAATAAAATACAATTTGCCACCGTAAAACAACTCAATAAATTAAAATAAAATACAATTTACAACCGTAAAACAAAAACAACTTGATAAATTAAAATAAAATACAATTAACCAAGGTAAAAAAAACAACTGTATAAATTAAAATAAAATACAATTTACCACCGTAAAAAAGCAACTCAATAAATTAAAATAAATTACAATTTACAACCGTAAAATACAACTCAATAAATTAAAATTA
>OZ010590.1:17033521-17181021 GCA_963932145.1 Acanthosepion lycidas | reverse complement strand
ATAAATAATTATATCTGCTCTACTTTGTATTGAGCACTCTTTTAAGAATAGTAATTGTTGGTTATTGGAATTCATTCCATATACACCAATCATATACTTGGATATATATATATATATATATATATATATATATATATATATATATATCAGGGTGGCCTGACGATTGCATATAGCATGAAACAGACTCTCCCTTCTAAGTGTTGACTTCTATGTTCACTTTTATATTTACACACGCTCTATCTCTGATATTGAGCACTTTATCCCATAAATATAGCACACCTTAAGACTATATTTCTTCATATATATATATATATATATATATATATATATATATATATATGCACACACGTTGACAATATAGTTACTGTATAGTTACAATAACAATTAAGACAAAGCAAATTAATCAACAGTCTAGAAATTTATTATTAAAATGGTTCTGGTTAATACTTGTTAGTAATAATAAAATGCTATGGTAAATAATAGTACATTAATTACCGATACTGCAAACTACCTACTTCAATAATATGCTTTTTTATTATAAGTATCTGTATAGTGACTTTACTGTCACCCTGTACACACACACACACACACACACACACACATATATATATATATATATATATATATATATATATATATATATACATACATATATAAATATATATACATATATATATATATATATATATATATATATATATATATATATATATATATATATATTTCCTCACCGGTAACACGATCCCTCCAAAAAAAAAAAAAAAAAAACCCTCATAAATTCACGATTATCATGTGCGTAGTTTTTATTCCAATTCTAATCATCGCTTTTAAAAACAATATATATTTCCGAGCAGGGAAGGTAGTTAAAACAAATGCGGTGCTGTGTGAAAAAAAAGAAACTATTCTTTTGGCACTAAAACTTTTTACGGGGACATTTTTCCATGTTTGCTAAATGTTTATTTATAATTAAATCCAAAGATATAAAGCGAAGAAACATGAAAGATGTCCATCAATTATTCTCTACAACTACAACAGTTTATTGTATCCATTAGAGTCAAGATCCATCAATACATTTTTTGCATGTTAAAGAAATATTAAAGTTTTTTATGTTTTTATTATTGTAACACCTAATCACTACAGTTTTAGAGATGTCAAGGTTAACTGACATTGATAAACAGAAGCCACCTGAATATTGGAAAGGGGTAACCTGCATCATGATGATTCGTGATGGACATCAAAATGCCGCAAATATGACAGCTGCTCAATGATCTTTGAACATCGTGAACGCAATAAGACGAGAAATGTGCGTATGTGTGTGTGTGTTTCGTTTAAGTCGATTGACAAGGTACTGCGATTAAGCATTTTATTCAATTTTTCTTGTGTCCGAACAAGTGATTTTTTTAGATACAGAGTGTGTATAAATGGTCCGAATCGAGAAATAAATACATTTTCACAAATAGCATTGATTTATTTACTGCTTTTTGATCCGCCTTAATGAAACACCCTTTATACAATCCGCGTTAATGAAATAACCTTAGTGTTATGGTCCGGCTCCTTGTACCACGGTGATAGTCCAAGGTAGAACCAATAAAAAAGAACTCGAACACAGGTATGGAATAACTCAGATATATTACAAACAGGAACATATACAGAGAAGTACAAGTGTTAGTATGAACAGTCAGGTTTAGTAGAGAGAACAATGCAGTCTCGACCAGTATCACTATTCCAGTGTCTTGCAGTAATTGTATGAACGCGACTCTGTTTCGGACTGCCTCTGACTTGGCTCGACTTGAACGACTGACGATATTCAATCGCCACCCCACAACGAGAGCATCATGTGGCACAAGGCCGGTTTAACGTGGGATCTCCAAGCCCGTGTTCTCGGCCAAAAATATGCCCATTGAACACGTATAAACGTGTTCAGATCGGTTTACCTCCCCGAAAGAGAATCCGCCCTTTGGCGTAGCCTCCTTCGGATTCCTCCCCGCCTGAAGACAGAGAGTTCAACTGATCAGCCGGTCAAGACTTGAACGACTGACGATATTCAGTCATCCCCTCCCCACGAGGGCGTCAAGTGGCACAAGGGCGGTTTAACGTGGGATCTACGAGCCCGTGGGCTCAGCCAAAAATATGCCCATTGAACCCGTATAAAAGGGCTTAGGGCTGGTTTACCTCCCCGAACGAGATTCCGCCCTTCGGCGTAGCCTCGTTCGTGTTCCTCTCCGCCCGAAGGCAGAGAGTTCAACCGAACTCTCGGTTCAGAAGTGAACGACAGACGATATTTAGTCACCCCGCCACTGGGGCATCATGTGACACAAGGTCGGTTATTTATTGTGGATTCTCCGAGCCCGTGGGCTCGGCCCAAAAATATGCGCATTGAACCCGTATAAACGGGCTCCGGGTCGGTTTACCTCCCCGAGCGAGACTCCGCCCCTCGGCATAGCCTCGTTCGGGTTCCTCTCCGCCCGAAGGCAGAGAGTTCAACCGAACTGTCGGTTCAGAAGTGAACGACAGACTCGTTGCCTACTCCAGAGGTGCAATATTTATTAAGTATGGAATAGTCCATTATTATTATTATGGGTAAGATCCCATAACAATTAGTATCCGTAACAAAAGTGGAGATAATGAGACAAAGTGATATCTACTCGGAGTGGGATGATTTAAAATCCAACAGAAATGAACGGATCTAATATATATATATATATGTGTGTGTGTGTGTGTGTGTGTGCGTGTGTGTGTGCGTGTGCGTTTCGTTTAAATCGATTGACAAGGTACTGCGATTAGGATTTTTAATTTTTCTTTTGTTCGAACAAGTGTTCCTATAACGTTAGACGCATAAATAAAAAAAAAATACATATTTAGTTAAAAATTAAAAATGACTGAAAGAATAGCAGAAGGCGTTCGGATATGTAGAACTGCAGGATAGTTCTTACACACTTTGTGTCCAGAAAAGAAAACACATGTACAAACAGGGGAAAAATTAAATAAAAAGCTTCATCGCATTGCCTTCTCAGTTGTCTTTAACGAAGCATGTATACAAGAAGAATTGCTTTCAAAATGCACAACACGCGCATACGCGCATATATATATATATATATATATATATATATATATATATATATATGGTTTTCGGGCTGAAGTTGACAGAGTATAATGTTTCTTTATTTTTAACTTTGTTTCAAATATCTGTAAACAGTAAATGGCATTGTGACACCTAATCTACAGTTTTAGAGGTGTCAAGGTTAACTGACATCGATAAACGGAAGCCACCTGAATATTGGAAAAGAGTAACCTGCATAATGATGATTCGTGATGGGCATCAAAATGCCGCAAACATGACAGCTGCTCAATGCTCTTTGAACATCGTGAACGCAATAAATGACTACGAGGCCGTGGCTTTTAGGAAAGAACACATCAGATGTTCTGATTGTCTCCGTATACCAGATTTCATCCAAAGGAGAAAGTGATGTAAGACCGAGGCAAGGGAATGAGGGAAGTAAATGTTGTAATTTCTACCATGAAGCTGTCCTTGAATGAGGACCTTCGCTACCAGTCATAAAAGAGGTATATAGGTCAACTTACAGAAAAGGCTCGAGAAAACCGTCTGACAAAGACAAAGAAACCCCTGAACAGGTTGAAACATGCTGTTAAACCAGTGACTATCTGGCTTTGATGAAAAGAATTTTTGTCAGCTGCACAACACCCAGAACAAAAGATGGCTTGCCTATAATCCATATGACGTTCCTTATGTCATGAAGACTATGTGAAGTTGCTGAACACCGTGGACACACCTTGGTTGGTGAGGCTGTCTGCTGGAAGACCATATGTGTGGCAGCAAGATTCGGCTCCCTACTACATCTCCAGGAAGAGTCAGAAGTGGTTGTTAGAGAATTTTGACGACTTCACCAGCCCCAACGTCTGGCCCTATAACTCTACAATAAGATATGAAATGGAGAGCTGCAACGGTGACTACCAGTCTGTGGCTTGTAGGAAAGAACACAACAGACGTTCTGATTGCCGCCGTACACTAAAATTCATGCAACAACTTCAGAAGAAAATGATGGAAGATCGAAGCAAAAGAATTCGGCTTTTGGCGCTGGAAATAGATATTTGAATTTCCACCATAAAGCTGGCTTTGAAAGAGGTGTAAAGGTCAACTTCTTTCAAAATTGGCCCGAGAAAACCGTCTAACAAAGGCAAAGAAACTCCTGAACAAGGTTAAATATCCTGTTGAATCAATCTGTTTCTTCTCTGATGAAAAGAATTTTTATCAGGATCAACTGCACAACAGCTGACGTTCCTCGAGTCATGAAGACGAAATTTCCCCAAACTGTGAGGGTTTTGGGGTCTGTCTCCAGTGACGGCGATGTTATGCCACTTCACATCTTTGAACAGGTTCTCACACTCAATCCGGATGGTTATGTGGAGTTGCTGAACACTGTCCTCAAGCCTTCGTGGGAAAGGTTTGCTACTGGAAGACCATATCTGTGGCAGCAAGGTTAAGCTCCTTACCACACCTCCAGGAAGTGTCAGAAGTGATTTTAAGATAATTTTTACAACCTATAACACCAAGATCCGACGGGATTAAGGAGGCTTTTGAGGGTCGCCACAGGAACATCGTGAAGGCCGCATGTGCCAGATTCCGGAGTCAGATCGAGGCAGCGGCAGATACTGAGGGTGGCTTCTTTAAGTTAATTATCTTTTGATTATTATAACCTGGATGTAACTTTTCCATTTTTCTTATAAATTGATTTTTGGCTTAGATATTCACTTTTTTTACCCGTAAGAAAAGAAAAAAAAAACTGTCAAATTTAGCTCGAACATCCTGTAGAATCTGTCTATACTTCTGAGATGAGGTATTATGTACATTATTTACATTATTCGGACTATTGTCCTCATCTTTGTCGCCATATTTATTAGAACGTTTCGGCCGTTGCACTCTCCGGCCTTCTTCAGGTGGTTGGAATGTCAAACTGAACCATTTATTTCGCTCACTAGGATAGACTGTTCTAGTTCAACGTGCCATGTTTAATGGATGTCAGTTATCAGTTATCTCCTGTTAATTTCCGTCTGAAAGTTCTCCACTGCCTTAGCCGGGTATTAAACATGGCACGTGGAACTAGAACAGTCTACCCCAGCGAGTGAAATAAAGGGTTCAGTTCGACATTCCAACCACCTGAAGAAGGCCGGAGCGTACAACGGATGAAACGTTGTAATAAATATGGCGACAGAATTGAGGACAATAGTCCGAATAATGTAAATAATATCCTGTAGAATTTTTTTTTTAATTCACTTTCGTATGTCTTCTCAGTTGCTAAAAAGTGCTAATTAGTGACGCTCGTTGTCTATCCTCGTTTGTGGGGACCATATTGGACACACGGGTTCAGCGGAATTACAATACAAAGTATGAAAAGAAAATCATCAAGTCGTTGTAACGCCCATGTCGGGCATAAGAATTTTATGAAAGCGTGAAGAGTATTGCAGAAAACAGAAAACAGAAATCGTCTAGATGCGTTGCGTGCAACTAATAGAGTCTATGAGAAAGTTTCCCGATGTGCTTAAGTAAAATTTTATTTTCTTGCCTAGGTTATCCAATAAATCCTGTAGGGTTATTTTCATCTCTGTCTAGAGCGACGCAGGTTCGAATCCTGACAGAGAGCGTAAATTTTCTTTAATAGGATTTCTCGAACATTCAAGCCAGTAGACGATATTAAATAAATAAACTGTTTAATAAATAAACAGAGCGTCTACTTAAATATGGGTATCCACAAAAAATAACGTTTAAATTGATAAAAATTGTATATATAATTTATGGAAACCCTTTATATTTGACAAACACAATATTCTCTCGACCTGAATACGTTATTTATTATTTTACATGGTAAGTTTACACGAAGGAATTTGATAAAGTAAAAGACAAAGTCCGATTTAATATAATAGAAAAACTTGATTTATACGCAA
The DNA here is from genome assembly GCA_963932145.1 of Acanthosepion lycidas. Lineage (NCBI taxonomy): Eukaryota > Metazoa > Mollusca > Cephalopoda > Sepiida > Sepiidae > Acanthosepion > Acanthosepion lycidas. Next base: position 17,175,060 of record OZ010590.1, on the reverse strand, counting down.
AAGATAATCAAGTAATCAGTAACCTCGATTCAGAACAAATAGCTTGCAACCGGATAAAGAATAAATTTAGAGAATGAATACAAATAGAAATTTTCCCGATTTCTTTATTTCATCTGTAACAATGAGATCGCTCTTTAAGAAGTTCTATCAAGATTTATTGTCGGCTGACATAACCTTAAACCCAAACACTACACAGATAATACTGTGCCAATGGCTGATATAGAAAGAAAATTGAATGAAATAGTCAAAGAAAACTAAAAGAAATAGCCAGAGAAAAGCAAGAACTAAGAATGATAAGTGAGAGGATGGTAGAAGAAAAAATGAAGAGAAAGCGAGTCGTAAAAGAAAAATAATTAGAGAAGAGACAGGGAGAGAGGAGAGCCATGATCACGCAACATCTGAAAGCATATCACACACACACACGGGCACGCGCGGACACACACACACACACATACATGCAGATATAGATTCATGATTATCTTTATATGTACATGGTTTGAAAACTGCTTGAAATGGAAAACTGACAGTCGCCATACAGTGTTGATTCCTATATCTACACAGCCTATATTTATGAATGTTCTATAACCGATGTTAAACATTTCCCCTCATAAATATAACAATTTTAACAATATATATATATATATATATATATTTACTACAAGTAAAAGTTTTGTCAGCTGATGACGTTATCTTTAGCATCCCTACTCCAGAGTTTCGCAGACGATCCGTCCAGGAGTTAAGCTGTGCAATCGCCAGGGGTATCAGAAATATATATATATATATATATATATATATCACGACACGAAACTCAGAGTTGACACGATAAGTATTGTGAACTTTATTATTTTTGGCACAAGATATATATATATATATATATATATATATATATATATATATACTTATCGTGTCAACTCTGAGTTTTGTGTCGTAATTTCTCACTAGTCACGACTTCGGATAAGAATGATTGTACTGATGTCAATTTTATTAGCTTAAAACCTGTACTCCATGCGGACTTTTAAGCTAGCTTCTGTGGGGTGGGGTTAATTGAGCCTCCAGTCCCAAACTAAAAGATATGCCGGTTCAGCTTAATAGACAGCAATAATCATTTTGAAGAAATAACTCTGAATACCTCAATTCACTCCATGGAACTTCTAAATTTCACTTTAATTTTGATTCGGATTATAAGTCCAGTTACCGCCAAAAGATCGATTTGGACCGAATTTCAAATTCAGGCCGAAAATTGAACTTCTTCGGATCACAAACACCGTGGAACATCAAACATCATGAGTTCTTCAAATCCCCAACTCTATAGAACTTCAAAACGTCACCTCACAAAACGTCACCTCACAAAACCTCATTTTGAAGAAATAAAGCTAATTTCCTCAATTCACAAAGTTTTGTAGATATTTTAAACTGAATTTGAAACAATTTTTTTTTTAAATTCACAAAGCTTTTGTGTTGCTTTACAAAGTTTTTGTGTTACTTTAAACTCAATATAAATTAAAAGCTTTTAAAACCACTAATTTTTTTCAGTTATTATAAAATTAAATTTTAAACTTTCCCCTACTTATCCGGACACAAATTCCAATGCTGAATCTTCAAGCACCAGATGAAAATGAAGTTTTTTGGGGATCATCCTGATTCTAAAAAGGTATTATATGTCTGTGTAGAGCAAGTTTGGCCCGAGTTAGAGGTGGGGTTTCAGACACGTGGACGGACGGACAGAATTTGCCGTTTATTTATTTAGATAAACGCTTATTTATATACGCTAACTTTGAAAATCATTTTCTTTTTACATTTACAATTGCTAATCTTTTGAGTTTCCTATAGCAACTGAAAAGTGAAATAATCATTCATATTTTTAAATTTTGTTTATGTATATAAAAAAAAACACAGAAAATATTCGTCCTCCGACAGGATTCGATCCTGTATCCTATACTGAACCGTCATTTTGCTTGACGTGCCTTTACCGACTTGGCCACTGAGGCGCGTTCGGTTTTCAAGCTCGAATTGACTGTATTTAAACTTCAATCTTCCATGAATTATTGGTTGCCTGTCTTATTTAAACTTCAATCTTCCATAAATATTGGTTGTCTGTTTTATCAACGCCGGTGTGGAACCGGGGTTAATAAGACAGACTACCGATATCTTCGTCTGCCCAAATAAGCATATTCTCTATATGAGGTGATTTTGGATTTTATTGTTTATTATTTGCTCTGTAATAATAAATACATTGAGCTCTTTTTGTGGATCAGTTTTAATATTTTATATTACTAGGATACACCTGGACTGTTGCCTTTAATATATATATATTTCATGTGGTCTGATGATTGAGTCTGTCGTCTCTGAGTATTGACTTCAATTTTCAAATATATATATATATATATATATATATATATATATATATATATATATATATATATATATATATATATATATATATATATATATGCACATGAAAGGCAGACAACCAATTTCTCACTTTTGCTTGGAACTATCAGGTGTTGTTGGTTTAATGGATAATGTCTCAGGATTGTTAATTAGAGAGCTGAGTTCCAATTCCAGTCGGGTTCGTTATATTCATTTACGCGTCAGTACTCTTGGGAAAGGTATGAATCCACCTCACCTCCATCTAGCTAGGGCTTAATTAGTAGGACTCGTATCACTAAATCATTGTTATCTCCCCACCCCACCAAAAAAAAATCATAAAATCTAAAAGTATTATCTGGCTTTAATTAACCTGCAAAGGGCTGATAAGGTGTAGAAAACGAATCAATCAATAAAAAATTCCAATATTGCTACTAGACGGTATAAAAGCGTTATAAAAATTGTGTATACCGAAGGAGCGAGAAGAAAGATTAGCGACGAAAGAAGAAAAAAGTTGAGCCATGAAAAGCAATTATATTTTTTTTTATTGTGTGTCAAAAAAAATAGACATTTATTTTGATGTTTAGATTTCTACGTTTTAATTTGTGCACAGTTTAAAATGCACGACAGTCGTAGAATTGTCGGTCATGTCCTGTATGCAAATGAACTGCATGCGGGTCGACCAGGATAATGGCATAATGATAGTTTTTTTCCTCTCTCTCTCCTCTTCCATCTCCAACTTCTTTCCTTTTCCTCGAGCGAATACTGCCACCTAATTGAGCTAATTAATTTTCTTAATTATCGGCTGAAACCATGTTAAGTGGGAAATTATACCAGCTACAAGCAACACTGCGTTTTATGAACCACAGGAGAGTCGAAATAATGTCTGACGTTGTTTCAACTTTCGCTTAATGACTCTATTTCATTTACGCCTTTATATATATATATATATATATATGTGTGTGTGTGTGTGTGTGTGTGTGTGTGTAAAAAGCGGATGTGTTTTATTTAGTCAAATTTGTCATAGGACAAAAATGGGCTGTAGTTTTCAGATACTGTTTCAATATTCCTTACGCTGGTGGGTTTTGTTTTTGACAGTTTTATCCTCGTCAAGCGACATATCCCTTCAGGACATAAGTAATGATGGCTCTTCACAGCTTCCTTTTTATTTAATATCTGTAAAATCATTTACATTAAAATCATGTAAGAGTCATTAACTTTCGGTTAATGACTCTATTTGATTTACACACACACACACACACACACACACACACACACACACACACACACACACATATATATATATATATATATATATATATATAAAGCGGATGTGTTTTATTTAGTCAAATTTCTCATAGGATCAAAATGGTTTTTAGATACTGTTTCAATATTCCTTACGCTGGTGGGTTTTGTTTTTGTCAGTTTTAATCTCCTTAAGCGACATGTCCCTTCAGGACACAGGTAATGATGGCTCTTCACAGCTTCATTTTCATTTAATATCTGTAAAGAGTCTATTGTAATAATTGTTTTTACGGAAAATAATAGAATGATTTTTCGTTGTTTTTTCCAGAATTTTTCAATTCACTATAATCTTTCACCTAGATTGGTTACCAACGAGGGCTAAAGAGGCCAAAACGCCTTGCTATTTATCGAAGAGCTGTAAATCAGATAGGTTCATGCCTTTCCCAAAGATATTGATGCAAAGGTAACACAGTCTCAACTTGTGAGCTTGGGAACTCGGCTTGTGAGGATTCGTTCCCACGATTAAAAAGCGTCCTCAAGTTGGGCAAATATACATGGTGATGCGAAAGTCTTGCCACTCCTACCAAAAAGCAATGAGAACAATAGAAGAACAATGAAAAGCACGTTTTATTGACCCTGTCACACACCGAGAAGGTCTTTATGGACATCATCATTTTTCGTATCAGCCATCTGAAATAGAAAATTATAACAAATAGGAATGACAAGATTTTCGGACCACCCTATATATTGTTAGCTAATTAATATATATGAATCTCATTTTAATTATCAGATATATGCATAAAAGGAAAATACATTGATGATGCATATAAATTTTATTATTGAACAGTATATTCTCAATGCCCAAGTAAAAATTGTGTCTTTTTAATATCCAATATTAGGTACGGCCACTTTTTCGCGGAAAAAACGGCATAACATGATGAAAAAAGGCGCCAAACTCAATAAGTTTTATCGTCAAAATGTTCATGGTATTATTAAGAGGAAGGATGAAAGTACGTTCGAAATTTAGGTTAAAAATCTTGTTTTGTTTATTTCAGTGATCGACGTAATAATTACGATTAGATTCTTTGCACTTTTTTTACGGTGAAAAACATACTGATTTGGAAATTCTTGCAAAAATCAAATAATTGTCGTATTTTAATGAAACTTTTAAGACATATTCAGAAAGGAATTAAATTACTTTTTTTTAATTATTATTATTTTTTTTTTTTTTTTAGAAAATCTTGATAAAAAAATTTTTTTTTTTTACAGACGTTACCACTTAACTTCAGCCATCTGAAATAGAAAATTATATTATGTAGAGGTGACAAGACTTCCGGACCACCCCTGTATATACGAATTAGATTTTTAATATGGTGTGAGAGACATACCACCATACCCGACATACACATCCTCACAGAGTGAGGAAATGACGAAAAGCAAACGGGTGTCTTACTTTGCTACTCTTGATTTTATCGTCAGAATCTTAGACATTTATAAGTCTACCATTCAACTTTGCATTGAATATTGCTGTCACATCTAGTCTGGTGCTTCTGCTATGTACTTAGGGATTCTTGATAAAATCCAAAGAAGAATCTACAATATTATCGGACCTGAATTGGCACCTCGGCTTCACACACTTTCCCAATGTCATAACGTAGCATGCCTTTTCTAAAAATATATTCATAGTAATTGTTATGAGGAGCTTACTTCTTTGGTAATTAGACTTTATGAGTTGAAGCGTACTACTAGATTGGCGGTAAGGTCTCGTCATTTTACAGTTGAAATGGCTAGATGCAACCGTAAGTTCTATGTTAACAGTTTCTTCTCTCACATAAGATTCACTTATTGGCATATCGGCTTCAGTCACTTTCCTACCACCATAATGTAGCTTTCCTGTGCCTTTCCTTTAAATAATTTCATTCTAATTCTTCTTTTCACTATGGTACATAGACTTTATGAATTTAAGCTCAGTACTAGATTGGTGGCAAGGTCTCATCATTTTACAGTTGAAATGGCTAGATGTAACCGTAAGTTCTATGCTAACAGTTTCTTCTCTCACAGTTCTCGCTTGTGGAACTCTCTTCAGGTTTCCTTGCTTTCCTGTTAACTACGATCTTCAAAAATCTAAATACACTGTCAATCGTAATCTTCTGTCTCCTTGAATTCTGTTTTTTCTTTTTTTTTTTATTGTCGTCTTTATTTCTTTTAATCCCAGTAACTTCGTGCATCTTTTTTTTTTACGCATGTACAGGCAATTCTGTCTAGGATCAATTTAGTGTTTGCCAGAGATCAATGTATGGTATCTGTGAAATTTCTGAAAACTATTCACACACACACACACACACACACACACACACACACACACACACACACACACACACACACACACACACAAACAAACAAACAAACCCCAAAATAAAAGATATTTAAAATTCTCGACCAGACATACTTCTGAATAAATAATAAAACCTTCTCTTGATTGGGCCAATAACCTTTCACTAACATATATATCTATTTTTAAGACATTTTTTATGTTTATACATTCTTTTTATAGACACAAATCTTGATGTGAATATTAGGTTGGTGCAAAAATAATGTCGTTTTTTTCACATGTGAGAAAACGACATTATTTTTGCACCAACCTAATATTTGTATCTATAAAAAGAATGTATAAACAATAAAAAATGTCTTAAAAATAATTGTCGGACTTTGTTCAGTTCATGTGTCACGTCATTTGTTTACATTTGGATGCGCTTTGAGTAGATATGAATGTATGTGAGGGAATCATGGAAGATTGTAGTTTAAAGACAGTAAATTCGACCCTTCCGCTCGAACGGTTCTCTGTGGCTCGATCGGTTACGAGCACGTCAGACAAAATGTCTGTTTCGTATAGGATACAGGTTCGAATCCTATCGGAGGACGAATATTTTCTGTGAAAATTTCTCGGACATTCAGGCCGGTAAATGTTGTTTAATACTGTTTATTTTAAACAGAGCATTTACTTAAATATTTGTATCTATAAAAAGAATGTATAGACATAAAAAATGTCTTAAGATTAATTGTCGGACTTTGTCCATTTCCTAATATATATATGCTTTTTTTCCTTGATGTAAATGAAACTTAAATTTGAAAGGGGAAAGACTCTTAGAGTACTTGGATAAGTATATACCATTTTGATCAAAGAGGATCGCCAGAAAATCGAGGTCACATCGGCAAGATCATTGAGCAATATTGAAATAATTTTTCTCCACAATTTCTAACAATGATTTAAAGATCAATCATCATTTTTTTACAAAAATAATGTGTAACACGCGGGTAATTCGGCTAGTATATATATATATATATATATATATATATATATATCTGGGAAGGCGTCATCGTGTGATTAGAACGTTCGCTTTTTGACTATAACATCCCGTTTCGAAACTTGCCACGGTCGGATTTGTTACGAATGTGAGTTTTTCATATTATCGGCGTGGGATGACGTTGGAAAAACGCCCTAAGATCTCACCTCAAGTTGACCGAAGTCTTTTGACTGAAACTGCATGCATAAAACTGTACGCAAGCCGCAAGCCACCGTGACCGAGGGTTTTAAGGGTACAGGCCTTGTTCAGAAAAGTTGATCATACCAGATTATGCGCGTTCTCGCCTAGAAATTGTAATTAACATCTGTTTATCATATTTGTATTTATATATACATAGTTATGCAGTATAGACATTAGCGTCGTCGGGGGATGGGTGGCTCTGTCCCTGATTGGACAGAGCGTAGCCTCTTTCACCCTTTTATGCACGATGTTCAGCTAGAAGGGTGTGGTCATAATCACCACTAGCCAATCCTTATATATTATACTATAACATTATTGTACCAACTTTTCGTTATGGTACAAAAATTGTTGGGCGTCATACTTAAGTGGGTTAAACACAATAATAATATATCACGTGAATATCTGTGTAAAATTATATTTGAACAAAGGAGACAGTCTTCACGCAAAATAAATTTTACACCGTGTGACATGTTAAGTAAATCTTAAGAATGGTGACAGTTTCGCCTGTGAGCGTTTTCATTAAAGTTAAAACCACCTCAGGTAGAAGGTTTACTTAAATAGCTGAACAACTAAACATTATTTCTTTCTATGTCATCGGAATTTAATGAAGGAAAAAAAAAAAAAAAAACTTAATCGTTAAGAAAATTAATATAGGGTGTCCATAAAGTTCGTGTGCACTTTAAAAAATTATAACTTCATTTGTATTTGGCATAGAAATAATTTGTAAAAAGGATTAGAATGAAGTAAATCTATATTTTTTAAGGTCTTATTGAAATTTTATTTAAGTTTCCACATATCCTCCATCATTAGCAATACAAAGCGTAATACGATTTTGCAGTTCACGGAAAAAATTTGCCAACTGATTTACAGTAATGCCTGAAATCACATTAGTTATTTTAGCTACACTTAAAACTAGGTACATTAAACTTTATAACATTTTTTACAGATTATTTCTATCACAAATACAAATAAAGTTATTAATTTTTTAAAGTGAACACGAACTTTATGGACACCCTGTATATATCTAAGAAAGAAGACAAAAATGAAATACTTTCTGGAAATTATCTAGTTGATAGACTCTTACTCTCTATCTTTAAGAATTAATTACATACAATTAAGAACAACCTATTTTATTGCCGTAGCAAAACTGAATTGGTAGAATAAAAAAAGGAGTGAATGAAGATGTATATATCGAGAGGTCTTTTTTCATATGTACGTGTGTGTGAAGTTCCGATAAAGATTGTGAGAGACTTACATTTGAGAAACTTTATCTGTACAAGGGCCGCTCAAAGTAGAGGGTTACAGAGTAACATAATAGCTTATGCGGATATGTGTGGAAGATAACTGTTAAACACGAATAGGTTAAGAGCGTAGTGATTTGGGAAGCATCATCTTGGGGTCGTTTCCACAAGGAAATGGTTCGTGGGAATAAGCTACTTGAGTGGAACTAACATCTCACCCGTGGAATATGAAAGTAATGAGGGTAGTTCGCTACAATATGCGTGGCATGGCGAGTCTTAAACGTGAAGGTTAGGACTGGTGGAACTACATTCTCCATGGATATAGCGATAGAGCAGTGACAGGCTTGCGACAGGCTTGCGACGTCTCGTCTGTGAGAAAGGATTTGCAGAGTGGAAAATAACTCGTCGCTTACAAAGACGCGGCGACGTTTTTGGACTCTATCGAGAGTGAAAAGTGAAGACTGGACAGCTCCAACCCATATATGGTAGCAGTGTCGCATTTTTGGCCTGATCTGGCTCTTGATGAGTAGAGAATCTCAGGGAGGATATTGCTGGAGCGGTACAGGGAACCGATCATTTTCGCAGCATCATTAGCGATGGATCGTATGTACGAGTTCCACTTGATGTCTGGGTTGAGTTTAAGTCCCAAGAGGCGCTCAAGGCACAGCACCTCCCTTTTTTGTGTATATGTTATGTACTAGTGAGTTTATTGCGACTTAGCGGGTCCAATTTCACCAATGGGTATCGACACCTATTCATATGTATTAAACTTTGTTGACGAATATTCAGGATTTATTATGATATATTTTCTGAAAAACAAATCTGATACGCTACAAGTTACAAAAATCTATTTATCCGATATCTCCCCGTATGGAAAAGTAAAAATAATTAGGACAGATAATGGTGGAGAATTTACCTCTTATGCTTACGAAAACCTAATAAATGAAGGCATTAAACATGAGAAAACTTGTTCTTATTCTCCACACCAGAACGGAGTCGCTGAACGTAATTGGAGGACGCTTTTTGAAATGGCTAGATGTTTGCTAATAGAATCTAAGTTACGCAAAAATCCGTGGGTTTATGCGTTAAATACAGCCGTATATATAAGAAACCGTTGCTATAATAGTAACATTAAAAAGACTCCTTACAAAGCTTATACGAACTACAAGCCCAACGTAAGTGATATGCATATTTTTGGTACAATTTGCTACACATATTTTGACCACAGGGCAAAACTAGATCCAAAAAGTGAAAGGGGCATATTTATTGGGTATGACAAGACAAGTCCAGCCTATATGATTTATTTCCCACAAACTAAAATGATAAGGAAGATCAGATGCGTCAGATTTACAGATTCCTTTGAGCGAGGGGAGGAACCCGAAGAAAAGAACATTAACCGCGAGGAGCTGGTCCAACACGAACTAGTATGGCTTAATTATGGGATAGGGCCTATAAGTAGAAAACCCGTTCAAAATCCACAATCAGAGGAAGGTGTTATAACAGATGATGTAGACGAGGAAAAATCAGACGCAAAACTTGAGTTAAAATAAAATACAACTGATGAGGGGGGGGACAAATTCCGCGTTATTCGACCAGAAATAGAAGAAAGCCAGACTATTTGCGACATTGACTGTTGTTATTCGGTACAATGTACCCCAAAGAAATTAAATCTTTAGTATCAAACGACACGTTTGAATTAAAAAAAGGCCCCGGATGATAAAAATATTATCGGCAGCCGTTGGGTTTATACTGTAAAGCGAACTGAGGATGGATCGCCAGTGTACAAGGCTCATTTTGTAGCTAAAGGATTTTCGCAGATATAAGGGGAAGATTATGTAGAAACATTCAGTCCAGCAACAAACATGACAACAATTAGAATTTTGATGCAAATGGCCGCACAAGATGGTATGGATATACACCATATGGATGTTAAAGCAGCTTACTTGAACGCTGCCATCGACTATGAAATATAGATAGAACCCCCAGATGGTTTTGAAGAAGGTGATAATTATGTATGGAAACTTAAAAAGTCACTATATGGACTGAAACAGAGCGGAAGAACATGGAATAAATTAATCCATTCTTATTTAATAGAACAACAATTTGAATCCTCCCAAGTTGACCCATGTCTGTACACGAGAACATTTAATAATGAAATATTAGTCATTCTGGTTATTTGGGTCGACGATATGTTAATTGCATCAAAGTGTGAGGTAGCTCTATTAAAAATCAAAAATTCCCTAGAAATAAGATTTAAAATGACCGATTTGGGTCGACTATCATGGTTTCTTGGTATACAGTTCGAATTTAAAGGCAACACTATTTCAATGAATCAATCGAGATACATTGAAAGGCTCTTATCTAAATTCAGCATGCAAAATTGTAAAACACGAACTACTCCGTGTGAAATGGATTTAAACTTAATTATGAACAAGGAAGATGGTATAGCGGCGTGTGAGAAAGAATACAGAACATTGGTTGGAAGTCTTATTTACGTCATGATATCAACCAGGCCAGATATCTGCTATACGGTTACTAAGTTGTCCCAAAACTTAAATAAACCAGGGACTGTGCATTTAACAAGAGCTAAGCAAGTCTTACGTTATCTAAAGGGAACTAAGAGTCAGTGCCTAGTATTTCGACAATCAGATAAACCATTAAAATTGGAAGGATTTTGTGATGCTGATTGGGCTAACTCACCAGATCGTAAGAGTATAACAGGCTATTGCTTTAAGCTAGCAGACGATAACCCAATAATCAGCTGGAAATCTAAGAAACAGGGAATGATTTCACTTTCTACTTATGAAGCTGAATATATTGCATTGTCAAAAGCAACACAAGAGGCTATTTTTCTTAAATTACTAATAAAAGCAATAACAACACTGATAATAAGTGAGCCAATAATTATTTACTGCGACAATCAGGCCAGTATTGCTTTGGCCAGAAATCCAATAATACATCAAAGATCAAAGCATATCGATATCAAATATCAATTTGTTAGGGACCAAGTACAAAAGAAAACAGTACAAATTGAATATGTTCAATCGGGAAATAATATGGCGGATTTATTTACAAAACCAATTACGAAATTGAAATTACGGACTCTCACTTCTGCCATATTTGGTACTGACTTATAAGGTCCTTATTGGTCCTGGGCAAGACGTAAAACTGCATCCATTAAGTCCCTCTTAGGTCCTTATTAGTCCTGGGTAGGACGTAAAACTGCATCCATGAGTTATTGTCTTAAGAAACGTCAGTTCAGTTTTTGATATGAATGCGAGTCCTTAGTTTCGGGGTATAAATGTAAATAGTCCTACTTTTAGCCCAATCCTCCTTTTAATGAACCTCAGGATTACTCTGACCCGGAGTGATAGTGACTGTTTTAATGGGTCCCAGCTATGGGTAAAGTAACAATTCTTTCCACTTTTTTTGTTGTGATCACAACCCAAACTTATAATATTGTTGTTAATGTTTATTAACGCGAAGTACTTAACTGTGGACAAAATGATATGACTAATTTTTGTGGATATTAATTTTCTTTAAAAATAAAAAAATAAAAAATATAAAAATAAAATGTATTTTAGGAATGCTAAAAAAAAAAATTCTGAATACTAAAGTATTTGTTCCATATTAATATTAACTTTACTAATATTTTGAAAGAAGATTCCATAATATACCCAAAATAAGGGGGGGTTGCAGCTTTTTGTGTAAATGTTATGTACTAGTAAGTTAGCCCAAATGACTTGACTCACTTTATAGTCCACGAATAGAAGATTAACCAATCAGAAGACGTAGAATATACAATGCGTCGTGCATAAAGGCGGCCATTTTGTCTACTCTACCCGAATGTCCAGTCCAGCTTATCAGGCGAAGAGAAACAGAACGACGAACTACGCTCTGCTACTTTTACCAAAATATCCACTGCTAACCTGAACAACGCTTTCCTACTGTCTCTGAAATATTCACTGCTAACCTCTGGATTCTATACTCGAAGACGACCGTCATCATGAACAACAGGAAAACCCATTCATCACAAATGATGAAAGCTCTGGGTCCGATCGGTGTTGGTGGAAAGTCACTAGTTTGGTTTTTGAGCCACTGGATGTGTGACCAGCCAGTTTTTTCCCTACTGAGCTGCTAGCTCTGGTCGTCGAAAGTTTTGGCAGAATTATTATGCTGGTGTGTAGTCACGAGATCTTTAGATATTGTATACTTCGTACTAATCTATGTTATATGCAAATGCGACATGCGGTTGACTGAGGATCAAAAGGTTCCCCAGAGGGTCACGAGACACGTCTTGTCTCTAAGGCATCAAAAGGTAAAAAGAAAAAGAGGATGAATCATTTGCTTCCGGATATACTGCTTCGGCAACGCTATCTAGCGGTCGTTCTTTCACAGACAAGGGGAATAACCCCATAATCTTCTTTCATGCACATTGCAAGAGTATCTCTCCGGTAACAAAAATTAGAAAAATGTTTCCCTGTAAATTTTCTTTAGAAAAAAAATTAATTACCCTTCTCTCCTACTTGACATGGTTCTATAATGCACTTTTTTTTTTTCAGGTATAAAATATTTTTAACTATGTATTTAATTTTCATTTCAGTATCTAGGGTCCCAGTAACATCAAATGATCTTGACAGGATTGGTGACAGTACTTCGCTAGCACACGTAGAACCGGTTGAACAATCTAACACTGAAATAGAATGATGTTAGTACACAAGAGGACCCCATGATAAATGTGCAATGCAACGATTATATAAAATATACAAATATGAGACGTCCTGGGTATGACGGTAAACTACATCCGCGTCCTGGGTATGACGGTAAACTACATCCGCGTCCTGGGTAAAATTGCCCAATTCCAGTCCAGATATGGCAGCAATACTCAGTTTTTGTTCTGATCTAATCTTTGTAATCATAGAAGCTACAACTACACAGAACTGGTTATCTAAGGGCTTTTTCTTCAGTTTTCCAAAATTGATGTCCATAATTTACAAGTACGGATGCCCAAAAAGAAAGAAAAAACGTTTCAGTTGCATTTTCTTTTGTTCTTTGCCTAGAAATTCAGTTTTCTTTCACTATTATATTCCTTCAGGACGTAGGTCATATATCTCTCCATATATTTCTTATCTGTGAATTAGCCATCTTCTTCTCTCCTTCTCCCGGCTATGGATTAAATAGTAGGACATATATATATATATATATATATATATATATATATATATATATATATATATATATATAAGAAGAAACATTGTTATTCTGAAAAAATTACTAATGCAATATTGGAAGAAAATTATTCTTACAATCCAAAATATGTTTTCGCTTTAAATACGCTACAGAGGGTTGATAAGCCATAAAAAAATGAAAGAACCAATCAACAGTTTAATTTTTTAAAGTACCTACTCAAAGCAAAAACTTCATAACTAGTGGTATTTAATATGTTTATTTCATTAGTTCCAATTTTCCCGCTAGAGTTTTGGGCTTTTATGGCGAAGACGAATGAAGTTCTCTGAATGGCATTTGCTTTTTACATAGAATGCGAAAGGAATGAGAATGATTCAACTCTGTGTATGTAGCATAGCTTGTGTTAGGTTTAAAGTCCCAAATTGCTGGAATTAAAAAATATAGTTCTCCTGAACATATAGGTTGAGAAAAAGTAAACAAGCTATTTATTGAAGTTATACTTTCAGTCTCACTATTAAGGATATAGTATAAGTTATAACTTTGATCAAAAGACAATTGCGAAACAAAAATGTTTTCACTGTAATATGATATACGAAGGGGTGCCGAATTGTCCTTGGCAAGGGGCACGCCCTAAATTCTGATGACAGGATCACAATTTTTTGGAATCCGTTCTTGGCCAAACCGAGGAATTTGCAACACACACTCGTAGGTAATAATTCTTGGAGGATCACTTGATTGCTTAATAACAATAAAAAATCGACCCCCACTTTATGCCCATTATAATCACGTAACTATTGTGTCGAATTATTCTGGGTTCGGTCAATTTCCCAAAGTGTGACTTAATGACAAAACATCAGAATTTTGTTCTTTTTTTTTTTTTACCACTCCCTCGTATACTGTATGACAGTTGAGAGTCCTATTCAATTATGGACGTCCTCCAAAGCTGACAATTAATTTAATGCTATTTATAGTTTGATTTTAAAAATAATGAAGGACCAATCCCTGAGCAAAATTATTTTGTCAATAATAAATTATGTTGCCCGTACTGCCGTCTGATGACAGTTCAATGATATAACCACTGACCTATTATGTTGTCTGTTCCGCCTTCAGATTAGAGTTCTATGCTATAACCACTGACCTATTATGTTGCCCCGTTCCGCCTTCTGATTTCAGTTCTATGTTGTAACCACTGATCTACATCCAAGAGCAAAAGTTGGAATTGTAATAATGCTTACATGTTTTTGGTTTGGTTTATTTTTGTTTTGTGTCATATCAACCTCAATGGATTATTTAATGCCGAAAGAATTTTTATTACTGGTAATATATTTTTTCAAAAATTTATTGTTATTAATATTTTTTTTCCAAAAATTTATTGCTTGTAATATTATTTTTTCCAAAAATCTAATCCTGGTAATATTTTTTCCAAAAGTGTATTGTTGGTAAAAAAATTTTCCAGAAAATATTGATAGTATTAAAACCTATTTTTATACTTTCATAGTGTTTTGACCCCTTTTGGGGACAGGGTCAGGGTGGACCTGGGAAAACAAGCATTTAAGAGGTGGTTCCTTACTCCTCAAAACCTCCTGATCAAAGCCCTTGCTGTCGGATGTAGTTTATCGTCTTACGCAGGACGCGGATGTAGTTTATCGTCTTACCCAGAACGGGCGTACGTGTTTTGTGATTTATTTATATATAGAATTTCTTTTGATCTTTGCCTCATAATAAAACCTGATATCGCTCCCAGACAAGCTATTATCAACATCTTTTAATAATTTCACCCGAAGACAGGCAATAAAAGCCACGTTGAATTCGATTAACAGTAATGCAATGACTGAACAATAAGAGAAATAAATGAATCTGAAGGAGCAAAGGGTGCAGAATACGTTGCACATCGAAAAATCTTCCTTATCAGTTGCACGGTTATTTGCTGCGTCGTATTTGTAACATGAGAACGAGCGAAGTCTACGTAGTGAGAATTAATTGATGTTGTCTTATTTTTTATTCCAATATGTTATTCAAACGAGCTGGTTGTTTATAGAGATGTTATGTATTAACAGTCCTTTTTTTACTGCAATGAGTTCCTGAAAGCGAAAAAAGGACAATAAATGACGATTAACATTGCATTCAAATTCTTGAAGATCGTTGTTGACAATGGATGTCCGGTGGGATATAATGAATATCAGCTCAGAATAAGAAATCGAAGAGCCGAGTTTGAATTCCAGTCGGGTTCGTTACATTCAGGCGCAAATACCTTTGGGAAAGGTATGAATCCTCTTCTACTCTCCCCCGGCTATGGGATGAATAGCAGGACAGGCTGGGTCCTATAGCCCTGGTTTGAAACCAGTCTACTGCAGTAAGAAAAGGCAGTCTACTGCGGGAAAAATTATCTGCCTTGAAAGAGCCATAATTACCGAAAGCTTGCATCCTGTATGGCACGGACTAAAATGACAAGAAAACAGGAACACCAGAAAAGATTTCCACGCAAGAGAGGAATGTGGAAGAAGAAAAATTCGCGTATAACTTAAGGCCACAAATGGCAATTTCAAGAGTGAAATTATGACATCCAGCTGCTAATCAAGTATCGTGCTTAAATTCGTGAAGTCGGTGGTAGCAACAATGAAAGATCATCAGAACATCTTCCTGCGTGGGGCAGCGGGTAAATAATTAGCGTGTAAATTACTCTTTTTGAGTAATTTCACGTTTACTTATCATCTCTCAGTTGCGCTCAGGGGCTTCTCTGTCAAAGGACAGAGGGGCAACTGAGAAAATAATACTGAGAGGTGCCCAGCCCTGGGGAACAGCTGCCTGAGGCCGTGTCCTCCCATTGCATCAGAGGTAGGGAGAGGTGCTCGCACCGAGGCCAGCGCAACCAACGGTTGCGGGGGCTGAGGACAATTTTTGTCCCTGTCTCGGGCGTACGCGCTCGGGTCCCAAGCTAAAAATAGACCTAGTGTCACATCTCGTCCTAGTGGTGGGTCGGGACAGAGTAAATACCATGTGTAGCCTTCAAATTTTTATGTCATGGAGTATTTTGTAGGTACCCCGGGAATATGCGGTATTGTGGTATATGCAGGGTTGAGTGGTGACGGATGTGTTCTTGTGGTGCGTACGTAAATTGAATGAATAGGTCTTGAGTCGGATTATTTAGGATTAGGATAGCTAACGAAAACCAGCCCTTCCCTATTTCACCCTCGGCCTTCTGCCACAATTCTGTATTATTTGGAATAAATTTCAAATTACTATGAAGTTGAGTTTAACTCTACTTTTAACTCCAGCATTCGTGAAATAATACATTGCTCATATAAGCATATATTGAAAATGTAACAATATCGGTTGATTAATACCAATTTGATTGTAAAAAGACTTTCATGATAAAATTTGACATCGTGTGTGTGCGCGCATATGTCCGTGATGCTAACAAGGTTTGTACCTCGAGGTCATGTGTAACGACGAAATTTACGCTGTCTGGTAGGACTTTTTGTGTTTCATCAGATTTATCGAACATTCAGACCGGCAGACGAAAATAAAAAATAAAAAAAAATATACTGCTTAACAAATAAACGGAGTGCCTACTCAAATACGAGTATCCACTAAAAATAGCATTTAAAGTGATAAAAAATCTGTCGAATTAATATATATATATATATATATATATATATATATATATATATATATATATATATATATATATATATGTGTGTGTGTGTGTGTGTGTATGTATATATGTGTGTGTGTATCTTCTTTAGGCAGCATATCTTCATTCAAACATGTTTTATTGACTAATATATACATATTATGTCTGTCTATTTTACAAAATAATCATTTCTAGTTCCGTACTGGGTATGGCGATAAACTACAGCCAACAACAAGGCCTCTGATCAGGAGGTTTTGAGGAGCGTGGAACCATCTCTTAATTGCAGGTGTTCCCAGGTCCACTTTGACCCGGGGTGGTAGCACCTGTTAGGGTCCTAGCTATGGGCAAATAGTTAACCTCCGAACTGGGGTCAAAACACTATGAAAGTGTAAAAATAGGTTTTAATACCAGAAATACTTAAAAAATTATTACCAGCAATAAATTTTTGAAGAAAACAATTATTACCATCAATACATTTTTGAAGGAAAAAATTATTACCAGAAATAGATTTTTGAATGAGAAAAACATTACCAGAAACAGATTTTTGAAGGAAGAAAATATTACCAGCAATAAAAATGTTGTCCGCATTAAATAATCCGCTGAGGTTGATATGCCATGAAACAAAATAAACCAAACCAAACCAAACCTTTCTAGTTCACTAATCAGTTTCTTGATGTTAAGATGAAATTCAACGAGGAAGGCGTTGTAGCTTTTTCCTACCCAAGTTCTTTCGATCTGCTCCGAGATCATCCTCAGACAAGCTTATTGTAATTGTGATTGTTGTGATGGGGATTTTTAAAAATCAGATAGCCAGAAAGTGGCAGAAATACAAAATGGCATTAAATGTTTGTTAAATACACTTTAACACATTGCTTGCTACAATAATCACAATACATTTTGTTGAGTGTTGGTTGCTTTTTATATAGAGGGCCTTAGAATTTGAAATTTTTCTTTATTATATTTGCAGTGTAGTATATTGGTGTTGTCAACAAGTATCTATCTATCTATCTATCTATCTATATATATATATATATATATATATATATATATATATATATATATATATATAAAAGTGAACACTGAAGTCAACACTCAGAGGTGAAAGACTGTTTCCTACTAAACGCAATCATCAGGCCACGTGAGTTGTGTTTTTCTCGACTATTTAAATGTATGGGTCATTGGTGCATTGAGGGTAGTCTATTCTAACGGTTATTTTGGCGGGAGTGGTTTGTTAATTTGTTTATTTACTTTATATATTTATTTATTTGGATCACTTTATTTTACTTGTTTTCACTTATTTATTTTATTTTATCTATCTTTATTTATTCTTTTCATTTTTCGAGTTTTAAGTAACGTAGTAAAAATTTGTTTTCGTGTGTACATTTTGAGATGAGTTCAGATCGTTTATTTAGTAGTTTGTTTTCTATATATATAAATAGGGGAGAAAAAAAACAACGCGTGTGGCCTGATGATTGCATTTAGCATGAAACAGTCTATCGCCTCTCAGTGTCGACTTCAATGTTCACTTTTATATTTACATACGCTCTATCTCTGATATTGTGCACTTTATCCCATAAATATAACATGCATATGTTAGCATAGAACTTACGGCTACATTTAGCCAACTTAGCTCTATATTGATGAGATCGCGTCGCTGGTCTAGTACTACGCTTAATTCCATAAAGTCTAGGTACCATAGCGAAGAGCTGACTCGAACAATTACAATGAAAGAATTATAGAAAAGGCCGAGACGCCAGATCAAGACAAATAATATTGCCGATTCTTCTTTGGGTTTTATCTCTAGATAGATAGCTGGATCACCGGACCATATGTGGCAGCAATATTCTAAGCACGGACGAATGGTGGACATAGATATCTAAAATAGATTCTGAAGAGAAAAACTGTCTAGCACGATACAGTGACCCAACTTTCTTAGCAGCTGTCCTAGCAATGGATTCAATATAGTCTTTCCACTTCATGTCAGCTGAGAACGTTAACCCGATAAGACGCAACGAGTCACTTTCCTGGAGGTTAGCATCAGCCATAATCAGGGAAGACGGAAAAGGATATCTCAGATGATTAATAGAGAGCACTTTCGTTTTGGAGGCGTTAAATTTATCAACAAGACGTTTCGGTCAAATACCCCCTGGCCATCTTCAGATTTCCATTATATAGGATATAATGTTGTGTTGACTATGGTGTTATTTTCAATCAACATACTCTGGTTTAGCAGGAACGAACGCATAAGATATCCCGGAGAATGCCCATCTGAAGATGACCAGAGGGTACTTGGCCGAAACGGTGCTCGCATTTCTATTGTTATAGCGACTTACTAAGATAGGTTTAGATGTGGCACAAGGCCGAAAGCACGGAGCACCAAGTGAGGATCGAACTCACTACTCAGTTATAACTGAGCTAGCGAGACAAGCGTGTTAACCATTATACCACGTTGGATACATCTATAACAATAAAAATAAAAATGAGAACAATACTTCGATAAAATCTATTAGGTTGGTGCAAAAAATAATGACGTAATAATGTCGTTTTTTGACGTATTTTTTAACGTCAAAAAACGACATTATTACGTCATTATTTTTGCACCAACCGAATAATATATGGATATGTACACTGATTTATTCAAACTGGTATCTTCATCTTGATTGTTATTTCAGCTGTTATAGCCTTTAGTATTCATCAAGTTTGTGACGTATTTGGCAGCTTTCTGTTAATTTTGAACTGAACCCTTCATTAAATCCAATGGTTAAATTGTTCTCACGCTGTTGTTTATGCTAGGGGAGATAACTCGTCTTATGTGTTCCTTGTTAATTCGTTCTTGTTTCTGAACGTGCCACTGAAAATCACTTCATCAAGACAAAGGCAAAGTCATCTTTATGCGCCTTTTAAATAAATTCTTTCGCCTACATGCTGAACGGCTTAGCACAAAGAAGATACGGCGAAACATTTCATCAGGTCCAGTTACAACGTCTATTTTTTTTTAATCTCTTGCTTAACACTAAACAAGGAAAAGTTTTTTTCGTCTGTTAGTTCATCTTTTCGCGTATCATCACTGCCTTGTTTCAATCAGATAGCAAGTGACTTATCGTCACCTCATTACTAATCCATTTTCTATTATTCTGTACTTTTTATTTTCTGGATTAACTTGGAAAAACGCCTACCAATCAAGTGCTGCGCCCCGACATACCACCAAGAACATCAAAAAGAGCGATAAACAGCTCACCCTACCGAGCTGTTTGTCGCCCGTTGTAATATTGCGACGAAGCCAACATGTAAAAAACAGCTTCCGGGTTGGGTGTCCGATATCATTTGCACAGTAAATTGCAATTGCAGAATTTAGAGAGTATATATATATATATATATATATTAAGTTGTTGCAAAAATAATGAAGTAATAATGTCGTTTTTTGACGTTAAAAATACGTCAAAAAACGACATTATTACGTCATTATTTTTGCACCAACCTAATATATATTGTTTGTTTGTTTTAGTTTTACGCCGATAAGATTAGCATACACGATATGTTTGAAGATGTCGTATATATGACCAAATCTAGCTTGAGTTCTGACCTTAAGGCGGAGTCAGATTCGCATTAACTCGAATTTCTTTCTATCTTTCTATCTTTACTTCTTTCTTTCTTTCTTTCTTTCTACTTTCATATATGTCTACTTCCGTTTATATCTTGGTGTTCAAATATATCAGTCTCTCATTATTCATATCTGTTCCGGTTCTAGTTATTCTTCCATTCATTATATCTACTTTTATTATATAACTTCCAGCCGACTGTTGCTTGTTCATATCTATCTATCTATCTATCTATCTATCTATCTATCTATCTATCTCAGTTTGATTATTTCTATCTATCTATCTATCTATCTATCTATCTATCTATCTATCTATCTATCTATCTATCTCAGTTTGATTCTATCTATCTATCTATCTATCTATCTATCTATCTATCTATCTATCTAGCTAGCTAGCTAGCTATCTATCTATCTATCTATCAGTCTGTTCCTTTACCTATCTATCTATCTATCTATCTATCTATCTATCTATCTATCTATCTCAGTTTGATTCTCTCAACTAAGCTCCGATCAGCACTACTGCAGGATGATCTACAGGTTGCCAAAAGGCGTTATACGAAAACTTTTATACTTTGTCATACTTCTCTTTCACATTTTCATATATATATATATATATATATATATATATATATATATATATATATATATATGTATGTATATATATGTATGTATATATATGTATGTATATATATAGTCATAGACGAAATTATTCGTACAACCATCAATTTTGGATATTTTTATCCATTTCTCAGAATCTAATGCGCCCGTATGATGCCAGTATTTTTTATATGTTAATAGACACAAAAAGGAATATATTAGGTTGGTGCAAAAATAATGTCGGTCTTTGACTTTAAAAAATACGTCAAAAACGAGATTATTTTTGCACCAAGCTAATAAAATTCAATTTTCAGAAAAATATGTTAAATACAACAAATTTGAAGGCGAATTATTCAAATTATTTCGTCCTGTATGTATGTATGTATATATATATATATATATATATATATATATATATATATATATATCCAAGTATATGATTGGTGTATATGGAATGAATTCCAATAACCAACAATTACTATTCTTAAAAGAGTGCTCAATACAAAGTAGAGCAGATATAATTATTTATTTTTAAAGAAAAAAAAAAAAAAAAAAAAAAAAAAAAAATTTATAACATAAATATGTTATAAAATCACTACAAAAATAGCCATTTTGTTTCAACACCTACGGTGTCTTATCAAGTGATAAGACACCGTAGGTGTTGAAACAAAATGGCTATTTTTGTAGTGATTTTATAACATATTTATGTTATAAATTTTTTTTTTTTTTTTTTTTTTTTTTTTCTTTAAAAATAAATAATTATATATATATATATATATATATATATATATATATATATCATCCACAGACAGACTGTTTCGCGGTATCACACCTCATCAGTGTGGCTAAACCTCCGGTTGCCTCTAGCTAGGATTGAAATCAGACTAAATTGGCATCAGTCGGAGATTCTACTACTAAGCCATTAGCGCACGGTAGGGATGAAGGTGAATTTAAACGTATTTATTTTTAAATAAACACACAGTGACTGAGAAGATTCGATTCGCTTTACCGAAGAGTCTTGCATTATTAGCCGTAATAGTCACTGTTTACAAACTCACATTCCCTTCCCAGAGAGCTCAACCGAAATAAACTTTTCAGGTGCGTATATATTGTCATAATAGGACGAAACGCATCACACGAAACAAAAACTATGTCATACAACTTTTCTTTCAAAAGTGTCATATATATATATATATATATATATATGTCTGTGTTTGTTTGTGTGTGTGTGTGTGTTTGTGTGTGTGTATGTGCAATTTAAACAAGCAGCATCTGTCTTAATATTTTAATGCATTTTTTGAATACGTTGTTGCACATCTGGATAGACGTAGCAAATTTAATATTTTGGTCTCTTTTTTTTTTGTTTAAGAACTCTCAACTGTTTATCACCAGGTACCGAATGTTGTCAGTATTGCAAACAAGTTTTATTGATTAAATCCTGGCATTTTTAAAATTTAAATATACGTGTATTGTATTTATTTTAAATGCCAATAAAAAAACAAAAAATTATCTCAGATGAATTTGAAAAGTTTTAAATTACATTTTTAATATCTTCATTTCCCGATGAACATTGTAGCACATCATTATTTATTTTGCTAATATCCGCGAAATTCACCAACCATAGATGGTGTCTTGGAACACATCTACCGTGGAGAATGAGACCACAGGAATACTGAATAGGCAAGTTCACTACTTATATCTTTATCTAAACAAACATTGTTCTTTTGAAATATTTTTTTTTACTGCGATAGCTCGAAAAAATGGCTGGTTTTATTTTTGACATCTATGTTAACCATCACGTTCGCCAGAGAGATTTTAACGCAAAAGTATTGTCACTTATATTTATTTTTTTTTTTTACCTGGTGTCCGCTGTCAAAGTTAAATAACATCAACGGTTTTCTTACTAAGAAAGTGGCAGTACTATCTGCTACTAGTGTGGTTTAGGTTACCAACTGTTTATTTTGCGTTCTCCTTTTTTGTCATTGTAAGTTAACGGAGGACTCGTAACGGAAAAAAGGGCTTCGGGCAACCGAAATACAGCAGAAAAAAAAGAAAAAAAAAAAAAAGAAAACAAAAACAGGCGAGAGACGATAGATAGAACCAAATGTTTGAAATGTTTATCTTTTTATTAGTATGCATAATTATGTCTTTCACATGGTCACGCAAAGTGCACGAGATAATTTTTATTTTTCTGAAATATTAGCCTCAAGCAGACAATACATACTTGGCTTGGTTTGAGTAACAAGTGTAAATGATCCAGTGAGGATGGAACAATGTTCAGTAGTAATGACTTATGAGATCTGCTTGTTAACCATTACCACATCATTTACTAAAATTAAAGTCAAGAAAGACAGAGGGAAACTGAGTAATCTACAAAATCCAAAGTGCCTATAATTTAATCGATCCAGATCAGGAATCTCTATTTCAGTTACTTTCTAACCGACGTGACGTGGCTTCCCTCTGTCTTTTCTACAAATATTTTCATGGCAACTGTTCTGGTGAGCTTCCCCACCCCCGGTTCCCGTCTACATGAATTTAAGCTTGCTACTAGATTGGCAACTATGTCTTACCGTTTTACTGTTGAACCAGCTAGATAAAACCACCACTTCTACTCTAACTTCATTTTCTTGCACTTCCCATCTGTGAAACTCCCTTCCGATTTCTTGCTTCCCTGATAAGTACAACCTTCAAAATTTTTACTGCAATCGCCATCTTTCGTTTTCTTGAACCCTGTTGATTTTTGTCCTTTCCTCAATCTTCCCCACTCTCAGTCTTCTTATTCTCTTGTGCTTTCACTTCCTGTATATAAAAGCCGTTCAAATATATTTTTGTGCGGCCTCAGATTAGTTGGAAAGGAAAGAAACACAAAGAATTTTAACCCTGAGGTCAAACCTTCTCGGATTAAATGTCATAATACCCAGGTTAGACTGAGTGACCCGACCTCATAAAATTCTTATTTATCTATTCTTATTCTATTCTTATTCTCATAAAATTCTTATTTATCTATTCTTATTCTATTCTTATTCTCATAAAATAATTATTTATCTATTCTTATTCTATTCTTATTCTATTCTTATTCTCATAAAATAATTATTTATCTATTCTTATTCTATTCTTATTCTTTATCTTATTCTCATAAAATTCTTATTTATCTATTCTTATTCTATTCTTTTTCTCATAAAATTCTTATTTATCTATTCTTATTCTATTCTTATTCTATTCTTATTCTCATAAAATTCTTATTTATTGCTTCAAATGTTCTTCAAATTGAACAGGCTGAAGAAAACAAAAGACTGTCATCTTTAGTTTTCAAATGATATACACATAAGTTGAATCTCAGCTCCATTACCAGGCGGGGCAAAAAAGCAGCGCTCGTTATGATAATGATAATACTGATGATGATAACAACAGAAACAATAAAGAAAATAAAAAAAATAAATAAATAAAAAAAAATAAAAAAAATAAATAAATAAAAAAAAATAAAAAAAATAAAAAAATAAATAGCTCATAAATATTAAGCTGATGCAAAAGTTTCCAGCATTCTTTTGTTTGGTTGAGGTATGAAAGGTACAATATATATATATATATATATATATATATATATATATATATATATATATATATATATATATATATATATATATATATACATTCTTAGCATAGGATATATACGATCCATCGCTATACGTTCTGAAAAAGAAAAGGTCGGTTATTTTTAACACTCCAGAAAATACATGACTTCTGTCATGCGTTATCTGTCAAGAGTCAGGTTAAAAAAACTGGTATATTGCTGCTATATTTGGGTTGGAGCTGCTCATGTTGTATAGCCCCTTCTGGGAAGGACTTGGCCACTGCTCCAAATAACGTATATGTTGTATACCTCTTCGCGCTGGGGGTCTCTTTTGGTTGACGGCCTTGAGGCGATCATAATAAAGTTGTCTTCTCTTTCTTCTCTCGGCCGGGTGATCGCTAGTTTGTTCAGAAGTAAAATGTGAACTTCAGCAAGAGGGATTTTTAACATATCTGTTTTACTTAGCACGTCGACGTGTACATTTTTAATTAGCCAGTACGGTCACTCTATCAGTCCGACTGTGGAGAAAGTTCCCAGAGACACAAATAACCAGATCTAATGCGTATGACGAAATAACTTTCACGAAATAACGTATTTCACGAATAATGCGTATGACGAAATAACTCCCGAAATAACTTTCTAACATTCGCACGTTCGGCTCAGCCAATCAAAATCGAGATCCCTATTTTGTCTACCAGCTGACCCCAAGGTCAGCCACAGAAAGCCTGAGCCAAATACACTGCCACTAAAAAAATACACTGCCACTGAAACTATTATTTAACACTCAGTCCTCACTTCCCAACCTTGATAGGGTTCAAAATTGCTTACGCGTTCTAGTAAGGAATTAGATATTTTCCACACTACATCCTCTTTCCCACAAATGCAAAGTTGCAAGCCTATTGCTCTCACTTTTTCTAGGGCAAATGTTCAGCGAGGCTCCATTCGACCAGTTCAGACCTTCATCGTTAGGGCTCGCCATGCTACTTCCAAGGAGTTGAATCACCCATATACCTCCGTATCACTACTTACATTTCAGAAATATAGACAGATACCTCCGTATCAATTTGTAAGGACGAAGTTTCGCTCAGTTTTTTTTTTTTCAACAACTACTTCTTTAAGGAATAAACACCCATGGGAATGTTTCCCTGCTCATTAAAAACTTCTTCAATTCAAAGAGTCCGGCGCTATCTTCCTTATCCACATAATTTCAATTCCTTTTAGTTCCTCTTGTTTTTACATATCACACTTTATTTAGCAAACTTCTGCCATGAGAGGCTCTCGAGCCTTGTATTAAGCGACAGAATTTAAAAAATGCATCATTATTCAGTTATCGGGATTTATTTGTTTTTTTATGAGCTTACGTGTTCTTTTTAACTTTTTGTGTATTCTATCATAAAAGAACGATTACTGTTTTCTTTCGATAAAGTTTTCACTGACTTCAACTTGTTGGAACCGATGTCAAGACGAGAAGGGAGTGTTGCATAGAGTAAAAACAAATGGTCATAATGTTATATGCAAATGCACTATGACGTTATCATCTTCAATTATTGGTTCGTATCAATTATTTAATGTAGATATTTTATAATGTGTGCAAATTCTCCGTTGCAGATAATGACGCCTTTTGTTGTTGTTAAATCTGGAGACAAAAAAAAATCCAAGGCGAACTGAAATGGCGACAGATGTCCTCCAAAAGATAAAAAATGTAATAAGAAAAGTGAACATTTCGTTAGAAGCAAGGAAAAGTTCTGAACCCCTGTATAATATCTGTCCTTCTATTGGTTATTGAATGCTGGACAATCTCACAGATGAAGAGAAGACTGGAGGAAAAATATATATGGTTCTACAGAAGGATGCTGAGAATACTATGGATAGAAATATCCGAGTAACAAAGACTTTTTCAGGAACAGCGGGAAAAATAAAAGACTTATACATGATATTGAGTACCACTTTATATTTAATACATATAAGAAATTCATTAGAAACAAAGAAAAGAGTGCTGAAGTTCTATATAATATCAATCTTCCTATATGGCAGTGAATGCTGAACAATTTCCTTACAGATGAAGAAGAGACTGAAGCAACAGAGATATGCTTCTACAGAAGGATGCTGAGAATACCATGGACAGGATATCTGAACAACAAAGACTTTTTTAAGGAATAGGGAAAAAATAAAAGGACTTATACAGATATATTTAATACATACATGTATATGGGAATCCGTTAGAAACAAAGAAAAGAGTGCTGAAGTTCTATATAATATCAATCTTCCTATATGGTAGTAAATGCTGAACAATTTTCTCATATATGAAGAAGAGACTTGAAGCAACGGAGATATGGTTCTATAGAAAGTTACTGAGAAAATCCCGGACTGCACATGTGAGCAACGAGGACGTTTTACAGAAAATAGAAATTAAAGAATACTTAAAATAAAAAAGGGACAGTTTAAATTTCTCTGGCACGTTATGTGGAAAGAAGGCTTGGAAAACTTGTCACTCTAAGGACGTATTGAAGACGGTGGGACACATGGGAAATGACGTGTAAACAATCCAATGAGTTTGTGTAAATGAATGGCAGATAGGAGACAAAGATGAATGGTAAAGTCAAACGCTGCTTAGAGTAACGAGAGACAGGAAATTGTGGGTAATTATAACCGGTCCCGTACAGAAGTTATACACCAAATAAAAAACGTTAAAACAGATCAACCAGAAACTTCTCGTGCGACCACCAAAGTTAAACAACGTCTATCCTGGTCAGTACCTAGATGGGTGACCTCTTGGATATGCCAGGTGGTGTAAGCTCGGATGTGCGGGTGGTGTAATATGTAACGCCTTGGAATTGGTCATCAGAGCCGAATTCCAATTACAGTCGGGTTCGTTAATCCCTTACCGCTGGAAAAGGTATTAATCCACCTCTTCTCCCCCTAGCTATAGGTTAATTAGTAAGACTTGTATCAATAAGTCATTATTATCTCCCCCAAACTCTTACTCTATAAAAATATTTTTATGGCTTTAAATAACCTGAAAAGAGTTGGTAAGCCGTAAAAACAATCAACCAGTTTATAATATGATCTATGGTTTTCGCATGCAGGTCGTAAAAGCGTAATTTTTAAACAGTACGATTTTCGGGTGTGCGCTGTGGTGTAATGGGTACCGGCTCAGAATGAGAGCTTTGTAAGCCGAGTTCGAATTCCAGTGGAGTTAGTTACTTACACGCAAATATCCTTGGGAAAGATATGAATCCATCTCTTCTCTTTTTTATTGCTGCTAATATTTTGTTTTGTCAAAAATCAGTTTCGGATTATATTTTTCCTTCAAACTTGCATTGCTGGTAATGATTTTTATCAAAAAAAATATTGCTGGTAATAGTTAACTATTTGCCTATAGCAGGGACCCTAACAGGTGCTACCACTCCGAGTCAACGTAGACCTAGGAACACCAGCAGTTAAGAGGTGGTTCCACGCTCCTCAAAACCTCCTGATCCGAGGCCTTGCTGCTGGACGTAGTTTATCGTCTTACCCAGGATTCGGATGTACTTTAACGTCTTACCCAGGACGCGCGTGTAGTTTAACGTCTTACCCAGGACGGATCGCCCAAGTGAGTATCAGTACACACACACACACACACACACACACACATATATATATATATATCTGATATAACCGGTGTACCATTAAAATAAAAAGATATTGCTTGGTAATTACAGGTGTCTGGGCTTTGATCTTGTGTGACTAAATATAGATTCAATTAGTTCTACTTTAAATCCTCAAAACGAAACCACTGATATGTGTATTTTTTAGTCTGTCTGCCTGTCAGTCTGTCTGTCTGTCTGTCTCTCTCCCTGTATATATATATATATATATATATATATATATATATATATATATATATATATATATTGAATAAAAACAGACCACTTTAAGGTTCCATGTAATAAGTTATTTCACCACAACCCCTTTAACAGGGCTATGGATCATCAGACTTTACTTCCAAAGGTTGAAATGAAAAATGAAAAGAAATTCACACGTTTTTGATGGACCTCATCAAGCATATGTAAAATTAACGAAGTGGGGAAGTAAGGTGGGAGAGAAGATAAGATATGAGTGGGTTAGGTGTACCATTTCAATTCCTTATTCTTAACCCCACTATCTGTCGGCTAGACGTTGCTTAAGCCTAACGCGTCTTGTCGTTAGATATCGATGGGTAAGGGGCGAAGACCGACATTAAAGGAAGAAGCTACAGCAACCCTAATAAATTACATTCCACGAGGACAGGTTTCATTCTGTTAATTCGCGTTACTTTAACGGGCATATTTAGGAGGTTAAGGTTTGATGTAAATCTAAATGTCTAAACAATCTACAAAGAATTTAATTTGAAGTTCGTTGGAGTTTTGGGTATTTTCTATGAAACAGTCGATTAGAGAAACTCGTAGACAGTACATTGAAAGAGTAATCCATTTTATATTTAGTAATCTTTTTTTAAAAAACTTTTGTTTTATTGGTTGTTAAGTTGACATCTATTCGTTTGATTTTTGTTCATTAAATAAAATCGTGGTTGTTTTTAGGTACCCAATTATCAACGGTTATTCCAATTTAAATAATTTTATCATCAACAATGGGGTAGTATAATTCAATTTGAATTAAATTACCAATTTAAAGTTTACCTCTGTGCTATCCAAAACTCACCTCCATATATATATATATATATTTAATCTCTATATTCATTATCTTCCAAATTGATATTTACTTCTTTTATAAACGTTTTATTTTCGTTTCGAATTGAATGCAATTCTTTTAAGTTTCCAGAATTTATATATATTGTCATATATGCGTGTGTGTGTGTGTGTGTTTATATATATATATATATATATATATATATATATATATATATATATATATATATATATGTGTGTGTGTGTGTGTGTGTGTGTGTAAGTAGTAATGGTATAGCGTTAGTAACTGAATAAGTGAATAAGTATTATACTTTTTATCCCACATTAGCTAAAAAGGCTTTATCAGTTTTATTACGATTTTCTATTTTTTATGTATGCAAAAAAAAGCTTCTCAACCCTAAATAACATCAAAAATAAGAAGCGAGAAAGACTGCGCTCAACTGAAGAAGAATTGAGGGTCTGCTTATCATACATTCAACCAAACATCGAAGAATTCACGAAAAAACACCAAGCACAGATTTCACACTAAATTAGCTGCACAAATTATTGAATAGGAACATTGAAATAAAGTAATTTCATACAAGTGTTTGTACTTCTTTTAAATCTATGGTTTTATTTCATAACATTTTAATGTATACACTTTAAGAATGTTGTTAAGTGTGCTGTGATATTTTCATTTCCACCTACGTGTGCCGTTGCTTAAAAAGATTGAGAAACACTAGTCTAATATAACAGTTGTTTCCAATGTCAATTCGAATTCTATCACCATTGATATTTCGACATATAGAATGTCCCCCCTTTCGATTGATGAATTTAGTGGCAAGTTAATATTTTCATAATTTTTGCCTATTTTTTGATGTCAGTCAAATTCTAATTAAAGTCTTAAATCAAAACTGGAAAAAAAGAATTGCTTTTTTATTTTTTTGGCTCTTTTGTCCTCCTGTTGATTAGAAATCCATTATGGTGGGCACAGTTTTATTCTTTATCTGTTAAGTTCTTAATTCACACTGTCTGCTGAAAGAAGACGTAGTTTGAATGTCTTCATGTAGAGTCTGCAACTGAAATCCAGGGTTTGGGCTGTAAAAGGAAGATTTTGTGTATGTTTCACTTGAGATTTTTGCAATAAGCAACAGAAGAGTGTGATTAATTGATTGGATCTGAGAGAATGGTTGTGATGAAGGAAAAATGAGTTCCAAAGGCCAAAAATGAAAATTGTTTTCAGTGAGAGGTTTCCAAAAACAAGAAAATTCAATGTTTACAAATTTTTCACAATCTTCAGAATCCTCAAAGTGGCGTAAAATCTGTTTAACATGAGATAACGTGCTGAAAATTTCAGGATCAACCCCTTTCATGAACGTTAACAAATGATGAAAATTTGGATGGAATCTGCGTGGCTTCCGGATGTGTCCTTGTTGAATCTGCCTGGAATGATCCAGATATGACTGATAAGACTGTATTCACTTTTGCATTAGTTTTGTTCAAATCATTGGATAGGGGAATCAAGGAAATGCCAAAAATGAGGAGGAATAAAAAGAATATTCTTAGAATACAACACAATTTATGTTGATATTATACATTTTTGATGATATAATACAACTTGAATGAAAGAGCAAAAGGTCCGAGGCAGGAAAAATAAGAAAAAGATTTGTTTTTAAAATAATAAGTATTAGTTATTCTTGTATACCAAAATATATCAATAAGTGCAACAAAACAGAGATACGTTAAAAAAAAACTACACCCGTTTCAATAGGTCAAAAAATAATTAATAGCATAATACACTTCCAATACTGAATCAGTGAAAGCGAGATATCAAAATTATGTCATTTTTGTACACCCATACCAAAAATAACCTAACACTTGCTAAAAAGAAAAAAAAACTTTTAAAAATGGTTCCCACTCAAAAATGTCATTAAGCTTAACATTTTTTGATTCTTCAAAAATTTCTTTATTTAATAAATGAAACTCTTGTGACGAACAGAAACGGGATGAATTTCAAAATCGCACTGAAAAATTACAAGAAAGATTTATTTTTAAATAAGTATTTAAATTTGCATTTTTCTGTCCAAACTGAAGAAAAAAATAAAGTGTTTTATTTAATTATGCAAACAAAAATTCTTAAAAAAATCATAACATTTTTCTTCTAGTTTTATTGAATTATTTTTGGTAAAATATGGGACGAATTTTACGTATGTTCACAATTGATATTGCATAACTTTTTACTGAAATAATATATTCAGGGATTTTTCTTTATATAATTGTAAAAGGATTGACCAAATACAAACCGTTCCGCTCCCCCACCCCCCAAAAATACACACGCTTATCAAACTGAGTGTCATGATGAGTATATTGGATTTCCTACATTTGTAATCGAGCATCACTTTACTGACAGATTAGGGGTTTTGAGAAGAGTGGAACCACCTCTTAATTACTGTTGTTTCCGGGTCCTCTCTGACGCGGGGTGGCAGCACCTGTCAGGATTCCAGCTAGGGGCAAATAGTGACCCCCCCCCCAAACAAAAGCGATTCTCTATGAAAGTATACAAATACACTCTTATAGTAAAAATACTAGTGATACATTTTCTATAATAAAAATTGCCAACAATACCTATTTATAGTCAAATGGCCAACAATATATTTTATATGTAATTGAAGTTATACTATTTAGATTTCGGCATTAGATAAGTCATAAAGTTTGGTATGCCGCTAAACAAAATCAACCAACCAAAAAAAAAACAAAACATGAAAGGATTCTTTCATGTCATTAATCCATATCATATCTGACAATTTCTTAATGAAATCAAACTGTATTCCAAAATATAACTTTAACAAAACTATAATATAAAACACACATTACCTCAAGTAATTATGTCTACACAAACATGTATCTGCACAAAAGCTGAGTATCATCTACCGTGTATTCAACTATGAAGGCTGAATGTCATTTTTATTACTTCAAAACTCACAAGAAAATTAAATTCCAGCATTAGACGACCCATAAGGAGTTGATGTGCCGTTAAACAAACAAAAGAAAACAAAACGTTGCTGGAATTCGGCTATTACACTCAATAATCATAATATCTCCTGCCTTAAAAAGAACACAGAACTAACTCTAAAAACTAAATGCCTGTCACTTTACTCGCAGTACTATCAAAAAGATCATATTTACATGGAGAATAATAATTTCTTTCCGACAGCAAAAATACTATAGACGAGGATCATATGAGTGTAAGATTCAATTACTGATAGAAACTAGAATGACTATATGAATCTTAGTACTTCATTCTATCATTTTATGTGCCAAGTCCTTTCAGGATGTAAGCGATCATGGCTCTCCATCTCCCTCTATCCCTTGCCGTTCTCAATAAGTTTTGTCCCTCTGCTTCCTCCTTCAGACCACGTTCTATCATCCACTTGCTTAAGGCCGCTAGGTATGTCATGCGTTTTTTTTTCATTGTCTCTCTTTCCCTCTATTCAACCCGTGAGTATCAGATTCTCCAGGGCCTCCTTCCTCATAACTTGTCTCAGAAACTTCAACTGTCTCTTTCTGGTGTTAAATATAAGCCTTCTCCTTGTTTGTAACCTCTCTAAGACCTCATCGTTGCTCACATGCTCAATCCATGATATCCTTAGCATCCTTCTGTAGAACCACATCTCTACTATTTACATTATTCGGACTATTGTCCTCATCTTGCCATATTTATTTCAACGTTTACGGTCTCCATAAGATTCACAAAGACGGTATTTCGCTCAAGCCGATTGTTAGTTGCTAGGGCTCTGTGTGTCACTCTCTGAGTCGCTTCTTTTGTAGATATAATTGACCCATTGATCGGAAAGTCTCCTTCATATGTCCGAAACTGGCCGGAGCGTACAACGGCCGAAACATTGTAATAAATATGGCGACAAAGATGAGGACAATAGTTCAAATAATGTAAATAGTGTACATAATACCACATCTAAGAAATATTGACAGAAACCATATCTCCGTTGCCTCGTGTCTGTTCTTCATCTTTGAGGAAATCGTCCAACATTCGCTGCCATAAAGAAAAACAGATGTCTTCATAGATAGACAAAAAAAAACAAAAAAAAAACAACATTTGACAGTATTCCATATTCACGGGTAATAACACTTGAACACTTAAAGATATTTCTAGTATTAATCAATTTTATCAAGTACATGATAAACGAGATATGAAGTTAAGAATTCAACCATTTAAATTATTTACATTATTTGGACTGTTGTCCTCATCTTTATTGCCATATTTACAAAGTTTCGGCCGTTTTACGCCCCGGTCTTTTTCGTGTGATTGAATTTCGAATTGAACA
The DNA here is from genome assembly GCA_963932145.1 of Acanthosepion lycidas. Taxonomy (NCBI): domain Eukaryota; kingdom Metazoa; phylum Mollusca; class Cephalopoda; order Sepiida; family Sepiidae; genus Acanthosepion; species Acanthosepion lycidas. Next base: position 17,141,086 of record OZ010590.1, on the reverse strand, counting down.
CTTGGTTTCCTCCAACGGGGAATTGTTCTAATTCCACAGGCCATGCCTCTTTCGGATGTCTCAGTTATCTCCCTTTTAGTTTTTGTTTACCGCTGTGGTCTGGCATAGACCACAGAAATCTCCTAAGCCAGCCAAGCATAATAATGAAATCAATATGAGAACCAGTAATACGGGGTGATAGAGAAAAGCAATAATAACAACAAAATTGCAATATGAGCTCTGGTAAAAAAAAGACTACTGAGATATTAAGTCCCCAAACATTCATACATTGATCTCCTCAAGAACACATGGCCCAGTGGATAAAAAGCGTTGGTTGGATCCAGTGATTTGACCCAAAGATTTGTGAGTTTAATACTTGGCTACTGCAGTGGACGAAATAAATTCCAATCATCTGAAGAAGGCCGGAGCGTATAACGGCCGAAACGTGGTGAATATGACAATAAAGATGACAATGTAAATAATTACAATAGACAGATATTGAAGGAATTTAACTGTTGTGCTTAGTGTTGTCAAGACAACTAAAAGACACAATCTTTCAAGCTCATTTATGAGGTCTAATTGAACAGTAACACATATAATACTTCCATATTAGAATGCGTGTGTACACGTGTGTTGGGCTGAATGGTGTTGCAACCGTTCCATTTTGAATTGAAAAGAAGCGAAAAAATCCCAACATCCGGGGTCTGTCGGCATCCAGGGTCTGTCTGTTATCAAAGAGTTCAATCAATGAAGACCCTCCCACCTTCCACAGTTTGTGCACTGATTCCATTTCCAAAATGCTGACATTTCGAGAGTCTCTTTCTGACGGAGAATAACAACTGTTCAAGAAGAGGTAGGATCCATAACCGTGGAGGAGGGGCGCTGAGGTGCGACTCGTACCCGTTACGTGAACAAAGGAGAGACCCCGTGGTGGGGGGTTAATATGATTGACAAGTAAAGGAAGACAAAAAAAGAAATCGTACCCTGTCTTTTACCCATCCGCAGTTTCCATCATCACCGAGTAGACCTTGGATTTGGGGAGCTCTGGAAAAACAGGCCATTTATAGCAAAACAATGAAATATATTAATATGGCTAATCTTACAACATATTAGAACTCTAACTGCCACAACCAGTATTTAGCCACAAACAATATTTATGTTACTTTTTTCACAGTTATATACAGATTTATATGCAATGCCAATCTTTATCTTCTGTCATCTTAATTCCTGTTCTTTTATTGTTCTCTTTCCTTAATAGTGTTTATTTCCCTCATATTCTCTAACACTCAGTAACCCCCTTACGTCTTAGTAGCTTTTTTTACCTTGCCTGGGCTGAAATGATTATATATATATATATATATATATATATATATATATATATATATATATATATATAATTCTCAAAATGTGTGTGCGTAGATATATATATATATGTGTGTGTGTGTGTGTGTGTGTGATCGGATGTAGTTTATGCGTTTCCACAGTTTTCATCCGATTTCGACGAATTTTTTTGTTTGATAGATAATTCTTCAGTGCCGGTTTTGAGTCCAAATTACGCATTCCCCTTCTTTTGGCTAAAATTTCAATCACTCTCCTCAAGTGAGGTTACCTTTTCCGTTGAATAAAGCCTACTACTACAGTTTTAAGGCGTTGCTTTCCTTGTCGTTTATAGCCGTTCCCAATTTTAATTTTTTTTATTGTCTTGCCAGTTTTTGCATTGCATTCACCGTAGTAATAAGTAAGCTTGCTTTTTTATTACTCAACATTTATTTTTCCAACCTTTCCTAAAATTATTCGAGCTTAGAGATCACTGTAGCTTTACAACGTTTTCTTCTGGTATTTGCCAACGCATTCCATTTGACAATTCATACTTGCCTAAGACATACCACCAAAGAAAAGAACTTGCTTGCAGGTCCGCCATGCGAATAAGGGATAACGAATCGTCTTTAGAACGTTCAGTTCACCTGTCTCAAAATACCTCTCGTAATGCTTCAATCAGAGCCACTGAGTTCGAAGATCGACGTAGCCATCGGCTTTCCAGAAGAGCATACCCGAACGCTTCTGCGCGCGAGGCTGAAAATGATGATAAAATAACTCAGCGGTTGAGGAGAAACGCCTCTTCTACTGCTGCTGTGCGTGAGGCTGAAACAAGATTGTGAACACAAAAATGGCCTTTTTCAGGCCTCCTTAAAATTGTTAACTCCTCATTTGGGGATGTAATTCACTTGCACCCAATTGCTGTTACTAATAATGATTTTCGGGTGGGCTGACCTTAAAAACTGCTCTAATTGAACGGTAAATTTCCCAGTAATGAAAGACCCGATCGAAGACGGGTTATACTGCTAGTATATATAAAAAAAACTTGCAAGAAAAAACAGAAAAAAAGATTATTAAACGGCAAAATTCCGTATTCTTTAACAACGCATAGTTTTTTCTTGTATTTTTTTTTTATATTTGGATCTAAGTTGTTGAAATAAGACTTTAGCCCATGGTACTTTGCCGAGCACTTTCGGTTATCGTCAACCATCATCATGGCTGTATGTTTTGATTGAAATAGGTTGCTTATTATTTTAATTTTATATATAATATTTTGGGTATTTAGACAATGTGGTTGGATTAGTTCATTATTAATAAGGCGGTTGGTATTTATTATTTGGAAGATTAGATAATAATGACATGCTGCCGAAATATACATACATTAAACTTCATATATATATAGTTTTAAGGTATGCTATATTTATGGGTTAAAGTGCTCAACATCAGGAATACAGCGTATGTAAAGATATATATATATATACATATATACATATATATATATATATATATATATATGGTAATTCATCGAGCCCAGAATAATCTTGAGCAGAATGCAGAAAGCACTCGACGCTCATCAGTGCGCATTCACTACCGAGAACCGAACCCGCACCGTTTCCGATATAACGCAAATGTCAAAACAACTGTATCACGGGCCTCGGTGACGAAGAAGACACAAACTAGACTTGATACAGCGCAGCGATACTCATCCAAGTATACGGATAACCTCAGAACAGTGCCCCAAGAGCCACGTCGGCTTATTGACCCTTAGCCGCTCCTCACGAGCATTAGCAAGGGTCAAGCAAGGATATAAAATGAAGAAATTTTTTGGAGATTTAGATTTTTGGGGGCTCTAATATATATATATATATATATATTAGGATAGCTTTGTCTACTTTAATATGATCCTCTCATATTCACGGAAAAGCTTCTTAATATCCTTAAAGGAAGAAAGTTATTATATTGATACGCATTTATTTATTGCGAGAACTTTCGTCATTAGCGCAATGTCATCTTCAGCCTATTGTTTTTATTTAAGACATAGATACATACATACATATATATATATATATATGTATGTAAAAGATATTTCTTAAGTGTTTACACACACACACTTATATATATATATATATATATATATATATATATATATATATATATATATATATATATACATATATATATATATATATATATATATATAAACAAGAAATATCTTTTTACCTATATAAATTGGTACGAACATCAGCCAGATAGGACCTTTAACAATTTTAAGAGACTTTTCAATACGCACACGCAGAATTGTCAAAGATAATCACCCAGACATCGTGATCAAAGACCACAAAAACAAAATGTGCTTTCTTATTGACATGCCAGTTCCTGCAGACTGTAATGTATCTTTGAAGATCTATCAAAATACAAGGAATTTGAAGTATAAATCTCAAAAATTTAGCATAGGAAGACATCAATAATTCCAGTTGTGGTTTGATTGGAAACGGTTTTTATAGACTCACTGGAGGGATTCCTGATAGCACATGCCTTAAAGAAATACAAAAACAAAAAAACAAATACTGCTCACACATTACGAGGGGTCTTATCAATGTAAAATGCGCGCGATTTTAGGCTAAAAAATGTTCAATGAAAATGTCATGATGCCATTTTTGAACATAAGTCTCTGGATGAGATCAGGAAGGAAATGAGTATACAACAGAAATGAAAGGGGAAAAATAATAATAACAATTAAGCAGACAGAGATCGTCCCTTGACCTGACAGGTTAAGTTGGGTGAAAATGTTTTTAAAACGAGAGAAACAGAGTCACAGGAAAATGCCATAAAAACGAATGCAATCAAGGCCAAGATAGACAAGTTGCAATTGCAGAAGGTGTGCGTAAGCCGATGAGACAATTAACTTTATTCTACCTTTTATGTGGGATATATGTCTAAATTTACAATACCCATGAAAGCTGCTACCTGCATATTATACATGCATTTATGGAAAATCAGGTTTCGGGAGACATGTGAGATACGAAGATCTATCTATCTATCTATCTATCTATCTATCTATCTATCTATCTCAGTCACATTTATCTATCTATCAGAACATATTTATCCCAGTTTGTTTGTCTGTTTCTTTGTTTCTATCTATCTATCTATCTATCTCAGTCTCATTTATCTATCGTCTGAACATATTTATCCTAGTTTGTTTGTTTGTTTGTTTCTTTCTTTCTTTCTTTCTATCTATCTATCTATCTATCTCATTCTCTTCTTATCTATCTATCTATCTATCTGAACATATTTATCCTAGTTTGCTTGTTTGTTTGTTTGTTTGTTTCTTTCTTTCTATCTCTCTCTCTCTCTCTCTCTCTCTCTATATATATATATATATATATATATATATATATATATGTCTGTCTGAATATATTTATCCCAGTTTGTTTGTTTGTTTCTATCTATCTCTCTATCTATTTCACTCACTTCCTATTTATTTATCTATCTATCTATCTATCTATCTATCTATCTAACATGTTTCACTTTTTCAAATACTTTATCAGAATGGTAGATTTATTGTTTACATCCTAGCATTTTTAGGAATGTCACACTCCCAATTCAAATATACGCTTATCGTGTCAGTGATGTCATGCGTAGAACAGTTTTACAGAGTTCAGTAACACCAAAAAAAGAAAAAGTTATATGAATATTTTAGACTCATTTTTGAATATTTTATATACATCATAAAATTCGGAGCTGAAAGTTATTTTATCTAATGTGGCTTGTTTCTTTTGTATAATAATGTTAGAATATTTGGAGTGTTTTGGTTACAGTTTGTGATCTTCAGTATTTTTGTATTATCTAATAATATTTGCCTAATGTAAATACTTACTTTTTGCTTGTTTGTAACGTAACAGCCGATATATATAATAAGTTCCGGTAAGTGATAAGTTAACCTACAAGATAATGTAGTACTTGTGCGACCATTGTTTAATGGTTAATGGTATGTCCCAAAAGACTTGAGAATTCATAAAAATATTATTTTTACTGACGGGTGATTTTTGTGGTCCCGATGTATTAGTTTTGATTAGGCTAAATGTTTTAAATTTTTAATAATGAACGCCAGTTGGTGATGCTGGACTCCAAGTAAAAGCTAGAATTTCGAACATTGGCATAAGGTAAACATGCAATCTCCGCTTGAATGAATGGTGCAACACAATCTTCCTAACTTCACCTCCATTTGACTTTATGCTTGATTTAGATATACAAACTATTACTTTAGTAAAAGATGATGTGCGTGTGTAGCATAAATATTATTGGTTCAAAATTTCGGTCTAATCTGTTGCGTTCACTTTCCAACAAATACGTTTGGGAAAATATGAACCCATATCTTCTCCTCCAGGTTATGGATTAAATAGTAGAGTAGGACTCTCTGGCTTTGGGTAGTAGCTAGTTTGACAGAAGCGTAATTCTGAATTTAAAACACTGAAGTCGGCTACGAAGAAAGATAAAAATTAACTGGAAATAAATTAACCTAGTACATGGGTGGCACATGTCAGAAGGTATCCTTCAGACGAAGATATGCCGAAGGGCAGAGTCTCGTCTCGGGAAACTGACTCCGTTTTTACGAGATCTACAGGGAATTTTTGCCCGAACCTACGGGCTCGGATACCCCACTAGAAAACTTGGCCTTGTGCCACATCTAGCTCCGTGGGGCCACTGGGTAAATACCTACATGTGTTCACATTTCTCCTCTTGCGATTCTAAGATTCCTCAATACCTCCCTCATTTTCAGTTGTCATCTAGTAACTTATGACTTCGACATTTGACTTGAATTCAACTCTCAAATCTCTGGCTGAAATCATTTGTTTGGATTCGAAATTCGCATGTGAACGAATTGCTTACCGTTTGAAAATCACTGACCTCGAACATAATTACATAGAGAGATATGCTGTTAGGTAATTAAAGTGATAAATTACTTGTTAACGCGCTATCAGGCGTGGCAATCTGAAATGCACCTTGGCCTACTTTGACGCAGAACCAAAACTATGAGACAATGAGAAACAAACTCACTACGTAGTCATAATGATTTGTAAAACCAACTTGTTGATTACAGACGTTTATTTTGGCACAAGACTACAAATGTCGAACACCTAGTGGGAGTCAAACTCACTGCTCAGGAATAATGAGCACCTGTTTTGAGTTAAACGAGCATCGTTCACCAAAATAACTCCAAGAAAAAGATCTTAACTATTTTTTAAGTATTTCACCCTAAGCAAGGCTGGATTGCCACTAGTACCCAAGGGACTACATAGAGTGCAAGTAATGGAAAAGACTGTGTATAGGTGTGGGGAGGGGAATAAAAGAGGAATGGAGGAGGATAAAAAGAAGAATGGTGATCAAGGCAACAGAAAATGTCGATTGGCATTACATTTAAATTTTTGAAAATTATTGTTATCAGGGAAGCAAGTAAGAGGAAGAGAGTTCCACTGTTGGGAAGTGCGAGAGAAGAAGCTGTTGAAGGAGAAGAGGCGGTTACGTTTAACTGTTTCGACAGTGAAAGGGTGGGGCCAAGATGCCAATCTAGTAAATTCATGCGGTTGGGGCACCAGTGAAAATAACTCGTCAGAGCAGTTGCTATAAAAATATTTATAGAAAAGTCAGATGGAAGCCACTTTACGTCGGTATGAAAGTAACTGGGGTCGAAACCCCAAGTCACGACCGATCCGCAAATGCTTGCTTTTATACACTATTAGGGCCAACCTCTGGACTTATTATTCGCTAAGTTTTATACAATATTTGGTTTAATTAACTCCTACTAAGCTAGGATGCTGAAACTATTTAAGCCATTAAAATGTAAAATGTAAAATCCGCCACCCCCTTTTTTACGGCGCGGTTCACCCTGTACAAGGCCCGGGGGCCACTGGAGGTAGAGAGTTACAGAGTAAGTGACAGTTTATGCAGATAGGAGAAGAAGATTGTAGTGAACGGGGAAGCAACTTCTTCGGAGTCGGTTCCACAGAGCAGTGGTCCGCAGGAAGAAGCTGTTCGAGTGGAACTCACTTCTCACCAATGGAATACGAAGGGAAACAGGGTAGTCTGTTACAATGGACGTGGCATGGTGGGCTTACCTGTGAAGTTTAGAACTGGCGGAGACAAATAATGAAGTTTGACCCAAGGATTCCTTTTATAGTTAAAAGAAAAAGCTAAATCTTAAAAAGGAAAACAATGACAACTAAAAACGGAAGCTGAAATAAACGTTTAATTTGAAATACAGTGAGTCCCCCGTATTCGCGGGGGTCAGGGACCAGAACTGGCCGTGAATAGTTAGAATCTGCGAATACTTGTAACCCCCCACATAAGTTCTTATAAGTACCTATTTTGATTGTTAAAACCCAATATGCCTTAAACTTTCACCCTAAGCACTTTAGAAATATTTCAGACCCATTTTAAAACATTTTTTAAAATAGTATTGGTGACCATATACAGGGTGACCCCAAAAAATGGGAACTTTTTAACAATCCAATAAAACCAGGAGTAATGAAAGAAAAAATATTTTATTCATAGTAATTGAAACCTTAAACCATGCCATTTAAGAAACAATGATGGAATTTTCATTTTTTTAAAATTACGTCCTGTAGATGGCGTCCTCCTGTACGAATGCATTCTTGAAATCTGTTGTTGAGATTCCTCATTGACTGCTGCAACATCTCAGCTGGGATACTGTAAATTTCATCTTGAATTCTAAATGGCGAAATGTTTACTTGCTCAAGGTCACTGTCTCTCAGTGTTGCCACTTGCTCATGTCTGGCAATACGCACTTCAAAAATTCCCGTTTTTTGGGGTCACCCCTGTACTTAGCGTAAATTTTCTTTCACGCGTACAATAACCGTTTTTAATTACGCATAGATCGATACAACCATTGAAAATACTGTATAAAATATGTGTAACAAGAAATAAAATATAACTTTTAAAACCTTTTCTAAAACCAGAACTGTGATAATGCCTCCAGACTTTAATATAAGCCACTTTTAAGATACCAGCTGCAGCCCCTAACAAAGAACAAAGCCCAAGCACTACGCATATTTTTGCGTTTGTTTCTTTTTTTACAATGAAGATGTACAATTCTGCCAATTTTTACCATAAAAATTGACTGTTATATGTTTTAAGTCACTTAAATAATAGGAAAATAATACAAGAATATTTTAAATACATTCTATCGAAAAAAATACGCGAATCGAAAGAATTCTCAGGAATTTTCATCAGAAAAACACGCAAATATGTTGTAAAGAAAAATTTTCGAATTTCTGAAGCCGCAAATACTGAAACACGAATAGACGGGGGCTCACTATACCACAAAATTATAATAGAAATCGCTTTTCTTTGTTAATGGTCAATACAGAGCGGGTGATGACGATATCGGATAGTGACAAATTATTGTAACAGCAATCTTAGCTGTTTCCTTATAAGGAAACATCCAGCTTTCATTGATCGATAAGCTAGTATTACTATTGGTTGAAATTTATAAAATCATTCTCTTAAAACAATTTTTCAGGAAAATAGGTTTCTCAAGTCCAGCAGCTGTTACCGATCTTTCAAGAATTGATGCAGGTTTCTTTCCTAACCTTTTATTTGAAATTATGTGGAATGTCAACATCTTGATTATTTTCTCTTTGAGTTATACGTGTGTTATATTTATTTTAGTTGTTGCTGATGTTGAAAGTCTCCAAGCGATGTGGTTTCTGTTATTTGACATAAGGATTTTCTTTGCTAAGAGCTACAGGTGTCATTCGCTCTAAACCAGTGTTTCTCAACTTTCTTGAACAACAGCACACATAGGAGCAAATAAACATATCACGGCACACTTCGCAAAATTTTTAAATAGTATACATTCAAATGCTATGAAATAAAATAATTTATTTAAAAAATGTACACACATAAATATGAACTTATTTTATTTCAATGTATTTTAAATAACATAATCCAAAAATAGTTTAATATTATTAAAAAAATATTTGAAAAAGGTTTATTGCTACTTGTGCCATTAATACTTTTACACAAATATAATATATAATAGCTGGCCACTCGCATTCGAGGATACCCATCTTCTAGGCAATCCCTATTGCGAACGCTCGCTCAGGCATATTTTGTGTTTGCTCAACACTCACAGAACCTACCTGTGGTTTATACTGCAACTATGCTGAGCAGACATTAGTTACAGTTTCTGGGTCAGAGCGTGTTATCTAGCGTGATCAACAATCTGAACAAGGCCGGCACATTCAAACCCTCGGTCACGAAAACTTGTGACTTCGTGTTAGCGCAACTATCCACGGCCCCAAAGGGTTCCGTATACCCAATTTCACACACAAGGCTTGGATCAACCCGTGGTATGGTTTTCAGGCACTTTTCAAAGGTGCCGCACGACCTCGATCCAGTCTGCTAACATCAAGAAGTCGCCTTTCTGACAAATCGACAATGATGAGATCCGAAGCCGGTCAGAAAGCGGACGTTCTAACCACTGGGTCACGCGCCCAACACCCATATATATATATATATATATATATATTAGGTTGGTGCAAAAATAATGACGTAATAATGTCGTTTTTTGACGTTAAAAAATACGTCAAAAAACGACATTATTATGTCATTATTTTTGCACCAACCTAATATTATGAAATAGACAAAGTCCGACAATTATTTTAAGACATTTTTAGGTTTATAAATTCTTTTTATAGATACAAATATTTAAGTAAATGCTCTGTTTTATAATAAACAGTATTTATAATACTTAACTATATTGTCGACATGGAAAAAAAAAAAAATAATAATCCCTTACTATAAAAGTAATTTACATTAACCAGATAAAAATGCTTAGACAGAAGCGTCTATGTTTTTAAATTTGGATTTTTTTTAATGTAACTATAACAACAAAAACATTTCGATTTCATTTTTGCCTTGAAAAAGTAGGAAGACGAAACGCAAGATTTTTTTCCAATTGTCATTTTATACCATATATATATATATATATATATATATATATATATATATTAGGTTGGTGCAAAAATAATGACGTAATAACGTCGTTTTTTGACGTTAGAAAATACGTCAAAAAACGACATCATTACGTCATTATTTTTGCACCAACCTAATGTGTGTGTGTGCGTTGTGACACTATTTTGCGGCGCACGTAAGAGAATCGTGCGGCATGCTAGTGTGACGCGGCTCGGTGATTGAGATCGACTGTTATAAGCCATTTTAACCATTGATCTTAGAAAACGGTCCTATGCAGCTGAGAGTTCAGATATTTCTGAACGTGTTTGTCGCCATGCATGTCATCCATATGAAAGTCTCGAGCTGACGAGGCTATTTAAGAACATGACTAGAGTTTTCAGGTTAATGTCTTGATTTTGTAACAAGATGGCGGTGTTGGGCGAAATTACCTCCATTGCAACCTATTTTATGTTCAATTTCCTTATCTCATATACTAAATTCGCTATCCAATATCAAAAATAATAATAGAAATCGCTTTTCTTTGTTGACGGTTAAAAAAAAAAAAAGCGGGCGAAGGTGATATCGGATAGCGTCACTATAATATCTTTAGCTTTCTATCACGTTTACCTTAGTTTATGAGGCAGAAATGGAGGAAGAGGAAGAGAAGGTGGAGGAGGAGGGGGAAATATGAGGAGGAAGGGGGAAGAGTAAGAGAAAGAGGAGGAGAAAGGAGGACTTCAAATAGAACGAAAGTAAGAAGACAAGAAAATGAAAAGATTACGAAATGGTTGTGGATGAGCGAAGAGCTTGAAGCGCAATAGTGGTCGAAGGATAAGGAGAAGGCAAAGCAATCAGCAATTAAAAACAGTGAGGGGGAGGATGAAAAAGAAAGAAAGTAATTTGAGGATAAAAGAAGACGAAAAGGAAGAATTTAAGCGTACCACTAGATTGGTAACTACGTCTTATCGTTTTCCAGTTGAACTAGCTAAATATAACCGTAAGCTCTATTCTAATAGTTTTTTTTCTCGCACTTCTAACCCGTGGAACTCTCTTCCGAATCTATGCTTCCTTGCCACTTACGAGCTTCAAAAATTTAAATCCAACATCAATTTCTATCTTCTGTCTTCTTGTATCTTGTTCTTTTAGTGTTCTTTCTCCTCACTAAAGTCCTCTTATTTTCCTTCATTCTCAGTAACACCTTACGTCTTAGCGGCATTATCGCCTTGCTTGGGGTGAAATGACTAAGACAAGTTAAGCTTAAGAAAAGGAAGAAGAAAGTAAGCGACAAGAAAAGAAGAATAAACGAGTTTAGAAGAATTAAAAAGATTGAAATGAAAAAGTAAGAGAAAATCAAACAAGAGTTAAAACAGAAAAGAAAAGAAAGGAATAAAGAAGTATTAATAGGAAAATGGTGAAGAAGTTGTTAAGAAGGAGAACCTTCTTAACAACTTCTTCACCATTTTTCGAACGAAGATGAAAGTAAGAGAAAGAAATCAAAGAAAAGAATTAAGAGGAAAGAAGAGATAAGGAGAGTTAAGAAGAAAAAAAAAGAATTAGGAAAAAGAAAATGAAGTAAGAGAAAGGAAAAAAGAGAAAAAAGGAGAGAAAAGAAAAAAGGAGAGAAAAGAAAAATTAGTTAAGAAAGAAAAAGAGAATATAAGTAGAAGAAAAGAGAGAAAAAGAAGAAAGGAATAAAAGAAGAAAAATAAAAAAGAATTTAGGAGAAAAGAGAAATATAAAAATAGAGAAGCAATTCGATCATGGTTCTCCACAGATTCCTGCCTTTTTATGGTTCTAAACAATATTTACTTCTATACGACCCATTTCTTTGCTTTTGTGGCAATTGTACCTTTATCTTTTTGTTCATACCTCACATATTCGTTCTCTCTCTCTCATTCAATGTGTCATTTTTGAACATCGGCAATTATGGCGCTCCACAGCATCCTTACTTAATCCTTTACAACTCCTCTTTGTCTTCCATCAATTAGCTCAAACTTGTAAAGTAGGTGACACGCTGCTTTCTTCGGTTTCTCTTTCAACTTTCCAGCGATGCGCTCTTTGAACATTCAGTTCATGATTATAAGTAGTCGTCATCGGCATCTTGGGCGGGATATATGGAGAACTAGGGCTGCCCGAACGTCTAGTTCCCCTTCTTGGCCTTGCTAACAGAGTCCAAAGGAGAGGATAAACCAATACAGTTTGGTAGCAGCGCGGATGCAGGAGTTGCCGGAAGGCAGTACAAAGTGCCGTCCATCCGCCTTAGGGGCTCCTAAGTTTTCCTTCTCCTAGAACTGGTCTATTCAAGGCTATAGAACCTAGTCTGTCCTGCTATATAACCATAGCTGGAGAGAGAAGAGGATTCACACCTTTCCTAAGGGTATTAACACGTAAGTGAATGTAATGGATTCGACTGGAATTCGAACTCGGCTCTCTGGTTCCTCAATCCAAATCGCTACCCATTACTCCGCTCCTATGATTATAAGAAGCTATTAAATGAATAGTTTATTACTGGGTTCATCTCCCTCCCCTTTTCATTTTATTCATCCATAAATTTTTAATTGTACATACATAATCATTATATTTTATGGCATGGGGCGCGTTTTGTAGGTCTGCCTTGAGAGGATGTGGTATTATGGTGCATAGAGGATTGATTGGTGATGGACGAGTTCTTATGGTGAATGTGGAAATGGTAATGTATGAATGAGTCGTGAATCGGATTAGCTAGGTATAGGATAGTTAGTGAAGACCAGCCTCCCCATTTTGGCCTTGTGCCGTAATTGTGTATTTTGCACAATAAATATCAAGAAGCTATTAAATGAAGAAGAAGAAGAAATCTCTATCTATAAAAGGCAGGATGTGTGTGTGTGTGTGTGTGTGTAACGAATGCACGGCCGCAATTTTCGACGGATTTGCACCAAAATTTACATGCACCTGCTCCAAGTTAGTGGGAAGGCCAAGACCGACGTTGCATTTCCCAACTCCCATCGATAGTGGAAATAATCGATTTTTTCATGCTTCTACGGCAGTTTTCATGTAGTTTGCGGCCATTTTCTACTGGACAGAGTGAGAGCCTATAGCTGGCTGCCACGAATAGGCAGGAAGATTCTATTGGCCAGCGTGAGAGACAACAGCTAACTGACACGAATGCTAACTAGCATGCTAGCATGCAAAAAAAATCTATAGCTGCATTCGTCACAAGTGGGAAAAATTTAAATCTGCATAGCACTTTACTTCAATTGGCTCATTCGCTTGCTTAAACTCAACGTTGATTTTGATTCCGCAGAACTGTGTTGGGTGTGAAAAAGTATTTGTTGTTAACATTCTTTTTTTATTCGGTTTTTCCATTTACGAGTCCTTTTTTAAAGCTGATCGTCGTGTGTTCATTTTGTTTGATTCTTTTTTCGTAACAGATTTAATGTTTAGTATAGAGCTTAGAAAAAATTCGCAGTGAGATAGGCAAGAAGTAAGGCATGTAGCAACATCAGCACGGCAAAGGGCACTCCTTTAAAGGCAAGGAAGGGCAAAAATAATGTCGTACGATTTTTGAATCAAGTACGAGCAACGCCGGGCCATGCTGTTAGTAAATAAATAAATAGCGACAGATGGATTGTAATAGGGAAGGAAAGATTAGGATATAAAAAAGCAGGTACCTCCAAAAAAATATAAGTTCTTTCTTGAAGCCTTAATTTTAGTTTAATTCTAAGCTAATAGATTAAATTTATTATTCCCAATTAGCAAAATATTTTGGCGCATTTAAAAACGAATTTGAATTGATTGGAATAGTTTCTACTTATCAATTTAGTTTAGTTTTTCCTTCCGCTTGTGCTGTTACGCGTCGCGGCGAGACACAGTCGTCTGTCAGCAGCAAGGCACAGTAGATAAAGGCGTTAGTTAGATCCAATGACAGGACCCAAAGAGTGTGAGTTCAATACCCGGTTAAGGCAGTGGAGAAATTTCAGAGGGAAATTAACAGGAGATAACTGATAACTGACATCCATTAAACTTGGCACATGCAACTAGAATAGTCTACCCCAGTGAGCGAAATAAAGGCTTAAGTTCGACATTCCAACCACCTGAAGAAGGCCGGAGCGTACAACGGCTGAAACGTTGTAATAAATATGGCGACAAAGCTGAGGACAATAGTCCGAATAATGTAGATAATGAAAAAAAAAATTAAAGATAAAAAATTCTTTAATCTCTCTTAGTAATAACAGGAAGATTTTTACGATAAAATTTTGTTTTAACATATTTTGGCATTTTTTTCGTATTTTAGCAAATTGATGGAGGTAGCTATAAGAAAAAGGAGTGAAGAAGGAAGAGGCTGAACGAATGAAAATAAGGAAGAACGAGAAAAGAAAAATTAGAATGAAAATCCAGAGCAAAAAAAAAAACAAAAAAAAAAATGATAAAATAAAGGATAAGCCAAAGAACAACGGATTCAGGAAGGATAATTAAAAAAAAAACGAGATAAACAAAGTATAAACAGACAGAGAGGGGGAGGAAAGAAAGAAGATAAGGAAAAGAAGAAAAGGTAGACAATACAAAAACAAAAAATGTAATATTACCTCGGTCCCATAATAACTGTTACATTTTCATACACATTTACTACGCTGAATGTAACAAGTATTTTGGGACAAAGAATTACATTATTTTGCATATACAATAAATAAACTAAATGTAACAACTGTTAATGTATAGCGGGTTATCGGGTATAGAGAAGTGTATGAGTATTGAACACACATTAGTTTTATTTAGTCTAGTTAGTTAGATAGCCCACCATAAGAGGGGCTATAAAACAAGAAAATCAAATTGTAAAGTGAAACAACAATTTTATATACATATAAATCAATTAAGGTCTTTACAAATAAAATTAATGTATTTTGGTTGATACAAGGTCGTCAAAATATTCGTAGTAGTCCTTGCAAGAATGAGTTTCTGTGTACGTAGGCAGGAACGTATGTATGTATGTATGTATGTATGTATGAGCGTTATTGAAGGGTAGGAATGTCTTTGAGGTAATCGCTCAGTCTTAAAATGTTCCGTTCATTTATCAAGTATAAAAGAGGTGAGAGAGAAAGGTAGAGATAATAATAACGATCGCTTGACGTTTGTCAAGGTACGTGTTGATACGCTCGTCTCCTCTCTGGTGACAGGCGAACTTGCCCGTCTTTTATTTTTGTTTGCGGGGCTAGAAAAGGTCA
Organism: Acanthosepion lycidas; assembly: GCA_963932145.1. Taxonomy (NCBI): domain Eukaryota; kingdom Metazoa; phylum Mollusca; class Cephalopoda; order Sepiida; family Sepiidae; genus Acanthosepion; species Acanthosepion lycidas. The sequence continues at coordinate 17,125,613 of OZ010590.1, read as the reverse complement.
TTTGGGAATTCACTCCCGGATATGATTCGGGCCTTTCCATTGGAGAATGAACAAACTTCGCGCCGGTTCGCGAAAAAGTCTGTAAGAGAATTGATTATTTGAATTTTGTTTTTAAATATTTCCTAGTTTTCTATTGGCCGAAAAACATTTCGCATCAAGGTGTGAAATTTCACGAGTTTTGTTTTGGATTCGCTTTTGCGTGTGTGTTAAGCAAAGTTTGTAAATTCGAGTCTTTTTAATTTCTAACAAAATCATTGAGTCAGTGCTTAGCATTTGAATTTTAAATCTAGATCTTGTTTTGTTTACATGTTCAAGGGACATATAATTTTTACTGCCTTTGTCCCATAATAGTTGTTACATCTGCATACGCATTTAGTACGCTAAATGTAACAACTGTTATGGGGCATGTCGTAATTTTTTACTACGATTGCCTCATAATAGTAGTTGCATTTGCATACGCATTTATTATACTAAATCTAACTACTATTATGGAACAGAAGCTTGAAAAAAAACAAACAGTAAGGATAAGCGCAAATGAATCGGTCACAATAGGATACTCCCTGAAGGTCACACTCCACGTGAGGTCTGCGAAATTAGCTCGTTAACAAATGCTCTACAGTAGATGCTTACTTGCATACTCACAGATGTCCCCACTCCCGCGACACACCCAATGCTAAATAGTAAAATACGCAGATGAAGATCGAACGACGACCGCCGAATGGAAGGAATATTGTGCGTGCGTATGGGCTATATGAAAGAGTAGTTCAGAACTTGTGAAATTGTGCTCAACCCTCGATGCTATGAAATGCCCACCACTCTGCTACATCACAATTTTCATACAGTAGTATTCATGTAAAATACACATTTTATTGTGACCTACTTATGTACAATAATGGATCATATGCAATATAGGTGAACAATTCAACTAGAAAAACTGAAAATAAATACAATGTATCTAAATACAAATTAGAGATAATTCCATGTTTAGCGGCAATTTTTAACATTTTAAAAAATTTAACTTGAGTTTTTTCTTGTTAAAAAGCTGAATAATTTTAACACATTCAACATTATGGATTAAAAAAATAGTGAATTTTATAAATTTTTCGAAACTTAACATGAGAAAAAAAACAAATTCACGGATTTGGACAAAAAAAAAAGGACACCAGAATGACATCAAAATCCATGAAAATTTTTCATCCTTTAATTGTCACTTCTGCTTATTTTAATTTATTACGTATATAAATATAAATAGGAAAAAGCAAATGTTGATAAGCTACCTCCCTCCCTGGCACACACACACACACACACACACACACGGCTGGAGGATTTGTGGGTAGTACTCGGCGGCTCTGGATTCGTTTCATGTTTATTATTAAAGTTCAGGACAAAAACACCGGGTCTCTGCGTAAGATTCGAACTCACACAACTAACTCTAGCCTGCGAGATTAGCAAGTTAAACATTTTTCAAAGAGGTAGAGAGAGAGAAGCTGAAAGAGAGATAGATAGAGAGAGAGAGAGAGAGGAGAGCAGAGAGAGAAAAGCAAAGGAAGAAATAGCAACAGAAGTCTGAAGTAATACTAATAAGGAAAAGAAGAGAATAAGAAGAAAAAAGGAATTGACTTGACTCGAAAGATGTAAGTTGGCTGCTTGCGTCGTGAGAAGCTGCCTTGCGTGCCAAAAAGTAAGGAACCAGCCTAAACTACTTTCATTTCATCGAAAGGTTAATCGGTCTGTAGACATTTGCAAGTTGACAGTCAAAGTCGAATACATAAACCCAAACTGGCCAGAGGAAAGGCTGGTATGTATCCTGCTATAGTGCTGGTGTTTTAGTCATCGTGTTTACGTGTTGTTTCGCACATCTTTCTTGGGTAATTTCTTCTTCTTCTTCTTTCCTCCAACTTCTTCTTCTTCACTTCCTCCTTCTCCTTCTTCGTTTCGTTTTTCTTCTTGTTCTTATTATTTTTCTTCTTCACTTCCTCGTCCTCATTCTTCTTCTTCTTCCTCTTCTTCTTTACTTCTTTCCTCCTCCTCCTCCTTCTTCTTCTTCTTCACTTCCTCCTTCTCCTTCTTCGTTTCGTTTTCCTTTTCCTTCTTCTTCTTCTTCTTCTTCTTCTTCAATTCCTCCTTCTCTTTCTTCGTTTTCCTTCTTCTTCTTTTTCTTCTTCTTCTTCTTTACTTCTTTCCTACTCCTTCTTCTTTACTTCTTTCCTCCTCCTCCTCCTTTTTATTCTTCTTCACTTCCTCCTCCTCATTCTTCGTATCCTTTTCCTCCTTCTTTAGTTCTTTCCTCCTCCTCCTCCTCCTTCTTCACTTCCTCCTTCTCCTTCTTCGTTTTTCTTTTCCTTCTTCTTCTTCTTCTTCTTCTTCTTCACTTCCTTCTCCTCCTTCTTTGTCTTCTTTTCCTTCTTCTTCATCTTCTTGCCTTCAGGATGTGGGTGATCATGGTTCTCCACAATTTCTTGTCTTTTATAGCTCTTTGAAATTGTGGAGATCCATGATCACCCACATCCTGAAGGCAGGATAAACGCACACTTTATTTTACATACATAGACATGCACACTCACGGCGTTTAGGAGAGAAAGCAAAAAACACACTTTATTAAGAGCTACAAAAGACGTCTTTTTGCTATCTCTTCTAAACGCTGTGAGTGTATGAACAATAAAGTGTGCTTTTACATATTTGTGTGTGAGAGAGAAAGACAGAAAACGAACATGTATATATAACGAGTGTATATACGTGTGAGTGAGTGTGAGCTTGTGCATAAAATCAGTGCGTTCATATGAATATAAGAATGTGTATGCTTTTAACCCCGTGTGTATGCAAGTGAAAATGTTTGCTAGCATTTGTGTGAGAGATGAGAGTGGGTGAGCATATATATATATATATATATATATATATATATATATATATATATATATATATATATATATATATGTATATATATATATATATATAGAGAGAGAGATGTGTGTGCGTGTGTGTGTACACACGGACATGTGAAGTGTTTGCGTGGAAAGTGAGTGTGTGACAGAAGGAATGTTATAAAATACAAGTCTGATATTTAAACAAGATTCCTGTTTGATATTTAAACAATGTTCAAGTAAATCCCTGCCTACAGCAATCTATATATATATATATATATAAAACAAAACAATCGCCATCTTTGTTAATACGTGGACTTGTTAAAGCTTATTTAAAGTGATCTTTAACTCGCTAGTCTCGCAAACCATTAATAGTCAGTTCATTTTTCACTGGGAGTTCTATGTACGAGGAAGTGATCTAGACCTGAACCACTTCCCAAAATTTGACCAAACATCCGAACTTTTCAGCGCCCTTCGAATATATTTCGTTCAACAAAAGAACAAAATATATACGCTTTCTTGAGTCGGAGAAATTCAAATTAACACCTTTTACCTTACAAAACAAGCAATTTGGTTTCGAATGCGTCTCTCTGATTACTTTATGAATAATAATAATAATAATAATAATAATAATAATAATAATAATAATAATAATAATGGAGACCACCCAGACTCGGTTACGGAGATAGGACCTGTAATAATTTTATGGAACTATACACAATGCACACAGATAGAACAATCAAAGTTAATCGCCTTGACATCGTTATTAGAGACCGCAAAAAAAAAAAAAAAAATTGCCTCCTTATTGATATGACAGTCCCTGCAGACTGCAATGTACCTATGAAAATTTTCAAAAAAGCTATCAAAATACATAGACCTTGAAATCTGAAAAATGTGGCATATGGGAGCAACAACAATCCCAGTTGTAGTTGGAGCCCTCGGATTGAGTGGAAAATATTCCAATAGAACAATTGAAGGGATTCCTGTTAGCCCATGCTTTAAAAAAATACAAAAAATTGTTCTCACGAGCACAGCCCAAATCTTACGAAGTGCTTTATCTATGTAAAATATATGTGTTTTTTGGTTTTTTGGTTTTTTGAAAGTGTCATGATGTCATTTCTAACCATAGGTCTCTGGGCGGGACCCGGAAAGAAATGTGTACACGCCAGAAATCAAAGGAAATAATAATAATAATAATAATAATAATGCCAGTTGCTGCACTCAGTCGATACACAAAGTGTACAGACAGCGCCATAACAAAGTATCTGTCAGAATATATTGGGAACTGTGTAGGAAGTATGGGCTCGAATGCGCAGAAATGTGGTACGAGAGTTTATCACCATCAGTAGTTGGGAACGAGCGAATGGAGCTCATGTGGGATACAACTATCTAGACTAACAAGCGCTTGGAGAACAATCGCCCTGATATCACACTTGTACACCAAGAGCGGCCGTCAATGGATCCTGAAAGACGCAGCGTCTGTTCTTTCCCACAAAGTACGGTAATGATACTTTGCGAGGAAGAAAATCGCGAAGGCACGAACAGCAAAAATACAGAGGTACCAAGACCTGTCTGGGCAAATCAAAAAAGTGCACCAAGCAGCAGCCCAAGTTCTTCCTTTTCTGCGCAGTCGGGACAACTTCCAGGAATATTTCTGCCTTGGAAAGTGGCTTGGGGACATATGACATCACTTTTGGTTTTCTCATCTACGCATTTAGATGGATCCATACATCAGTTTTTATAACTGATTCTGTTTCTGGGTGTACTTACGAAGGTTTGCTGGAAAGAAGACACCTTGAGTATACCTGACATCACCGGGAGTGCACAGGTGACAGCACTTCTTGGAACAGTTCATGTGCTAAGGAATGTATTTTCTTTAAGCTACAGGTAGGAGTTGAGATATGATCATCATCCCCACAACATCTAAGAGTCATATAGGATAACAAATTAAATCAAATAATAATAATAATAATAATAATAATGAGATATGCAGGAAGGGTAGCCCTGAGTCCACAGAGAAGTCATGGGAGCATTCACATCTATCAGTAATCGAGAATGAGCAAGTGAAGCTCGTGTGGTACTCGGTTGTCTTGACTGACAAGCGCTTGGCGATTAATCGCCCTGATATCACACTGGTATACCAAAAGAAATCATGGATGGATCCTAATAGACGTTTTTGAACTTTGTGGATAAGAACATCGTTAAGGAAGAGAAGGCGAACATACAGAGGTACCAAAACCTGGCTGGGCAAAACGAAGAAATATACGAATCAGCAACTCAAATTGACCCCTTTGTAGTTGGCGCAATCTAGGCTATTTCCAGGAATATTACTGCCTTGCAAGAAGACACCTTGGGGATACCTGACATAATCAGGAGTTCGCAGGTGGCAGCACCGCTTGGAATGTTTCATGTGCTAAGGAAAGCTGCAGATAGGCGTTGAAATATAATCATCATGTCTCGGCCGCAACATCTAAGAGTTTTTATTCTACAAATCAAATGAAATAATAATAATAATAATAATAATAATAATAATAATAATAATAATAATAATAATAATAATGAACCGTCAGTAACCGAGAATGCGCAAGTGAAACCTAAGAGATACGACTATCTTTACTGACAAGAGCTCGGAGATCAATCGCCCTAATATCACACTGGTGCACCAAGAGAAGATATTAATGGATCCTGATAGATGTTACTGTATTTTGGGATGAAAAAAATACCCAATTTACGTTAGAAGCAGGTAGAACGGTATTATTATTAATAATAATAATAATAATAATAATAATAACCCGTCAATAGCTGAGAATGCGCAAGTGAAGCCCAGGAGATACAACTATATTTACTGACAAGCGCTTGGAGATCAATCGCCCTGATATCACATTTGTGGTCCAAGAGAAGTCATGAATGGATCCTGATAGATGCTACTCTACTTTTGGTATAACATCGTGAAGGAAGAGCAGACGAACATACAGAGGTACCAACACCTGGCTGGGTAAATCGATGAAATGTGCCAAGCAGCAGTCCAGCTAGTCCCTTTTGTGGTTGGCGCACCAGGGATCTATTTGCATGAATCTTTCTGTTGTGCAAGACGATTTGAGAATACCTGCCATCATTGAGAATGCACAAACGGCATCAGTGTAAACATAAGAAGTGAATTCAACTGAACTTAAGAGACAATGAAGTTATATAAACGCCTGGTCTAAGAAGGAAGAAGATTGAACGTTTCAAGAAAGACCTGAGACCACATGCCGTCGATTCGGTCGACGTTAAGTTGATGGAATCTAGAAGTGAATAAACATTTTTTGCGTCTGAAAAATTTAGCCTACATTTTAGTTTATTTATCAGACGTTACTAACACTTCTCAGCAAAAATTGGCAACGGATATGTATATACATTCAGTGTTTCTAAGACATAATGTATCCAATTGCACATCACCCAGAAACATAAAAAATATGTTGTCAAACAACAAACGATTTAAAGATTAAGCAACGGCAAACTTTTTAAAAATATTTTTTTTTTATTTTTCCGCTATTTTCGCATGTGAACATCAACATTTCTTGTATACCTAACGCACCAAAGTCTTGCAGAAACATGTTCTGCGCCATTCTGGAAATCTCATTTAATAATGGCGTTCTTCACTTACTGAATAAGAAGTAAGCTGAGACAGTACAAAAGACAGCATGCCTAAGAGTTAATTAGCAAGGTGTCAGGTTCTAATGCCATCTTTGACAATGCAGATTAGAGAACTGGAAAACAGACATGCGAAAAAAGTTTAATTATTGTCACCTGTCGTGAATGCAATGTTAATTCTTCTTACATGTTTGTTTCTCTTAGAAATGAATGATGATGAGGGCTACTAATGCATCGCCATTTTCTTACCTCCTTGTCTGTCAAAGTAGTGTGCTGAGATAGATGAACAAGTTAGCACCAATATGACTGGCGATGTGACTGAGTGCTAGAATTTAAAAAGGGAAACAAAATTTTAAAGTTTATTCTTACATAAGAATTATTACTAAAATAAAATTTGGCGATGAAAAGACATAGCATAACGTCTAAATCCCGCCATCTGCATCGAATGAGTCGCTTTGTACATTGAATGGGTACTTTTCACAGAAGGGTACGGCAAAGGGTACGGCAGAATAGTCTGTACTGCTTTCAATTCGATGCTGTTGAAATTCAGGAAAATGTGTTGCTTAAGTAAAAGGGAACGCAGAAAAAAAGAACAAAAGAAGAAGAAGAAGAAGAAGAAGAAGAAGAAGAAGAAGAAGAAAGGAAAATTATAAAAAGAAGAGAGAAAGGCAGAAGAGAGGGAAGACTTACAAAAAAGCAGAAAAAAGAAAATGAAAAAGTATTAGAAAGAAACAAAAAAGAAGGTAAAAGAGAAAATCATAAAAGAAAGACAAAAAGAAAGAAAAACACAAAAGAAATGTCAGGAAACGATGGAACAAATAACAGAATGAAAATGAAAAAAAAAGAAGAAAAGAAATAAAAAAAGGAAGACGAAGACAAAATACAGTGAAGAAAATACGAGGAAGAAAAGTTAATAAAACAAAAACTCAGCATTTCTTTGCGAAGAAAGAAAGAGAAAAAAGAACATTTAATGAAAGAAGAAAGGTGAGAAATAACGAGAAGAATTAAAATATAATGAAAGAAAGAATAAATAAATAAAGGAAAATATAATGAAAGAAGGTATGCAAGAAAAAGGAAAGTGAAGAGAGCAAAGGTAGAAAGAGAAGCATTAAAATATAATGAAAGAAAGAAAGAAAAGAATGAAAATTTCATTAAGGAAAGAATGTGAGAAAGAAAGAGAAAAATGAAAATATCATAAAGAAAAAAGAATGAATGAATGAATGAGGATGTAATTAAAGAAGGAAAGCAAGAAAGAAAAAAAAATGAAAATTTCTTTACATCCTTTTCTTTCTTTCTTGCCTAGAAAGAAAAGAATAGAAAAGTTTATAACGAAAGAAAGAAATCAAGAAAAGAAGGAATTAACATTTCTTGAAGGAAGGAATGTAAGAAAGAAAGAAAGAAAGAAAGAAAGAAAGAAAAGAATGAAAATATAATGGAGGAATAAAAACGAGAAATAAGTAAGTTAAAAAAAAATGACAGCCTTGATGTTAAACAAGCCTGCAAATGGCCTTGTCGATCACGATAGAAAGAATCCATCTTCGACTGCAAAGAAAACGGTTCGCATTTGTTTAGCTTTTAAGATTTATTTTATTTTCATTTTGTTTTTATTGGATCTTGTTCAAGAATTAGGAACAGGAAAATAATTCGCATTTCTTAATATTTCGTTGATTCGCATTACTTTTCTTTTTTTTTTTTTTTTTTTTTTTTTGGTCCGTGTTCAAGAATCAGGAACGGGTGTTACAGACGCATTTTGCGTTTCGCGAGCAACGCAACCAGGAAGTGTGTATTCTTTTATCAGCATGTTGTGCGACACTCAACATAAAAAAAAAAAAAAAAAAAAATTGGTGCTCGCTTTCATTAGTTTCGAAAAGGCCACCATTTTAAAGAGTATCACGTGACCTTGTGTCTGGGCAATAGTGTAGGTGGTGAAGGCATCTATGAAGATGACAGAGGCTCCAGTGCAACGATGTTTTGCATAAACGCTGCAAGTTTCGACCTTGCTTTCGTTAACGTCAGAGTAGCTATTCTGAAAACATTTAGGAAAAAAAAAAAAAAAGAACAAAAAGAAAGAAAACAGATGTCATCGTCTGGTATGTTTCTTGATTATTGCTTCAAGTCCCAGATCAGGAAAAACATCATCAGAGACTGTCTCGAAAATTCGTCGTATTACTGTAGATAAAAATAATTGCCAATTGTATATCTGCCAAAATGCACTTTTCTAAGCAGTATCATGTTTCGTGATTCAAAAAGTGACAATCTATTTGCTAATACATTTCTTTCTTCTACTGATCCAAATATGATGCGTTCTTCAACTTCCTATCTACCGTAATTCTAAGTGACTTTCAAACTCCTCACGTTCACTGTTCTGTCATCCATTGACACACACTCGTTAGGTTATTCAATAATTCTCACTGTCCCTCTTGTTTTAAATATATCCTAATAGTGTCAAATTTACCCAGCCCTCTTTCCTTATCATGTATCTCATAAATATTAACTGACTTTTTCCGATTCTAGATATGTGTCTTTTTTGTTCCCATTTTCTCCTACATCTTCGGTTCATAGAATTCTCAGCTTCCAGTTTCTGTTACCTCTTTATCTTTACGGAGATTTTCCAGCATAAAAGGACTGATATTGCATCATAGTTCTGTACTCTTTTCTTTCCTTATAAATGTCTCTATTTCTTAATACTTTGCTTAGCTTTTGGAAGGCATTTTTCGCTATACCAATGCACCTTCAGATTTCAGCGTCGCGCTTTCCGTCCTCTGTTAAAACGCTTCCCAGATATTTAAATTGTTGTATTTGTTTGATTTTGCAATTTGCATGTTGTTGGTCTGTTCTTTTTGCTGACAACCTTGAAAAGATTAGAAGGAAAGACTCCATTAATATTGGAAAAACGAATACAGGTTTATAGACTAAAAGAAAAAAAGCTATATTCATTAAGAAAGAGTTTTAAGAGAATGATTGCGCGGTCAATGAATTCTATAATTTTATAAGGAAACGGCTAATATTACTATTACCATTTGATCTTTACGGCCATCAGAATGATGTCTTGCTTCGACTATTTGAATGATGTCTTGCTTCGACTATTGTCCATACTATTCTCAGAATCCTTCTGTAGAACCCAATTTCTGTTGCTTCAAGTTTCTACTTCATTTGTAAGGAGATTGGCCAGCATTCACTGCCATATAAGAGGATTGATATCACATGACAGTTCAGTATAGCTTTCTTTGTTTCTAACGAAATTTTTGTTTTTAATACTTTGCTTAGCTTTTGGAAGGCATCATTCTCTATACCAATGCACCTTCAGATTTCAGCGTCGCGCTTTCCGTCCTCTGTTAAAACGCTTCCCAGATATTTAAATTGTTGTATTTGTTTGATTTTGGTACTTTCAATTTGTAATACGGTTTTCAATATATAACTTCCGTTAAGTTAACCGTTTAAATGTGCCAATATCTGCTAACTCACTCATGTCTTCTCTCTCTCCCACCTCACTTCCTCACTTCGTTAATTTACATATGTTTATACGGTCCGTCAAAAATGTGTAAATTTTCTTTTCATTTTTTGTTTTGAAGTAAAGTCAGATGATCCGCAGTCCTTTTAAAATGGCTGTGGTGAAATAATTTATTACATGGAACCTTAAAGTGGTCTGTTTTTATTTAAATTATTTGCTTTGGATTTACATTGAGCTCTCTGGATTATATCATCCTTAGGTTTACCCATACGGATTATCTAGTTTTTCATAAACTACATATATATATATATATATATATATATATATATATATATATATATATATATATATATAGATATAGATAGATAGATAGATAGAGAGAGAGAGAGAGAGAGAGAGTAAGTAATACACCTCTGTACCTGTCTGGCCAGTAACACACGAGGTGCTTATTAATCGACATGTCTTCAGAATACGATCGTCGAGCTGCTGTTGCGGAGAGTCTTCGCGCAGTTACAAAGGAAATCATTGAATGGTTTAAATTAAAGTTATTTGGGACATCAGACAACAAAGACAATTTCAGGCCAGAACGCAAAACTCGCAAGAAGAGTTGTGGTACCACCAGGACGCCCGAGTTCGTCGCCGAGGTTGTCAAAGAGAACCCCAGGAAAAGTATGAGGAAAATCGATGAGAAAATGGGCACCAGCAAACGAACAATTGGGCATATTGTCAAGGAGGACTTGAATTATAAATCTTATGTCCCCAAGAGGAGCCACTTGCTCATCGTACCACTGGTTGCCCGACATATGGCCACCACTCATCGCCAGGCTGCAATCCTCTCGACTATTTTGGAGTGGCCGGTGAATTGCAAGCCCAGCAACACCAAGGACGCTCTCAAGTAAGCTATCAAGGACGTCATAGCCAACATGTACAAGGACGCCATCGCAAAAGCCTGCTCCAGCTTCAGGAAAAAGTAGTGGTCACTGATGCGCGTCACATTGATTTTTGTACCTTATATATGTGTCAGTGTATAAAGTTTCATAGAAATATATTAATCTGTTATATAAAAAATGTTGTTTTTATTATCTATTAATGTTTTTCAGATTTATCTGCATAAAAAATTTACATACAGGGTGTAACAAAACTACTTTTACAAACTTAGGGGACAGGTTCCTCACAGTAAAACAAGGCCAAAGTTCATATAAACATATATCCACAAATCCTTCGTATTTTAGTTAAGTTTACGATAGATGGCTCTGTGTTGCCATGTAGACTAGGTTACATTTGTCATTCGTGTATATTTGTGGCTAGTCTGTCTTCAACGCTTGTAGTAGTGAGTTAACTGAGAATTGGATTGTACATTTAACAGCGTCTTTAAACTTAATCAAAGACGAAGAATTTGTCGACATATGTTTATATGGACTTTTATCCTTGTTTTATGTAAGGAACCCGCCCCCAAAGTTTGTAAAAGAATTTTAGGCATACCATCCACATATATATATATATATATATATATATATAGAGAGAGAGAGAGAGAGAGATAGAGAGAGAGACAGACAGACAGACAGACTCAGTCTGACAATTATCTTAATATATTTATACGTTATTTTTATTGATACAAATATTTAAATAAATGCTCTGTTTTTAATAAACAGTATTAACAACATTTACCGGCCGAATGTCCGGGAAATTTCATAGAAAATATGTAACCTGCGACAGGAATCGAAACTGTATCCTATTCAGAATCGTCATATAACCTGACGTGCTATACCATTTAGCCACAGGGAAAATTTGTGGTTTAAAAGCAGTAATTCGACCTTGCTAATCAGACTCTTCCTCAGTAGCTAAATGGTATAGCACGTCACGCTATATGACGGTCCCATGTGGGCACCTCGGTGTGGTGTAATGGTTAGCAAGCTTGTCACGCTAGATCAGTTACGACTGAAAAGTGAGTTTGATCCTCACTAGGTGTCCCATACTTTCGGCCTTGTACCACATCTAAGCTACGCTTATAAAATAACTATGTGACGGTTCCGTGTAGTGTGCAGGTTCGATTTTTATGAGAATTTCTCGGGCATTCAGGACGGTAAATGTTGTTAATACTGTTTATTATAAACAGAGCATTTGCTTAAATATTTGTATCAATATATATATATATATATATATATATATATATATATATATATATATATATATATATATATATGAAGTCATTTTTTACAGGTAGTATGCTATTTATAATATAAATATTTATAAACCTGTAGCTGAAGGTCAACCTTTAAGGCGAGTGTATTTTAATTGTTATTGTTATTGATGATTCAAAGAAATGTTGACCAGCAAACTTGCACTAAACTATATATAAGGTGTTGTCAACATTCTTGCAAAAGTCGCTTGAGTGCAATTAAGCGAAACGATTGCACTCGCAACTGCTCGAAAGGTACATTGACTTTTGAAGCACTTCAGTAGAGTGGAAGAGTCTTTTTCCGTTCCTTGGGTGAGACGCCGGAAATTGTCCCGCACTCGGAAAACTAACCATTTTCCACAATGCTCTTTCTAGTCACTCCTTCAAGAATTGCATCGGAAGGACGTTCCTCTTTTGAAGTTGCCCATCATCTTCCCTAGGTGTTCCGTTTCGACATTTAATGAAAGAAATATCGCGCCGTAAGTAGAGATTTTTTCTTTTCTATGTTTGTAATACAAAAAGTGGTGGTGATATTAATTAGTTTATTTTACTTGGAATTATAGTGAAAAAAGCGTGTATAAGAGCCAGAATTTAAAAAAACAAAAACATGAACAGTACAATGTACTTCAAATAAAATAAGCAATATTTCACTTAAATCGTTTGTACAGAGTGTTCATGAGTATTTTTCATGTGTGTGTGTATATATATATATATATATATATATATATATATATATATATATATATATATATATATATATATATATGTATGTATATATATATATATATATACAGGAATTAGATTAAATATATAGCAACATAAGATGGTTAATTTCATATATATATATATATATATATATATATATATATACGAAATTAAACATCTTCTTATCTTGCTAAACATTTAATCTAATATATATATAATTCATTTTCTCCATCAAGTCATTCATTTCTGTAGTTCACTGCTACGAACAAGCAGAAATTTTTTTCTCCTGATGATGGCCATGTTGGCCGAAACTAGTCGAGGAATCTAGATGAAGTAATAAAAACGAAAGAATATTAATATACAACCCAGTGTCTGAAGATTTTAATTTTTTAATATTTTTTTTATTGTTCAGAACACACACACACACACACACACACACACACATATCTATCTATCTATCTATCTATATATATATATATATATATATATATATATATATATATATATATATATATATGCACACATAAATTAGATTAAATATTAGCAACATAAGGAGATGGGTATGTTAAAGTAACTTTTGCAAAATAAAACAAATAAATTTATGAAAAATACTTAGGTGTCTTTTGGAACACCTAGTATAATAACATTTTAGATTGATTTCTTTTCTACGGCTTATCAACCCATTTTGGGTTATTTAAAGCCAGAAAATATTTTTACATAGTAATATTTTTGAGATAATACTGATTTACTGATATAACTCTTACTAATTAACCCATAGCTGGGGGAGAAGAAATGGATTAATAACCTTCCCAAGGTTATTTGCGCATAAGTGAATATAACAAACGCAACGGGTATTTGAACTCTGCACTCCGATTAAAAATTCCGAATCATTATCCATTACACCACCCGCACATCTATGCTTACGGCACCTGGTATTCCCTAGCAGTCACCCATCCAACTGGTGCTTCATTCTGATATGGCCGTAAGGCTTATCATAATAACGTTTTGAAAATACAAGAAACCTAATGTTTTCAATCTCAGCTGGATACAAACGTACAATGGGAGGGGTTAGAGTTGATTGATCAGACATTCTTTAATTGGTTAGTTGTCATATTTACTTGCCAATCAAAAGACAGAAAGAAATGGGCTTTTTTTCTCGTGGAAAATTACAGGGTGCGATGGATAAATTATCTTCTAAATTAAGCAAAAATGAAAACACTGACATCTTACTTTAACAGATATATTTACTAAAATTACAAAAAAATATCTTGAAATACTAAAGAGCAAATTTATTCAATAAAATGGACATTAGCTTCAACCACAGCCTCCAGACGACTTCGGAATCTCCTGCAACTCTTCTGGACAGTCTCCTGATTTTTATGAATTTTTATATGTATGCCTACTGCAGCGAAAATGTTAAACAGTGGCGATTTACACACGCTTAATTCATATTTATGATATTTTTTTTACTAATATTCGCCCAATAAAAACCCAAGAGCCACTCAAGTTAGAGGTTTCTGTGTGGTGTTCTATAAGCGTAGGAAAGAACAAGCGTTAGGAGTACAGATCTTTTCTTTTCAGAGCTGAATCAGATATTAGAAGGAACCGGAAACCCAATCCTAAACAGAAAACATGGAATAAACCTCTATTCCCATTCAAAAGAACGGGGAGGAGTTTGAAGCGGGCGATAGGTGAACCTATCTACTCCTATTACTGTTTTGTTAGCAATCACACTGGCTTATCAAACTTTTCCGTGTACGTTTATGTATTTAAAAAAAATGGATCACAGATCTACAATGAAAAGCAGAAAGCAATGAAATTCCTCCAAGTGATATGAAAAAAGAAATAAGGCGGCTTTTCTATGAGATAAAAAAAATTGGATGATGATTAATTTAACAGTAGTTCAGATTGCGGAGAGTGAAAAAGCCAAATTCTTTTTTCAAAGGATATCATTGCAAATATATATATATATATATATATATATATATATAAGCTATGAACTTTTTGTTTTAATCTCTATATTATCATGCGTCAAGTGTATCCCTTGTATTTTTGTCCTAACTTTTTTTTTCTAGCTGAGACGGAGATAACTTTAAAAATATAAATACTCTCTTGTGCCCACAACACACGAGAGAGGCAGTATCTTTGTCATGACAATAACTCGCTGTTCGTAGATGTTTACGAAGCGAAGAGGTGAAAAGACAGACTCCGTGAAAAAACGGCGCGCAGTAATAATATTTAGAAAAATAATCAGTTGGCGATATTTTGTAATCATAGACAGTGGAATAAAAACAATCTTGTCATATAGGAAGAAAATGAATAACTACGTTCGAGAGTGACACTCTGGACTTATGAATATATATTTTCCGTCAGGTGTATAAATAGCGGTGTCAGGCTACTGACTGAAGTGATTATTGAGCGACTGTATATCATGGGGTATTTTGTAAGCTCCCTGTGAGTGTGTGGTATCGTGATATATGTAAGATTGAATGATGGTGGACGAGTTCTTGTGGTGGATATGCAAATTGTAATGAACGAATGGATCGTGAATTTGATTAGCTAGGTAAAAGATAGTGTCGACCAGCCTCAACCAATTCCCGCCACCCCCCTTTAGGCATTGTGCCATAATTGTATTTCATATATGTTGTGGTGTCCTCCATCTAAAGAGTCTATGTTGGACACTTCCGCCTACTATAAGATTAGTAGGAGAGAAGACCTTGGGGGAATAGTCGCGCAGAATGTTCAAACAGTCGAACTCTATGCCCTGACAGAGAGGAACTCGGACGAGGCTTTACCAAAGGGCAAAGTTTCGTCCGGGGAGGTAGGCAGGCCCTGAACCCGTTTATGCGGGTTCTGTGGGAATATTTTTGGCCGAGCCTAAGGGCTCGGAGAATCCACGGTAAACTCGCCCTTGTGCCACATACACCCCTCTGGGTGGGGGCTGTCAAATTTTAACAGTCGACCAGACTGTCCGCAACTGTCGAACTCTCTGCCTCGGCAGAGAGGAACCCGGAGAGGCTTTGCCGAAGGGCAAAGTTTCATCCGGGGAGGTAGACAGGCCCTGAACCCGTTTATACGGGTTCTGAGGGAATATTTTTGGCCGATACTACGGGCTCGAAGAACGCACGGTAAACTCGGCCTTGTGCCACATACATCCTTCGTGTTTTTGTGGGGGGGGGGCTATTAAATATAACAGTCGAATAGATCTGTTCGCACTGTGCTGTCGAACTCTCTGTCTTTGGCAGAGAGGAACCCGGACGAGCCTTTGCCGAAGGGCAAAGTTTCGTCCGGGTAGGTTGACAGGCCCTGAACCCGTTTATACCGGTTCTGGCGGAATATTTTTGGCTGAGCCTACGGACTCGAAGAACCCACGCTAAACTCGGCCTTGTGCCACATACATCCCTCGTGGGGGGGTCTGTTAAATATTAACAGTCGAATATATTGAACGCTGGGTCATACGACACAAACTGACTAGTCGTGTAATACTCTTCTGTTGCATTTACTGTTTAATATATGATATATCTGCAACAATTTCTTTGTTATTTCTTTAACCATTTTACTTGGTCACAATATACTATAAATCTCGATTATTCAGTGACTATTGAGTAGAACTATCCAGTCGATTTCGTGTGAATTATCTCCAAGGATATTTGTGCGAATGAACCCGACTGGAATTGGAACTCGGCTTTCTGATTTCCAGTTCTGTAGCATTATCAATTACACCACCTGCACACATCCAAGCTTACAGCACCTGGTATTCCTAAGTGATCACCCATCTAGGTACTGACCGGGTTCGACGTCGCTTAACTTCGGTGTTTCAATATGATATGTCCATGAAGTATTCTAATTAGTGATGTGCTTGGGGGTGTAGTGGGAAATGGAACTAAGATTGTACTACGCTAAATTCCTCCATTTCACTGTCTGCAGTGAAAGTCACCCTTATGAAATATCTGAACATTTTATCCGGATCGAACACATTTAGCATCAGTGGGATATGTACAGCTGTTTCAACTGCAACGTATTGGTCGATGCGGTCTGAGTACATCTTTGAGATTAGCTTAAAATGAAAAAAAAAGACCTCTGTTATTTATTGAACAATTAACAATTCAACTGTTTATTGTAAGCATCTGGTTTATATCTACGATTTCGTTTCGCGATAGTTAAAGTTTTAGGTGAGTATGTCAGGTGACAGAATAGTTTTGGCAGTCGCTTGTTCACGAATTTGTTGAAAGGGCAAAGCAAATATCTGCCTTTAGCCGAAAAAAAAATATAGCTTTGTTTTGTTATCGCCCGGATTTTATTTTGGTACGATATTTGTTTATTTTTGGTTTCCTCTCCTTTTAATTCATTCGTCCTCCCCTCCTGTTTTCACTGCCTTCCTTTCTGTTTTTCTCTCTTCTTTCCTTCTACACCTCCCCGTTCATCTTTTCAATGTTCCCCTCTTCCACTTCTCTCGCTTTTCATCTCGCCTTACTTTTTTTTATTACTATATACCCTCACACTTTCTCTCTCTCCTTTCATTTCTTGTTACTTCCTTTCTTTTTCACTTTTGCCCTTTCTTTTTCTCACTCTTCTTTTCTCCCTTTCTCTCCATTTTCTTTTCTTTATTGACTTTTGCTTTTCACTCTCCTCTTTTTTTTAACTTTCAAATCTACGTTTTCTCTCTTTCTCACTTTCCACCTTACGCTTGTCCTTTCCTTTTCCCAGTCTTCTCTTATTCTTTCTTGTTCTTTCTTAGAGTCTTTACCTAATTTAGGAGACGGCAACCAGCAGGCAAATAAAATGGTAAACTGGGTCAGCCTCCGTTTACGCTAGTAAATGGCACATTAAAAAAGGCAAGAACCTGAATTTTCTTATGCCCCATAACTTTGACCTTGACTACTATCACGTATCAAGTATATATATATATATATATATATATATATATATATATTAGGTTGGTGCAAAAATAATGACGTAATAATGTCGTTTTTTGACGTTAAAAATACGTCAAAAAACGACATTATTACGTCATTATTTTCGCACCAACCTAATATATATATATATTTGTGTGTGTGCGTGTGTTTGTGTTTTCATTAAAAACGACAGACGAGGTACTACGGTTAAGCTTCTTATTTAATTTTTCTTGTGTTCGAACAAGACCTTTCTTTTTGGGATCCAGACGCGTTACGTTACATTTATCTGACCAGAGCTCTATTAAAATCCATTTAAACACACACACAAACCTACCAGACTCCGTTCGAAACATACTAGCAGAAAACAAAAACATAATAACTCCACCCACCTGTCAAAAAAGATTAAAAATAATGGAACTCTTAATAATAAAAAAGAAAAAGCCAACTCTTAACAATATTAACTACGAACAAGGCCACAATGTGCTAATCGTGTTCAGAAAATAAAACATATCTATAACGCACTAAAAACATACACGTATCGCACACACTCAATTAAACTGAAAAAAATAAAATCATCCTTGATAATGGCTAAAAGTATAGCCCAAAGCGCTCGGAACTATAGAACAAAAGGATATGTTCTACACACTCTGTGTCCAAAAAAGAAAGCTCTTGTTCGAACACAAGAAAAATTAAATAAAAATCTTAACCGAAGAACTTTGTCTGTCGTTTTTAATGAAACATGCATAAATGAAGGATTGCTGCCTAAATACTCAATATATATATATATATATATATATATATATATATATATATATATAATTAGAAGGAAGAGTTAACGTGTACTTCTTATAGTATATAAAATAGATAGGTTGGTTAATAAAACAAGGTCAAACTAAAAGGTGCCAATGTAATCAGTCCGAAAAATGTTTATTAAATATTAATTATTAACCACATGACAGAAATGAAGCACGGAAATTATGGTTTTAAGTCCGGAATTTTCGGGCACGATTGTGTCTTTCATCAGCGGCACGAGAAATAAAGAGAGAAATGGGGATCATTCACCGACAGTTGTTCTTGTGGACGGTGTGATTTCTGGTGGAGATCGTATTATTAGCAAAATCCAATTGAAACCTACTTTTATATTTTCACAGTGTTTTGACCCCAGTTTAGGAGTTAACTTTTCGCCCATAGCTGGGACCCTAACAGGTGCTACCACCCCGGTTCAAGGTGGACCTTGGAACACCAGCAATTAAGAGATGGTTCCACGTTCCTCCAAACCTCCTGATCAGAGGCCTTGCAGTCGGTCGTAGTTTATAGTCTTATTCAGGACGCGGATGTAGTTTATCATCATACCCAGGACGCCCATTAGGGGGCGGGATTTACCCCTTTGCGGATGTGCAGTCCGTGTATTCTACAGCCCCAGTCGACAGGGCGATTGAATGTAAGGAAAGCATGCTATTTTTAGAAAAGGAAGCGTTATCCTTTAGAAAGGCTGAAAAAGGAATCGGCACAAATATTGTGCTACGTTGAGGATAATAATTTTGCTGAGATTAACACGAGTAATTTGGCAGAAGTGATTCATTTGGAAATTTATTTGGAAATTGTAGATTCCCTGAATTTTGTCGATCAACGACAAACAATTGGTGACACCTTTCCCGACAAAATTCTGTTATTCGCTCATTGGTCGTGTTTTTGTGAAGCGGTTTCGGCTGATAATTTGAATTGTTAAATTGAGGGGTCAGTTTAATTTTTATTCAATTTCTGTTCTCTTTATGATTCTTTTTGGTTTGTTTTTAATCCAGTTATAAAACTTTCAATGAAAAATGAATTACTTTTAGGATAACTCAAGAAATATTTGGCATAGGGACAAACAAAAGAGGAAATAGAAAGGTAATTAGAGACAGACTGAGATAGATAGATAGATAGATAGATAGATAGATAGATAGATAGATAGAAAACAGATTTAGATAGATAGATAGATAGATAGATAGATAGATAGATAGATAGATAGATAGAAAGAAAACAGATTTAGATAGATAGATAGATAGATAGATAGATAGATAGATAGATAGATAGATAGATAGATAGATAAGAGACTGAGATAGAAAACAGATTTAGATAGATAGATAGATAGATAGATAGATAGATAGATAGATAGATAGATAGATAACAGAGTGAGATAAATAAATAAAGAGAGAGACTAAGGAGTCTATCTTGGTTTCTCACAAAGAAAATTTGTAGAAAGTTTGTCACATCAATTTTCCAAATTGGATAACGAGGGTCTGTCTTTAAAATAACAACGTGTCCTGATTTATATCTCTACCGTGTTTGAGGTTATATGAGTCCCTCTTATTCATATTACAATATTGTTGAGTTTGTATAGATGTAAAATGATGGTAGGCTTCGACTTCGGTGCAAACATTAGCCAACCGGATACCTCGATCTGGGAGAGAAGTTTTTGCCATTTTTAGAGGGAAAATCTTGAATACTGACGACTTGCCCTGATAGGAAATGTGCAAATACCTTAAACTCCAGACCAAGCCCAGCATTTTAAAAGTAATAATACTTTTAAAAAGAAACGAGGAAAACATTGCTTTTAGAACAGTTCATAGACTTATTCTGTGTTAAAAATGGCAATATTGTTTAAGTGTTGATAGTGACAAATTCCTTTGATATTTTTTTTTACATATTTTAAATATACTTTTTGTTATTTAAAAACAAAATTCCTGCGGTCATAGCGTCATTGATATCAAACATTAAATTTTAACAATGTCATAATTTAGGAAAATTTGCTTGAATATTTCCAGATACATATATATCATATTTTGTGGGTGGAGGAGTTGGTTTGTTTTGTTTCCTATCTGATTGACGGCTTCAAATACCAGAAAAGCCGAACCCTATTTTTTGTATCCTTAGACCGGGTTCCGAAGTTTTTCCGGCTTTAATATTTATTTCCGCGACGAAAGAAAAAAAAATTAGCCTCTACCTTCCAGGACGCCATTTTGAAAATGGGAGGGTCGTTGAACTGAGGTCATTGCAAAAGTATTTGCAGTTAATGAATCAGTGTAATGTATTAAAGCCGGGGCACGCCAGATTGTTGCTATGATTGAGAAAACGGAGAGCCGATTTCGAATGCCAGTCATGTTCATCACTTACTTTGGGAAAGGTATGAATCCAACTGTTCTCTCCCCAGCTATGGGTAAATAGGAGGACAGACAGTGTCCTATAGTCTTGGGTGGCAACCGGTCTAGGAGAAGGAAAACTCTATGTAGCCTTGGTGTTTCACATTTTATGCAGCAAAGGAAAGGATTGTTCGCATTGGCTCAATGATCCTGACGATGGTCGAAAAAAATCGTTGAAAGGGCAAACTCAGTCTCGGTTTTTTCACTATTTACATTATTCAAACTATTCATACTCGACTTTCCCACCGTCGTAACGTAGCGTACATCATAATTGTTTCGATGACCTTGACTTCTCGAATTTAAGCGCATTACTAGATTGACAATTAATTATCATCATTTTACTATTGAAATTGTTGAATGTAACCTAAGCTCTGTGCAAACAGTTTAACTTCCTCGCACTTCTCGCTTGAGGAACTCTCTTCCGGATTCTTGCTTCCCAGTCAACTTCGACTTTCCAAAACGTAAATGCAATCACAATCATCATCATCATCTGTCTTATGAATCCTGTTAATTTATCGCCCTTTCTTCTTAATAACATTTTGCATCTTAGTGGCTTTATCACCTTATATGGGGTGAAATTATTAGAAAAAGGATTAACTGAATTGGCAAGGAAGGAAATTATGTAGAAAAATGAGTATTTAATTTGTCTTTATTATTAGGCTAGAGATTTATTGATGAACAGGTCGCGATGGATAAATTGTCGTCTAAATTACGCAAAAACAAAAATAACACTGATGTCGCATTTTAACAGACATATTTGCCAAAATTATACAAACATATCTTGAAATGCTAAAAAAGTAAATTTATTCAATAAAATCCCCATTGACTTCAACCACGGATTCCACACGACTTCGGAATTTCCTGCTACTGTTCTGTTGGTGAACGCCATCATAATCCAGATGTCAGGAGTAATGTGGTCGTAGAAATTATCTGGCAGTCATGACAGGGGTTTCTTGCTTGTGTGACATGGTGCAGAGTTTTGTTGCCAGACATAGGTTGTTCTAACAGTCATCCTCTTAGCCCAGGACAGCACTACTTCCTCAAGGCACTTGATGTAGGCATCTGTGTTGAGTCTGGGGCCTTCACCAACAAATTCGGGAGTTCTTTTCTTATCAGAACGATCAGTGTGAGTTTTCCGAGCTGCCGTACCTTCATAATCAACATTAGACTCATCCAACTTATTGCGAACCCTCTGCACTGTACTCAGATTGATAGCCAAACACTCTGAAATGTTCATATTGGAGCTTCCGGTGCGAATGCCAAGCAGTACAACATGCTGTTTCCAAATTTCTGGCGGAGTGAAATGCGTCATGGTACTCTTTTTCTTACAGACGGTGCCCAGCTGACCCTACTATACTTTACAGTGGCCAAAATCAAAGACAATGCGCATGCGCGAAATTAAAAATATAAAAAGGCGATAATTTACCCATCGCATCTGATAGATAGATAGATAGATAGATAGATAGATAGATAGATAGATAGATAGATAGTAATTTTAAAATACTTGTAGAATTGCCGTGGATTTCAAAAGGTTGGATGAAACATGACCACGAAAGCAAACGAAATAGCGTGTGCATTGTTATTGATTGTGAATAATGTTACTAACTCTTGAACATTCCTTTTTCGTGACCATTCTTTGGGTGATAGATAATGTCTGAATCCGGTGTGAAGACCAGCTATTTCCCGTCAGGAAAAAATCTCTTTTCTATCATCCCATCCACTACAAAATGCATATTTTATCCATGGCGAACAGTAGACCAAATGACGCTAACTCGTAAAATAATTGTTCGCCATTCACACGAACTCGAAATATAAGACTAATGCTCATGAAAAGACCTGGTTTAAAAGGTCAAAGATTCAAGCATTTTCGACTTAAATTATTGACAGTTTTTATTTTATTTTATTATTTTTTTTTTGTCGATTTTTCTTTCCCTATTATATGAATATATTTTATAGCATATAACAACTCCCTATTTATCTCCAACCCCAAAACGGCTTGGAAAAAAAAAACGAATCTAGTAGACTAATGTTTAGCAAGACGCTGTTAGCTACCTGAATTTGATGATATAATATTAAATAGATAAGTGTGTGTTTGTGTGTGTATTGTAACACATTAGGGGCGCAGAGGCAACACATTTACTTCCACCATATCAGCAATGGTGCGTCTAGGGCAAGATACCCTAACAGAGCCTATACCTCTTCATTCTGGTTTTATATTCAGAGTTTAGCTTCTACTAGACTGGTTACAGCATCAAGGCAACAGAGCTCAGTTTATCCTACTATTTAAGCCATAGGGGAAGTGGATTCATGCCTTTACCAAGGGCAATAGCGTGAAGTGAATGTAGCAGAATCGAGTGGGAATTGAACGCGACACATCCACATCGATATTCATTACACCAAATGCGCCTCCAAGAGAGAAATATATGCCATTAAATGTGATAGTTACACTTGTTTTTTTTCTTTTTTTTTTTTTTAAATAAACTCGTTTATAAGTAACTGATGTCATTGTAGTTTAAGCAACCAACGCCCCCCCTCCCCAAAAATCTGGTCTGGTGCATCTGCTATATATTTCGAGATTCTTGATGAAGTCTAAAGAAGAATCTGCAATCCTGACCTGGCATCTCGGTTTCAGTCACTTTCCTGTCGTCGTAATGTAACTTTCCTGTACCTTTCCTATAAATACTTTCATCGTAATTGTTTTCATGGACTTTATGATACCTAGGCTTTATGAATTTAAGCGCAGTACTAGATTGGCGGAAAGGTCTCACCATGTTACAGTGAAAATGGTTAGATGTAACCGTAAGTTCTAGGCTAACAGTTTCTTCTATCTCACTTCTCCCTTGTGGAACTCTATTCTGGCCTCTTGTTTTCCAGTCAAGTTTGATCTTCAAAATTTAAATAAAATCGTTATCTTCTGTCTTTAATTCCTGATCTTTTATTGTTCTCTCTCCTTAATAAAGTTTTTCTTTTTCTTATATTCTTTCATACACAATAACCCCCTTGCATTTTAGTGACTTTATTGCCTTGCTCAGGGCGAAACGATTAAAAAAATTAACTAATACTTTATTTTATATTGTTTTCAAGAATTCTATGAATTCTACGAGTCGAAATTTCTTTCTTTTTTATTTATTAGACCAATAGGCTCACCTATCATCCGGTTCACACTCCACCCCTGTCTTTTGAACAGAAGTAGAGGTTTATCCCTTGTTTCCTGTTTAGAACTGAGTTTCCATTTTCTTTTGAAGTCTACTTCAATTCCATGCTTCTAACGTCGCCGCCTGAATTCGAAATTGTTTTTCACTAATTACTTTTTTCTCCTCTAACAATAGTAATAGATTGGCTAGCCTATCGTTTATTTTTTGAACAGGAGTAGAGGCTTATGCCTTGTTTTCTGTTTAGGATTGGATTTCCGGTTTCTTCAAATCTGTGCTTCTGACGTCTCCGCCTGAAATCTGGAATTTTATTCAGTAATTATTATTTTTTCCTACCCCATAGGAGTAGATAGGTCTACTCTTTCGCTAATACAACTCCACACAGTAACCCTCTAAATCAGTGGTTTTCAACCAGGCTTCCGCGGAACCCTAGCATTCCGCCAGTAAAGCCCAGGGGTTCCGCAAGAAGTTACACAAGTACTATGACTGACAGTAATTTTTAATTCTCCTGTGCAGATATGTGTGGAAGATGAACTTCGTGTGTGTCTGTCAAAAACACGACCCAATATTAAAGATTTGTGCAAGAAACATCAGGCCCAAGTTTCTCATTGAATTTTTAATGAAAATAAATGTAATCCATTTAAACTGAAGTTTTTTTAATACATGTGTAATAACCGTAGAAGCAAGATTAAAATTGCATATGTACGTATACAATATTTTTACAGTTTGTATTTTTTTGTAAATAATTCAGAAGATGAGTATTTTTATTTTATTTTAATAATTGAAAGCTTTTTTTTGCATAAGACAATTTATTACAGGGGTTCCTCGAGCCACTGGAATGTTTCCTTGTGGTTCCGCTCCAGCAAAAAGGTTGAAAACCACTGCTCTAATAAATGGTAGCTCTTGGGTCTTGTATTGGGTGAAAAAAGGATAAGTATAAAAAATTAAGCAAATATTTAAGCAATTCTTGCGCTAAAAATAAGCAACTCGATTCTTTGTGGAAATCGTAAATTGTTTATAAAAAATATATCATTGATCACTTCGTTTTTGTAAATAATATCATGGACCGAGCGTGTGAGCAACAATGAGGTCTTGGAGAGGTTTGCAGACAAGGAGGAAGAGGATTATACTTAACACCAGGAAGAGGCAGCTGAAGTTCCTGGGACACAAAATGAGGAAGCAGGGCTTGGAGAATCTGATACTCACGGGTCGAATAGAGGGAAAGGCAGACGAGAGAAAACTACGTATGACTACGGCTTTAGGCAAGTGGATGACAGAACGTGGTCTGGGGGAGGGGGCAGAGGGAAGGAACTTGTTGAGAGTTGCAAGGGATAGAGGGAGGTGGAGAGCCATGATCGCCTACGTCCTGAAAGGACACGGCACATAGAAAGAATATCACTCATCCAACTCCAGGTAGGTTTTGCGACCTGTTAGTCTAGAAACACCTCCACATATCGAAGTCACCCGATAGTATAAGTAGCGAGATTATATCCATCACCCGATTACTAGCCTTGACGCGTAGCTTTCTGTAGCTGCTGCGCAGTAGTCACTCATCTCAGTATTGATCAGGCTCATGATGCTTAACTTCGATGATCTGGTGTTTCAATATATCTTCATACAGTCGTAAGCTGCCTCAGAATTGTTTAGTTTAAATTGTTGCTGATTCTTTTTTTACAATGACGTTCACCCTATATAAGGCCCAAGAGTCACTTAAAGTAGAGGGTTTCAGAGTAAAAAGTACAATTTATGACGATATGTGGGGAAGATAACGGTTAACCCTGGACTTGAACAAGTTAACATTGTAGTGATCGAGGAAGTATCCTCTTGGGAGTCGGTTTCACAAAATAGCGGTTTGCGGGAAGAAGCTGCTCGAGTGAAACTTACATCCCACCAATGGAATACGAAGGGAGTGACGGTGATTCGTCACAATGGGCGTGGCATGGCGAGTCTTAGCCTTGGCGGTGAGATCTGGTGAAACTAAGGAATGTAGTTCGTCTGAGCACTTTCCATGGAAATAGTGATAGAGCAGTGAGAGGCTTACAACGTTTCATCTTTGGGAAGGGGGTTGTAGGGTGGGAAATAATACATTACTCACAAGGACACGGCGACGCTTTTGGAAAATGAAGAATGGTCAGGTCTTCCCCATATATGGCATCAGTACTTCATTTTCGGTCTGATCTAGATCTTGTAAAGATAGAAGTAGTCAGATTCATATTACCGAGGTACAGGGGACCGACCATTTTTCCAGCATCTTTAGCGATGGATCGTATATATTTCTGGGTTGATCTCAAGTCCCACCAGGTAGCGGGTCTTCCTGAATGAACACCCGCTCATCAAAATAGGCCTAAATTTAGGGTCCACTAGTTGATGATGGAACGTCACTAGTTTGATTTTCGAGGCATTGAATCTGACCAGCCAGTTCCCACCCACAGAGCTGATTCTATTCATTTTAAGTACAGTTCCAAAATGGCGCCAATAAGATATCTTATCAACGGCCAAAAATAATCCATGTGGTTTCCAACGACCTTCCTTTATCAAATTAAAATAAATCATTCGTATTTGAACAGTCTGTAAGCATTTTCAGCAACGTAACATCTACTCACATCATTTCTTTAACAGATAACCTTCAACAGAATACATTTTTAGAATAGTAAATGGAGTTAAATCAGTATGGCCACTCAAATATTCTTTGCGAGAAACTGTCTCTTCTAAGAATGTCGACTGAAAACAAAAGCAACAGAAACAACTACAATAATTAGTGAAAGGGCAATTTCTAGCTGTATTCTTCAAAAGTTGTTTTGTTTTTTCGACTGCAAATGCATTAAATGAACACCGCGAAAATAGTTAATAAATTCTTTGGTATAAAATGACAATTGGAAAAAATCTTAGATTTTGCCGACGTGTTTCGTCTTCCGACTTTTTCAAGGCAAAAATGAAATCGAAATGTTTTTGTTGTTATAGTTACATTAAAAAATGCAAATTTAAAAAGATAGATTTCAATTTCATTTTTGCCTTGAAAAAGTCGGAAGACGAAACGCGTCGGTAAAATCTAAGATTTTTTTTCAATTTTCATTTTATACCAATCTGTCTTGTCCACAGAATTGATCTGGAAATTTAACTATATTGTCGACATGAAAAAAATGCCTCACTCTAAAGGTAATTTACATTAACCAGAAGAAAAAAAAACTTAGACAGAAGTGTCTATCTTTTTAAATTTGGATTTTTTAATGTAACTTTAACAACAAAAACATTTTATACCAATCTGTCTTGACCACAGAATTGATCTGGGAATTTAACTAATAAATTCTTTGTTGAACAAACAAGAATTGGATATTATAAAACGGTCTTTTAATAATGGAAAATTTTCTGAGTGTAAAATGATGAAGTGGTTCAGCCACACTTTTTGTCACACGGATATTCTAAAAGAACAACTTCATTAATGATCAGTCAGATTACATTCAATAATCGATCGAAATCAACCGCATTTAGATTATTAGGTTGAGTCATAAATAATTTCCGGTTTTTGGTTTTGGTTTGGTTTGCTTTACGGCATGTCAACCTCAACGGGTTTAATTTAATGCCGACAAAATTTTTAGGATTGGTTCGTAGAAATAGATTATGTATTAATTTTTTTTTTTCAAAAAATGTATTGCTGGTAATATTTTTTCTTCAAAAATTCATTGCTGGTAATAATTTAAAAAAATATATATTGCTGGCATTTAAACCTATTTTTACACTTTCATAGTGTTTTGACCCCAGTTTGGGGTTAACTATTTGCCCATAGCTGGGACCCTAATAAGTGCTACCACCCCGGAACACCAACAATTAAGAGGTGATTCGACGCTCCTCAAAACCTGCTGATCAGAGGCTTTGCTGTTGGATGTAGTTTATCGTCAGACCCAGGACGCCGGGTTTCACAGTCGAAACGTCTCTTATACTCCAATAGCTCGCACTTCCCGTCTGTGGCACTCCCTTCCTCTTACTTGCTTCCCTGATAGCTATAATATTCAAATACAATATCAATCGACATCAGATGCCTTGATCTAATTCCCAGTCCTTCTCCTCATCTTTTCCTCTATCACACCTCTTTACTCTTGCTCTCACTCTCTGTAACCCCTTGTGTACTAGTGGCACACCCGCCTTACTTGGGCTGAAATGCTTAATAAAAGACACGAGGCATGTTTCTTCTTGCACTGAGATTTGAATATACAGGGTGTCCTAAAAAAATTGACATCATTTTAAAATCAGTTATCTTGAAAACTACTAAGTCTAGCTCAATGAATTTGAACAATTTAAATGTTGAACATCATAAGTTTATTATGGAACCGATTTCATAAGTGTTCAATATGTGCACCGCCTGTAACACGGCACACGTCAAGTCTGTAGTTAAGCTCTTGCCAAACACGTTGTAGCATGTCTCCTGTAACATTATCCAATGCGGAAGGGATTCTCTGCTTGAGTTTATCAATGCTACCAGGAAGAGGGTGGGGACATTGAGCAGTCCCTTCACATATTCCCATAAAAAGAAATCACACGGGGACAGGTCCGGTGACCGCGGCGGCTATTTCATCAGAAAAATCTCTTCATATAAACCACACCCGATCCATCCCTCTGGCGGATTCTCATGGAAAACAGAACAAAAATAAAACGTTAAATATAAGATCTTGATCTGTTTCTATGCATTCTGTGAAAATTTGAGGTTATTTCAACAAGAATTGCCAAAATTATTGGCCTGCGAAATGATGTCAATTTTTTGAAGACACGCTGTATTTTTGGTCGACCAGGGTACAAACAGAAATAATGTGGGTAGGGCTAACGCGTTACCATTATTCAGTATCGGGTTTCCCAACTTTGTCCGGTTAGCAAGCCTAACATTAACTCTATTCTTTTTCCTTAATTTGAAAATAACTCTAGCCAATTTGTCATCAAGACTCCGGGGCATTTATTGAAAGCAAATGTACAGTTTGTATTTTCTAAAAAGGAACAATAATTTCAATTGACCAGGCAAGATGCTCATCTAACAAACTTTGTGAGTCTTGGATTATATGGGTTTTAAATTCGTTTCTAGAAGGTATAAATAATCTCCTGTGATAGAAACGTCAATCGTCACATCAGTGAGAGAAACATTTGTCTTACTTCAGAGATGTGATTTGTCAGTTTGGAAATGTCAAAACAAACCATGTTTAGGTTGCTGCCATGATTACGCCTCTTTTTTTTTTGAGAATGAGTCAAAACTTAAAGTGAGAAGAGGTAAGTGAGAAAAACAGAGATGGTGCGTAGGCGGGCAGGGGCACCTTTACTGACTAGTGGGCTGTATGTGATATGGCTCATCATAAGGCGGGCCGCACTACTAGAAAAAGTCAAGGAAAATTTTTTTATTGATGGTACCTCAACCATTTTCACTACAGTAGACGACACGCATAAGTATATTGTTTTAATCGAAATCATCCCAAGCAAGGTAGTAAAGCCACTAAGACACAAGGGGCTACTGGTTTTGAGAGAATTAGAAACAGAAACATTACTAATGAGTAAGAACAAAAAGAGTAATCAGGAAGACCGTAGATGACAATTGACATTGCATCTAAATTTTTGAAGATTAAAGTTGGCTGGAAAGCATGGAACCGGAAGGGAGTTCCACAAGATAGAAGTGCAACAGAAGAAACTATTAACATAGAACTTACGGTTACATGTAGCCAACTCAAATGTAAATTGATGAGATCTCGTTACCAGTCTAGTATTTTGCTTAAATTCAAAAAGTCTAGGTGCCATCCGAACAATTACAAATTCTATTTATAGAAAAGGCAGAAGGAAGCAAGCTTAAGGCGGTGGGAAAGTGACTGTTATCCGCGCCCCCAACCTCTTTCCCACATGCAGGATGTAGCTATACTCGTGTTGCTCTAGAGCTACTTGCACGGAAAGTGCTCAGACGAACTACATTCTCTGGTCCGGCAAACCTTCACAGTAAGAACACACCATGCCACTTACATAGTAGCAAACCACCACATTCCCTTCGTATTCCATCGGTGAGAAGTAAGTTCTACTCGAGCAGCTGCTTCCCGCGAGCCCCTACCCTGTGGAATCGACTCCAAGCAGAATGTTTCTCCGATCACTACAATTTTAACCTATTCAAGGCTAGGCCTAACAGTTATCTTCCACTCCTACACACACACAAATGGCCTCTAAATGTAACCTTCTACCTTGAGTGGACCCCGAGCCTTGTAAAAGGTGAACGTCGCCGTAAAAATAGCCGAGACACCAGGCCAGGATCAATAATATTATTGATTTTTCTTTGGTTTTATCAAGGAGATCTAGTTGCTTTAGAAATTAGGAAAAGTTGATTTTTTTTTTCTTTGGAGAAGATATTTTTCTATCATTACAAAGTGAAGTCTTTGTCCATTATCACTGATGAAAATGTGATTACCATATGCCACTGCATACAATTTATTTAAAATTTACTCAGGTAAAAATTTTTTTTTAAATATTCGAGAGAAAAAATATCATGTAGGTCACCTGTTTCTAAAGCAAAAGATTTTTACATGTATAATCTTCCTTAGTGAAAATTGCGAATGGTTTGAAATGATGAAAATGTTATCGGTAGCGAAACGTTACAAAATTCAAGAAACATTGTACTTAACCGTTGTTACGTATATGGTTATGTATGAGAAAATGTGAGTGAACAAGTGAGAACGAAACGAAGCAAATAAAAGGCCGTACCATTCAGAAAGCGAAACTGATCGCAATTTGTTCATGCCTGGCGTAGAAGGTCAGTAGATTATAATAGCAGTTTGCTATCCCCCTAAAGTGGGAAGTGGATAACTGTGTCAAAGTAATAGTTTTAGACCGAAATTGTTCTTTACTATATGAATATTGTGTATCTATTTTCTCTGGTATACATCTATATAACATATTACCCTTCAAAAATGACGGGATATGGATGAATCGTCATCTCTATCTGGGATTGATGTAGTATTTGTGCGTTCTGCTCCAGAACATAGTATCGCTCTCCGGCACTTCCGCTTTTACCTGACCTTCGAACTTGAATCGAAGTGTAATATCTGTTGCAATTCCTCTTTGTTGCGTTTCTGCTTTCGAGCACTGTACAGAAAAGAAGTAAGGGAAGACTTGTTTTGAACATTCCACTCCTACAGTAACATTTCCCCTACTGTCTCCGCCACTCTCCCGCCAAGAAAAAAGGGAGAGTCAGCGTAACCTGAAAACTGCATGATATCGGCAGACTAATAATTGTGATTGTCATTAGCCCACATCCACGCGTAAGGGCAACTCCTGTTAAAACGATAATATGGTACATCCAACCATCGTGGTAATGGCAGTAGGGAGGGGGGATAAATACAGAATCAGAGTGTAGTATCTGTGCGCTCTGCATAAGATCAAAATGAAACTACCTACCACATCTGTCCAGTATCAGAATTTGTTATACAAATGCTCTTTGGAAATTGTTGCACACACACACACACACACACACACACATGAGGGCACACACGTACAAGAACACACACGGGCACATACACCAATACACGCATACGTATACGGACGCCCTAACCCTACACGCAAATACGCGCTCATGCACATGCAGGCACAGAAACACACACACACATATCAACACACACGTAAACGGAAACACCAATACATGTACACACAGAAACGCACGCGCGAACAGAGAGGTACTTACACATACACACACGCACGCACACACACACACACACACAAACAACATAAATTTATTTGAACATGTTTCCCTTAGTATTTGTCTATATTTCTGAGATGAGGTATTATGTACATTATTTACATTATTCGGACTATTGTCCTTATCTTTGTCGTCATATTAGGTTGGTGGAAAAATAATGACGTAATAATGTCGTTTTTTGACGTTAAAAATACGTCAAAAAACGACATTATTACGTCATTATTTTTCCACCAACCTAATATTTATTACAACGTTTCGACCGTTGTACGCTCCGGCCTTCTTCAGGTGGTTGGAATGTCGAACTGAACCCTTGGGTTTATAATAGCCAGAAATTCATACACAGATGTCCTGAAGGGCACATGGCACAGTGAATAAAGTCGATAAAGGCGTTAGTTGGATCCTGTGACAAGACCCAAAGAGCGTGAGTTCAATCCCCGGCTAAGGCAGTGGAGAACTTTCAGAGGGAAATTAACAGGAAATAACTGATAACTGACATCCATTAAACATGGCACGTGGAACTAGAATAGTCTATCCCAGTGAGCGAAATAAAGGGTTCAGTTGCCATATTTATTACAACGTTTCGGCCGTTGTACGCTCCGGCCTTCTTCAGATAGTTGGAATATCGAATTGAACCCTTTATTTCGCTCACTGGGGTAGACTGTTCCTAGAGGACATCTGTGTATGAATTTCTGGGTATTATAAACCTAATGTCTCAGCAACCATTTTTACTAGTGCTCATATTGCAATTTTTACCGTTAGTCGCTCTCTTAACTAGCCTCGTCAGATCAAGACTTACATATGGATGCCATGCATGGCGTCAAAACCTTTCAGAAATATCGAAACTCTCGGCTGTGTACAACCACTTTCTCAGATCAATGGTTAAAAATAGCTTCGAGAGAATGAAACCAGTAGGTCTTAGGTAAGGCCGCCATTCTTCTTCGAAATTTGTGAACTGGCGCAACAGAATCACAAAGAATGTTGTCAAATAATATTAATCATATCACCTGAAAGCTTTCAATAAAAGCAACAAATAAAATTGATAGCACATGTAACTCGAAGAGAAAATAATGTCCTAATCAGGACATTGATATACTACACTTGCAAAGAAAACATTAAAAAGAAAGGCGCCCTCATCAATACTTGAAAGAGTAATAACAGCTAGTGGACTTGAGAATCCTATTTTTCAGAAAAATTGTTTTAACAGAAAAATTTTATAAATTTCAACACTGGCTACTTGGTCAATGAATATCAATTGTTTCCTTACAAGGAAATTGTTAATATTACCATTTACAATTTACGAAAGTACTCTGACAAAAACTGAACAAAAACCTAAATACACAAACACACACACATTTCTTTCTTTCGTTTTTGGATTAGATGAAAGCTTAAATAGTGAAATGCAGAATCAAATCTAGTTTCAATCAAATCAATTTTCATGAAACGTTTTCACTTGTCAAATTTAAAAACTTCGGGATTTCTCAATCCCATATATATATATATATTACTTAATTATAGTTATCTCACCGAGGCCCGTTGGTACAGTTGGTATGACGTTTGCCTGATAACGTAATTGCCTGGGTTTCAATTTTCGCTAGTGTATGCGCACTGCTGATGAGTCCCAAATATAGGACGAAACGGCCGTCCAGTGCTTTCTGTTTCTCCTAGACTGGATGAATTACTTAATTGGCCATTTTCAAGATATTTTTAGCAAGCCATTTCTTCGTAGACTTTGCAGTGTGCTTAAGATCATTATCTTTTTGGAAGATCCAATCAGGATGAAGTTCAAGTTTTTCAACCAAAACCTTTAAATTTATTCCAAAATATTTTGATATGCTGCGGCATTCATTCTATCATCTATTACTGATATGTTGCCAGTAACTTTTGCAGAAAAACATCCCCAAACCATGATGTTGCCACCAACAAATTTCATTTCAACCTGATGCATCTGTGTCTTTTCAATAGCAGCGGAGTTTTCCGAGGACAGCATGACTTTAGATTGTTCCTATGAATGTCATTGCTTATTGTCTGTTTAGTGACACAGATTTTCCTGATGAAAGCAAATCATCCTGAAACTCTTCACGAGTAACCATTTTATTATGTCTAATTTGACGCAATAATTTCCTCAAAGATCTTGAAGAAATCTTCTGTAGAGCACCTGTTCTTTGGATTTCAACAGTTTTGAGTATTTTATATCTTGCAATGAATGAACTAATGGTAGTAAATGTAATATTCATGTTGTCTGAGATTTTCTTCTTTCCAGAGCTTAATAATCAGTACTTTTTGCGAATTGGTCAATTCTTTACCTCTTGCCATGATCAAAACCTTCTTGCACAAATATCAATTACAGAACGTTCTGTTTGTATTTTTTATGTTAAAGATAACTACTGATAACATTATTGTAATATTATTGAATATTCCACTTGAATAATCTCGAGTACTAAAGCAATTTAAAGGTTTTAAAATCTGAAATTTGCATTGTACGAATACATTTAATACATTAAAATAGATGAATGGGATTTATTTCTATTAAAACATTTTGCTGTTTTCTATGTATATTCAGTTATAATGCATCTGTGTACAGTTAATTATATGAAAAGTATGTTTTTTATTAGTTGTAAATAAAATAAATAAAAAATTTGTATGTGTACGTGTTATGTAGTGGTTTCACAGTGGAGGTTTATATTTGTACTAAGTCGGTCCTAAAATAGGTTCGACGTACAAAACGTTAGGAACTTGATATAATAGGTAATGACGCAGAGAAATCTAGTTATGGTCGCCGATACTTTAGTATCCGACTAACGGTCGTCCGGCATCGACTGACTGACTGACCGACCTCCTGAGCGACGGTATTTAGTCATCTCCCCACGTGGGCATCATGTGGCACAAGGCCGGTTTAACGTGGAATCTCCGAGCCCCAAAATATGACCATTGAACCCGTATAAACGGGTTCAGGGTCGGTTTACCTCCCTGAAAGAGAATCCGCCCTTCGGCGTAGGCTCTTTCGGGTTCCTCCCCGCCCGAAAGCAGAGAGTTCAACCGGTCAGCCAGTCGTCCGACTTCAGACTGAACTCAGACCAACCCACTGAGCGAAGGTATTTAGTCACCCCCCCCCCCCACGTGGGCATCATGTGGCACAAGGTCGGTTTAACGTGGGATCTCCGAGCCGCTGGGCTCTGCCAAAAATATGCCCATTGAACCCGTATTAACGGGTTCAGGGTCGGTTTACCTCCCCGAAAGAGACTCCGCCCTTCGGCGTAGCCGCATTCGGCTTCCTCCCCGCCCGAAGGCAGAGAGTTCAACCGGTCAGCCGGTAGTCCGACTTCAGACTGAACTCAGACCGAGCCACTGAGCGACTGACTCGTTACTCTTAACTACTCCTACTTATTATAGGTGGGAGTGTCTATTAACTATAGAATAGGTGTGTTTCACTATAACATCCCCCTCCTAAAACTTTACTCCGTAGGAGTAAACAGTTTTATTTATTTATTTTTCATTTTTTACAGGTAATATGAAGAAAAGACAACAAAAAAAATTGGATTTTTTTAGCAACATCGTAGCGTATCTCCTACGTCTTTTGATCCACTTTTAAATGATCATTTACCTTTCTTTTTTCTCCTGGATCGTCGTACCTCGGGCAAGATTGTTGCAGGCGTTGTTAGATCGAACGTATCGAAAATCACCCCCATCGACGTTTTTTCCGCGAGACCGCTGTCACCCACGTCTGAAAAACGTCGTCTGATCTGGTCACTGCATGTGAATTTTTCGCCTTTCACCAAGTACATCATATAGCCAATCCGCTTTTCTATTTTTTTGGTACCTACATAGTGTTACCAGAAACAACCTTCCGCTTTGAGCTTCTTAAGGATGGAGTCAGTTTCTGTAGGTTCTTCTTGTGGTTCTATTTGTCCAGTCTCTAGCTTCCCTTTTGTTGATCTTGTGCTTCTTAACGTTTTCTGTAGTGACTTCAGTTGACTTAAATCATTTAATAATACTGCATGTCCTTGGCTGCGGGTAACTCGCTCCTCAGTTTTTCTCAGTGTCGGCTTCATCTTTACTTTCTGGAGCTTGTTTTTCACATATATCGTCGGTGTTACCCATTCAACTTTTTTAAATACACCAGTTTTCTCTAATCTGTCCAATTCTTTATCTATCTGTTCAATTGAAGCAAACAGCACATTCCTTTTCTTTTTGAATACCGCATGAGCATTTTCTTTTAGCTGGAATTTTGCCTCCATCTTGGTACACGTTCCCAAACCTGGAGAAAAAACAGTAGGAAATGTTTCCTTAACTTTCCTTACTAATTTTTAGGCTTCTGAGTTTAAACTTTCAACCTTGTAACAGAAAGAATTTATCGGTAGATCCCATAATTGAAATTCTGTAATCCAATTCGTACCAAGTTCGTGGTATTTTCTATGACAAATAGTTTAACTTTTCGCGTTTTTTTATTTAACGTGAGGTTTGTAACAAATTCTCCAATAAATTGTATTTTTTCTCTCGTCACTGACTTCGCGATTTTATTTGTTTTCATTAAAGTTGGTTTCCCCAACTTCTTCCACGTATGCAAATTTATGATAGATAGGTCGGAACCAGTGTCGAGTTGCATTTTTATTTTTTTATTACTTATTTCGACGGTAACAAATTTTCTGGTTATTCCATCGTTCACCTCGTCGGACTTTAATTTTCTTATTTTATTGTTTTTATTTTTTGACCTGCAGTGCGAGCTTTTATGACAAACTCTTTTACAGTTGAAACATTTTTTATTCCTAAAATTGCAATATCTGTACCAGTGAAGTTCACCGCAAACAAAACATGGCTTCGGGAGTTTTTGTTTATTTTTCTCTGGTATTTCACTTTTTGTTTGTTAATCCGAAATTTAGAATTTAATAGAATTCTTTTTGATAGACTGCCTTTCTTTTTTGTAGCGTATTTTCCTTACATGAGACTGTTCTATCTTTTTCGAATCTTTCTTTACGCTAACATATCTTGTGCAGTCTTCTGCCAACTTCTGTATCGAAATTCTTGGTTCGTTTT
Organism: Acanthosepion lycidas; assembly: GCA_963932145.1. Lineage (NCBI taxonomy): Eukaryota > Metazoa > Mollusca > Cephalopoda > Sepiida > Sepiidae > Acanthosepion > Acanthosepion lycidas. Next base: position 17,088,819 of record OZ010590.1, on the reverse strand, counting down.
CCAATTTTGACAGCACTAATTTTCTCAACTCTACGTCTCTTTCCGATACCAGCCCTTGAACAAACACCAAGCACTTAAAATTGTCTGCGCTTAACTCTGCCAGCTTGAATTCTTCACAATGCTTGTTCACATTGGCTGCGTACGTTATATAGTCTTGTTCATCATCTTTCATCAGATTCAAACATTTCCACCTCTTGGGAAACAAAGATGTCTTTTTACTAAATAATTCACTTAATATATTTACCGCCTCGTTAAATGTCAACTCGCTAGTTTTTTTCGGTAAAATGTAGTTTACCTATTTGTTATGCTCAGCAGTTCCTAACTTGCTTAAAAGAAGCCTAACCTTCTTTCCTTCAGACCATGAGTGGCAGTCCTCTTTATACACGTCCGTATATTTTTTATAATACGCCTCAAAAGTTATCTCTTCATCTGGACTGTACGTGAATATTTCAACTGAATTCCATATTGTATTCTCTGTGAAAGAACGATTTTGTAGATTTTTCTCTTTCCTCTTCTCAGTTATTACCAGAATTTTGTTTTGAAACTCCTTATGCATCTGTTCTATTTCTCGTTGAAACTGCATTTGTCTATTAAAAGTTTCTTCCTGTAGTTGCATCTGGAATGTCTTCTGTTGCTCTAATATTGTCATCTTTTGTTCCGTCTGGAACTTAAAAAAATCCTGGAATATATTTTTGCATTCCTCCATCTTCACAAAAGTTTACACAATGCTTAAATATTGTAGAGGGGGATCTTACGAATTTGCAATTCGTGACCTATTTGAGCAAACTGTCTTATGGAGAAAAAAAATTATTTTCTCAGTTGAGAATACGACGGATTTTTTTCGTCACTAAGTTGACGTCTTGTCTTTCGAAAAACTTTGCCAAGTTTGTTTTTTTTAAATGTGAATCCGAGATTTTGTCGCCGAAATAATTGTGACGAGCAAATTTTCTTTTTCCTCCGTATGAGTACGAATTTCGTCACCAAATGTTGTGGTGTGCGAATTTTTTTTCTTCCACCGTATGAATCCGAATCCCTTCGCCAAATTTGTTATGGCGGGTGAATTTTTTTTCCCTCCGTATGAGTATGAATTCCTGGTCGCCAAATTTGTTATGTGACAAACGAATTTTTTTTCCTCCGTATGAGTACGAATCCTCGTCGTCAAGTGTGTTATGGAGTGGTTTCACAGTGGAGGTTTGTATTTGTACTAAGTCGGTCCTAAAATAGGTTCGACATACAAAACGTTAGGAACGTGATATAATAGGTAATGACGCAGAGAAATCTAGTTGAGGTCGCTGATACTTTAGTATCCGTCTAACGGTCGTCCGGCATCGACTGACTGACCGACCCACTGAGCGACTGACTCGTTACTCTTAACTACTCCTACTTATTATAGGTGGGAGAGTCTATTAACTATAGAATAGGTGTGTTCCACTTTAACAGTACGAACATTTGTTTTCACCCACTATATATATATATATATATATATATATATATATATATATAAATATATATATATATCGAAAGAGAGAGAGAGAGAATCCGCTAAAAATTTATAAACACTTCATAAAAGAAAAAACTTTTCTTTCTTAGTTTTATCAAATTGCGATAAGACTGTTTAATGTAGTACGATAGTTTCTCGATAGATGGCACTATCTCCATGTCTGTAGCATCAATAACTGAGGTCTACAACATGGTGGAATTGCGTTTGTTGTTTGATGTATGTAAGTTTATTAATAGCCCGTACTAATAGATGTCTGGAAGCTAAAGGCCACCTTGTCATTGTAGTGTCCAAAGCTAATTTCTCGTGATGTCTGAATGAATTTAGTATTATAATATCTACATAAGTATTTCCTTTCCTTAAGTGTGTATACATTTTTGGGTGGACTCTGTTTATACAGACACGGAAATGAGTCATTAATTCTACGTAAACACTACTGAGTTCTGTGTCAACACGTGAGATTCTGGTCTGACTTTTGTTGCTCCAGTGAACATTCGTCGATTTGTGAATTCCCTTTTTGCCCACATAGATTAAGCGTGACCGATGCATACTATGTTTGTACAGAGAAAGGATCAGGGGTTCTTTTTTGTTATGAGCTGAAGGTATACCGGGGTCTGAAATTTGTTGAAAGCTGACAGAACAGTATGTGAAAAGTATTTTACAAAATAAATCTGATCATATTACGAAGTTTGTTTTTGACTTGGTTTATTTTGTTTTACGGCATATTAACTTTATTGGTTCATTTTATGCCAAGTTTTTATTGCTGGTAATATTTTTTTTAAAGTATTTTTGGTTATATTTTTTTCCAAAAAATGTATTGCTAGTAATAATGATTTGCTCATAATAATTTTTTCTTCAAAAATTTATTGCTGGTAATAATTTTTTAGAAAAATGTTTTGCTGTTATCAAAACCTATTTTTACACGTTTTGACCCTAGTTTGGGGATTAACTATTTGCCCATAGCTGGGACCCTAACAGGTGCTATCACCCCAAATCAGAGTGGACATGAGAACACAAGCAATTAAGAGGTGGTCCTACGCTCCTCAAAACCGCGTGATCAGAGGCCTTGTTGTTGGACGTAGTTTATTGTCTTACCCAGGACGAGGATGTAGTTTATCGTCATACCCAGGACGGTATTGCGAAGTTTAAAAAAAGATAAAAATAAAAGGCGCGGACATTGATTAAGCAATATATAGGTGTGTGACGCCCACTAATATCTGCTATTGACAACATTGAGCAAGGCCGCACCCTGATTATGAAGAAGCGATGACGTTTTATAGACAATGTTGCAACTTATGTGCAGATTAGCTATGGATATTCCTACGAAACAGCCCATTACTGGTTTGGCTTTCATAAAGCCTGTGTAACATGTGTGTCTCTAGACAACTTAACAAAAATCACAAAAGCAAACGTTTGAGAATATGTCGATTCTTAGCGGACAGGGTAGACAGACGGTTGCGTCCTTGGATATTTGAATCCCAGGCAAATACGTACCAAATAATTGCTTCCCTGGACATTTGCATCCCTAGACAAATGCCTCCCTGGAGATTTGCGTCCCTGGAGATTTGCGTCCCTAGACAAATGCCTCCCTAGACATTTGCGTCCCTGGACAATTGCGCCCCTAGACAAATGCCTCCCTGGACATTTGCGTCCCTGGACAATTGCGCCCCTAGACAAATGCCTCCCTAGACATTTGCGTCCCTGGACAATTGCGCCCCTAGACAAATGCCTCCCTGGGCATTTGCGTCCCTGGACAATTGCGCCCCTAGACAAATGCCTCACTGGACATTTGCGTCCCTGGACAATTGCGCCCCTAGACAAATGCCTCCCTGAACATTTGCGTCCCTGGACATTTGCGTCCCTGGACATTTGCGTCTCTAGACAAATGCCTCTCTGGACATTTGCTTCCCTGGACTTTTGCACCCCTAGACAAATGCCTGCTTACTCATTTGCGTCCCTGGACATTTGCATCCTTGGACATTTGCGTCCCTAGACAAATGCCTCTCTGGACATTTGCGTCCTTGGATATTTGCGTCCCTGCACATTTGCGTACCACTGATAATTTTTTGAAGTTTTTAAAGGGAATTATCATAAATTTTTAAAAAAGGAATAAAATAAAAAATTAAAAGTTTATTTTTGTTTAAAATGCAATGGCAGATTAACGGTGTTGCAATATCGCTGTCCACATCGATAATATGTTTTTGTTTCATCGACGTTTTTCTTATAATAGTGGTAGTTATAATTTTCCTCGGCCACAAATATTTTTTCCACAAGTGTTTGGTCTTCGGAACTTAGCCATGAGTTCCAAATAAAAATATTAATCTATAAAATCCAAAATCTATTAGATGTTTGTGGTACGTATTGCTGGAGTGAACTGAAACTTCTAATTTTCTCTTGCTTTAAAAAAGAAAAATTTCTTTCTTTTTTATGTATGGCAATCTTTCTGCCTTTCTGCTTGTTTAGAGTAATTAAAGGTATCTGTTTGCAAATTTCTATATTAAACACTTTTAAAAGAATTGTAACTTCTAAAAATTATTAGGGACGCAAATGTCCAGGAATGCAATTGTCTGGTACGCAATTGTCCCGGAAGTAAATGTCCGGTACGCAACTGTCCTAGAACCACCGGACGGCTACCATTAGAAAGGAGTTTTTTTTTAAGTGGGTGGAGGCAGCTCGACATAGTATAATGATTGACAAGTTCGTCTCGCTAGATCCATTAGGACCGAGTAATGATTTCAGTCCTCACTACCCCATAGTTTCTGACTTGTGCCACATCTACGCTACGCTGAGAAAATCACCATTAAAAAGTTCTTTGATGTACGATTGCCGTTAATAATTAAGTATAACTCAAGACCTCAATTTTAAGATAAAACAGTATTTGATTACAACCTGAAATAAATACTTAACAAGAACACAGAAGTAAAAGTCAACCAAAGATAATTAACCATTTCAGTGAATACGTTGTTAGTAGCGCGGTTAGGCTTAACGTCTGGTAAATCCTAAACCAAATCATCAACGCACAATAATTAATACTAATTTGACTGGATAGTTCTACTCAATAATCACTACAGTCAGTAGCCTGACACTGCTATTTATACACCTGGTGGAAAACATATATTCATAAGTCCAGAGTGTCACGCTCAAACCTCGGTGTCGGTAGTCACTCATTTTCTTATGTGGCAGTTTAGTTTTAAGTATTGGCTTTGACTAAATTAGGTGACATTATCAGCGCTGTGGGTATTATATATACTTGCATTTTATATGGCTGCATTTTACAAGGTATTCGTTTTTAATTTTAGATGATAACCTCAGTGAATTTTATATATATATATATATATATATATATATATATATATATATATATATATATATATATATATATGTACTAGCCGAATTACACGCGCCTTGCTGCGAGTTACACACACACACATACATATATATATATATATATACACACACATTGTGACGTACGGTGGCCGTTCATAATTAAGTATAACTCAAGGCTTCAATGTTAAAATAAAAGAGTATTTGATTACAATCTCAAATAAATACTTAACAAGAACAAAGAAGTAAAAGCCAACCAAAGATAATTAACCATTTCAGTGAATACCTTGTTAGTAGCGCGGCTCGGTTCAACGTCCCGTAAATCCTAATTCAAAACCCAAATCATCGAAGCGCAATAATTCACACTAATTCGACTGGATAGTTCCGCTCAATAGTGACTCAATAATCATCGCAGTCAGTAGCCTGACACCTCTATTTATACACCTGGCGGAAAACACATATTCATAAGTCCAGAGTATCACGTTCGAACCTTATTGTTAGTAGTTACTCATTTTCTTCCTATATGACAGAAAGACATTTATTGTTGTATTTTTTGTTTTCCTTTCGTAAAGATAATCACTGGGGATGAAACTTAGGTTAATCATCACGAATCGGAGAGTGAAAGCCAGAGAGATTAGTGGGAACATCCGAAATTTGCGGATGTTATATACCAAATTACTGGATTCAACCTTCAATATAAAATGTAATGTTTACATTTTTTTTTTGGGGGGGGGGTCCAAATTTAAATATTATCTAAAGAGAGCACCAAAAGTAAACAATGCACGTTACAGTATGAGGTTGCTGAACAAGTTGAAATCTGCAATTTGAAGCAAACGCTGATGTATTTTGTTTAATGACGTCTTCCTTTTGTGTAATGCGCCACCCGTGGGTGTGGAACTGGCTTGTAACATTCAGTACCTCCAAAACCAAGCTAGTAATGTTTCAGCATCGCCGAGCACACCCTGGGTTTTCTAAAGCCATGATGAATAGTTGTACTCTCAATGGAGCTTCTTGATTTGAACGTCTACTGCAAGTCTACACGAAATTCGATGCAAGCAGCTCGCGAAGCAATCAAGTTCTACTAGCGAGGGGTTTACGAAATAGTAATTTTTTTGTGTTCACGAGAATAATTTCAGCGACTGATAGCGTACGGCATATTAAGATTATTCGTACCATAATAAATATTTTAAAAATATTAAATGCTGGAATCTCCTAAGAAATCACCTTAACGAGAGACCGATGTTAAGGAAACGTGTGTCAAAGTATCATGAACTTGATCTAAACCTTTCTCATCCAAAACTAAATCAAGAAATAGATACAGGTATACTTCACCTTACGTCGGTAATTTGTTCCAGGAGAGGCGACTTAAGTCGAAAAACGACTTAAGTCGAATTTACTTGTCTCCGAATTTACTTGTTACTAGGCCAAGCCACAAATGACCCTTCCCAGTTCTGTATTTTATTTATAAATGCATTTTTAATAATATATGGTCAATAAGAATCTATTTTAAGCTTAAAAACAAATAAATTCTAGTTTTTAATATAGTACAGAAAAAAGTAATCTAAATTTACGAATACATGTACGAATATACTTGTAAAATATAGATGTTTACAATTTGTCGATCTTTACAGTACATCGCGGATTTGGGAATATGGTTTGCTCTTAGATATTATAAAATAAAATGATTTGTAAGGTTAAATAACAAATATAGTTAATAAAATTATTTTGAAATAGTAGAAAATAAACTAATTTATGTTAAAATTACCAATATTTACATTTAATTTGATATTTACATCGCATTTACTATAAATGTACGTATTTTAATATGATTTTATATACTTTTTTCTTATTTATTGTACAGTAACATGATTTTATGTACTTTTAACGCTTTTCTGGTGATATTACGACTTCAATATTTATGGCAAATAAAAATTTATTTCAAGTCGAATAAAATGACTTAAACATGATTTTTATTTTTTCAACTATTTTTTTTAGAAACGACGTATAATCGAGAACGACTTAACCCGAAACGAAAAAAAAGGTCGCCACTTACTTAACTATTACCAAACGCGAAGAAAAAATTTTTTCATTAAGACATGCATCCTTTGTGCCATTTTTTTCACTCAGTAATTTACTCAGAAAGTTGCATTTATGGCCCGCGGCTAATTTTTTGCGAGCAGGCTTTCACTTTAATTGCGTCAGCCTTGTCTACAGGGACACAAGTGGAATATTTACACGGTTCTACAGAATTCCCCCCACCACTTATGCCTACGAAAAATCCCCACAAACAATGAAACAAGGGTAAGTCATTCATCTAGTTAATGTCTCACCATTATGTGTGAGGTATTTGTGTGAGGTATTGCTGCCGCTCCATATATATATATATATATATATATATATATATATATAAACACAGGAGGGTAAATCAGCTAGTAAAGAGGTCAATTAGGAAAGATCCAATTCAATTCATAAGACGTTTGGCACCTCAGAGAGGAGTTTCGGCTATAACAGTGCAGTAAAAACAAAAATTGAAAATGAAATCGTACGTGAAAACCATGAGGCACCTTTATACTCCATGACAGAAAGTTAGAAGGTTAGAGAGGGCAAAGATCATCTTTAATAAATTAGAAAATGATCCTGGAATAATATATATATATATATATATATTTTTCCAGGATCATTTTCCAATATATATATATATATATATATATATATATATATATATATATATATATATATATATATGTCCGAATTTTATTTCAATTCTTCATGAGCTTCCGATTCTTAGCTATGATTAATTAATGATGAACATGTCATTTTCGTTTATGATCGATTTCATCACGATTCTTCTGTTAAGCTTGGAGAGTAATTATACATTCTTATTACTCAAAGTAGAGTTCAATAGTGTTATAAAAACCTCACAGAATTCCAGTAAGATATCTTTAATCATTTCTAAGATACAAAGCTTTAACGCTTAATCTAACATTGGGCAATTTTGTTGTTTCACGATTTGGACAATTTTGCTGTAGCAAAAATCAACAGATCAAAATCCAAAATCCAAAAATCAACTCACCTCACCAAAATCACCTCACCTCGTCAGCCTTATTCGACCCCGGTACCGGAGTTGAATAAGGCTGACGAATTTTTTTTTTTTTTTTTTCGTAGGTTGAAATAAGTATATTCCCCATATGAGGTGATTTTGGATTTTATTGTGCTTTAATTTCTGCTCTGTAATAATAAATACATTGGGCTCTTTTTGTGGATCAGTTTTAATATTTTATATTACTAGGATCCATTTGTATTATATACCAACGGATGTATTACGATTACTATATATATATATATATATATATATATATATATATATATATTGTGTATATTTACGCAGCAATTTTTCATTGATGCATGTTTCATTAAATAATATAGACAAGTTTTGTCTATTTATTTTAAGTTCCTTTCATATTGTCTGATAAGGTTAATAACATTATCATTGAAGGACGAAATAGATCACCATATTGATACATGTTTAAATCCAATCTAAGCTTTCGGCTTACATAAGCCATTATCAAAGATGACAATTACTTTTTTCGTTTTCACTCTCGCGTGGAACGTCACGAACTGTGACGCGATTTCCGCTTCCGTGTCTCATATACACTAGTTGGTCGTTGCTTTGAAAATTTTCATGCAACAAAAACAGACTATCATTATTGTTCCGTGTATTGGTTGATATATTGAAAAGTAATTGTCATCTTTGATAATGGCTTATGTAAGCCGAAAGCTTAGATTGGATTTAAACATGTATCAATATGCATCAATATATATATATATATATATATATATATATATATATATATATATATAAGCACACGAGGGTAAATCAGTAAAGGCAATTTTGAAATTACGCGGTATAAACAACAGGCGACACCACGCGTGCGCGCATGGGATGACCGGTAGCTAGCATCGCACAATATTCCTTCGTTCAGTCGAGTGGTAAGAAGCAACGAGGTCAGACGGATGGACGCTTCACGCAGCAATTGCACCATCGAGGAACAAGCGGGCTTATAATGCTCTTCTTCATGTGTGCAGAGTGAGTCAAAAATCCATCGCCGGTTGGTGGCGGATTATAGAACACGCCCCACGAATCAACGAAAGATGCATGATTGGCTAGAACGATTTTAGGCGGGAAGAACAAGTACAACGGACGGAAACCGATCCGTTCGAGCATCATTTTGCGCACGGAAGAACATACCCAGAGGGTAGGACCGAAAATCACGTAATCAAAAGTGGGCGGCAATCGTGAGTATCAGCTATAGATCTGCACAAGCCATAGTGTATGATGAACTGGGTTACAGTAAAATTTCTTCACGTTGGATAGCCGAGCAAACAAGCTGAGCTGAGGTGGTTTCGTGAGCAATAGAAAAGCTTCTTTCCGGAAGGGAGGAGAAACCATCTCGATGATACCAAAAGTGCAAGTGGACTATGTCGAAAAGTGAAATATGCATTTGTTCTTCATCAGTAGAAATAAAGCTATTGTATGGAAATTGCTTTACTTTTTGATCTGCTCTCATATATATATATATATATATATATATATATATATATATATATATATATATCAGGTCATCCCATAAGTTCTGTCCGAATTTTACCTTTTTTTTTTTAAATGAACGAAATTTAAAGAGTATTTTATAATGTCTAATGGAGCTGAACATTACTTTTATGTTTAGATGCATTTAAACTGATCAAATTTTATTTCAGGGAACAATAAAATTAAATTTTGTTTGATTAAAACCCTGCTAACATGGAAGTATCCAAGAATCATTTGAGGCACATAATGCTTTATGAGTTCAAGAAAGGAAACTCGGCAGCCGAAGCGACTAGAAACATTCACTCAGTTTATGGAGAGGAATGTATCAATGAAAGAACTTGCAGAAGATGGTTTGCAAAATTCAGACGTGGAGATTTCATCCTTGAAGATGAAGATCGAACCGGACGTCCAGTTGAGTTTGATGAAAAGCTTCTTGAAGTAGCCCTTGAAGAAAATCCTGCTTTTTCAGTTGAGGAATTGGCAGTGGTTCTCAGTTCAAACCATACAACTGTTCTTCGTCATCTTCAACAACTTGGAAAAGTTCCTAAACTTGGAAAATGGGTGCCTCAAGAATTGTCTGAAAACAACCTCAAATCCTGAGTTGACATCTGCTCTTCTCTCCATTCTCGCCAACTTGTTTCACCTTTTTTGGATAGACTTGTGACTGGTGACGAAAAATGGATCTTTTATCGAAATGTTAAGCGTCGTAGACAGTGGCTTGGTAAAGGGGAAGGACCCCAGCCACAGCCGAGAAGGGAACTTCATCTTTCAATCTGCTGGGATCGCCAAGGAATAATCCACTTTGAATTCTTACCACGTAATGCAACAATTGACGCTCAAATATACTGTCAGCAATTAGAGCGTTTGAACCAAGCTTTGAGGGAAAAAAGACCTGCTCTAGTGAATCGAAAAGAGGTGATGTTTCATCAGGACAATGCGGGACCCCACACAGCAATAATCACGTCACAAAAGATCGAAGAACTTGGTTGGGAGAAAATTCCTCATCCACCTTATTCTCCCGATCGTGCTCCTTCAGACTACCATTTGTTTCGTAGCTTACAGAATCATTTGGAAGAAACAGCTTTTGTAACACAGGAAGAGGTTAAAACTGACATTTGTGAGTTCTTCGAATCAAAGCTAAAAGAATTTTACTGTAATGAAATTAGTAAGCTTGTTAATAGATGGAAGGAAGTCATAGATAAACAGGGAAAATACATTGTTGATTGAATCTGTAATTAAATGTAACATTTGGTCACTTGTTTTCTTTATTCAAAATTCGGACAGAACTTATGGGATGACCTGATATATATATATCTTTGAAAATTATAACATGTGCATGTTATAACATCACTACAAAAATACCCATTTTGTTTCAACACTTCGGGTATCTTGTCAAGTGATGGTGCTGCAACTAAACTAAAATACTTTATATATAGAATAGCGATATATAAATTTTTATATATCAAGATTTGTATATATCCGATGCAGTCCTAAAGGACGAAACAGGTGATACAAAATCTTTTTCCAATTTATCATTCCAATATATGTTTTCCAATATATATATATATATATATATATATATATATATATATATATATATATATATATATATATATAATTATGTATTTAAGCTGCAATCCCTCACTTAAAGACGACGGACAAGTTATTACGATTAAGGCATTTATTTAATTTAGGTCCATTCGGACTCATTTTTATGCACTTTGTGTCCAGAAAATAAAACACTTGTACGAACACAAGAAAAAATTAAAAAAAAGATTAATCACAGTACCTTGTCAGTCGTCTTTAATGAAAAAAATATATATGCGCGTGTGTGTGAGAGAGAGAGAGAGAGTGAGAGAGAGAGTTATTTTCAGATAGAGTGTATCTGTAAAGAAACAAAATTAAATAAAACAAGACAAATACGCGTCGACTATTCTTAGTCAACGCGTATCTTCCTATTTTGGCGGGGGACACTTTTAATTTATTTATTTGGATTGATTATTTTTACTTTTTTATTTATGCTTATTTTTCTTAGTTCTAACGGCGATTTGTTAAATTATTCATTTATAAAAAATAACACAATAGACTACGGCAAGCAATCTAATCATTGGACGAATAAATAACTTTAATTATCTTCCCAGACCAAAACAAACTATTAAATAAGCGACGTAAGCAAATCCCCTCCCAAATTTTTTACTACGTTAATAAAACATCAAAAACCGAAAAGAATAAATAATACAAAATGAAAACTTAAAACAAGTAAAATAAATTAACCCAAGTAAATAAATAAACAAGCCATTCCCGCAAAAATAACCGCCAGAATAGATTACCCACAATGCACCAAGGACCCATATATATAAATATTCGAGGAAAAATCCAACATTCGCTGCCTGACAATTGTGTCTAGCGTGAAACAACCTGTCTCCTCTGAGTGTTGACTTCAATGTTCACTTTTATATTTATATTTACATACGCGCTATCTCTGATATTGATCACTTTATCTCATAAATATAGCACACCTTAAGAGTATATTTCTTCATATATATATATATATATATATATATATATATATATATATATTAGGTTAGTGCAAAAAATAATGTCGTTTTTGATGATTTTTGATTATCGTTCACCCATTTATCCAACTTTTTTGACTTCCCTATTTGCTTTAAATGGCGAACGACTGTTGAGTGGTCGACCTCGAGTTCAACAGGAACTTCTCGTGTGGTTTTGCGAGTATCGGCTTCAATTAAGGCTTTCAAATGTTCGTTATCAACCGCAGTCGGCCGGCTGCGACCGTCTTCATTTTCGAGGCTCTCGTCACCATTGCGAAATTTCTTGAACCACCGTTGTGCCACACGTTCGTTAGTGGTTCCTGGGCCAAACGCATCATTGATATCACGAGCTGTCTCGGCAGCTTTTCGGCCTAGTTTGAACTGGAACAAGAAAATCGTGCGGATTTGAATTTTGTCCATGCTGTCGAAAATCCTGCAAAAAAATGAATGAAGAGATTGAGAACAGTAAGGAATAATACGATTCGATAGAGCGAAAAACGCGCTTCAAAATTATATATAACATGGCTATATATATCAATGAATTAATTCAGAAATCATATATAAAAGTAACATATGTGCGAAAACGACATTATTTTTGCACCAACCTAATATATATATTGCGTTTTTATATATTTTGTTGAATCTTCCGATGAGTTTCTGTCTGCTGTTCTCTCAATAGGTGTACTTGTGTTTTAATTCCACCAAATGTTATATTTTAATTTAAAAAAAGTTCTTTTTTATTGTATTTGTTTTATGTTGATTCAATATTGACGCTGAATAAACTTTCAAAAACACAACAATGTTTATTTATTCGGAACGATCCCCATCCACTTAATCACTAGAAATGACGATGCCACTTGATACGAACAAGAGTCGACAGAAACATTTTTACGTGTCATGGACGACGCTCCAGAAGAATTAAAGTCGATAAAAATATTTAAGCAGGCATAAAGAAATACCGTTTGGATATTAAAAGCCAGTTCGAAAAAAACAAAAAAAAAAAAAAAGAAAAGACAAGAAATTAAATTGGATCAGGCATATTGAAGTAGATTCAAGATGGATCATTTTTATAGGGGAGTGATTTTCATAAAAATTCGCTCGTGTCTCAACAGACAGCTGGTAAAGAGAGAGGCATAGGTAAAGATATTTAAATTCGAAAGGTGGTGATGAAATTTCCGTTGCAGGAGCTTAAAAGGGAAATTATCATGAATTACAAAATTAGTTCTGCAGAGATACAAAAATAGAAAGTGGTGGAAGACAAGGATGTACACCTATGTGCAAATTAATTGAAACAAAACGAATAATTCCGTTAATATTTACTTTTTTGTCGTATTTTTTCAATGAAAAATGACCCAATGCATATGTTAGTACTTCGTATGTCCATTCCATAAAGTCGTTCCTTGCTGATTGACCACAGATTTTATATTGGATTTAAATCAGGTGAGTTTCCAGACCAGTCTATAGTACTTTATGTAAGCAGAATGAGATAGATAGATAGATAGATAGATACTCCCCAGTGCAAATTAATTGAAACAAAACAAATAATTCCGTTAATATTTACTTTGTTTCCGTATTTTTCCAATGAAACATGACCCAGTGAACATGTTAGTATTTCGTATGTCTATTCCATGAAGTCGTTCTTTGCAGATTAACCACAGATTCCACATTGGATTTAAAGAGAGTTTCCGGACCAATCTATTGTATTTTGATTTGCTGACTGGTAAGGCTTGCTAGTGTGTCCGTGCAGCGTTACAATTTTCGTATGCTTCCTTGGATTAACGTTCATTGTAGACAATGGCCGTAGGACAACTAATCGACAGTCGAGACAGTAGAGTCTGGGCGTGATAAAAAATCTGATGCAATCACGGATGCGCAATATTTTTCAAGGCCAAACAAATTTCATCATACATCCCGAAAATAGATTCATATTACTGCACACCACTGCAAATTATCTAATCTGAGGAAAAAATAAAAATCGATTAAACCCTGTCACTCCAGTGGGTTTAAAACTGACCGTATGGTGAAGGAAAGGAAACTAAAGCGGTTGCTTCAATTAATTTGCATAAATGCGTATCTTTTCACGGAATTTTTTCAACTCATACTGCGAGTCAATTCTAAGATTCAGTATTGGCGGCCACAATCTTAACAGCATTAGATATGCAGATAACACAATGTTGACAGCAGGCAAGGAAAGAAAACTACAAAGGCACCTACAGAAGGTAGTGAAAGAAAACGAGAAGAAAAGACTAAACATCAACTGCAAGAAGACAGAACGCATGGTTGTTAGCAAAAGGGGTGAGCCCAAAATGCAAATTACAAATCGGAAATACCAAAATCAAACAAGCAGAAAAATTTAAATATCAGAGAAGCATTTTAACAGAGGACGGAAAATGCGACAGTGAAATCCGAAGACGTATTGGGATGGCCAAAGATGCCTTCCAAAACTAAGCAGAATATTAAGAAACAGAAAAAATTCGTTAGAAACAAAGACAAGGCCGTTGGACTTTTACGTGATATTCAATGTAAATATATGGGAAATGTTCTAACAAAAGAAGGAAAGTGTGACATTGAGATCCGAAGATGTATTGGGATAGCCAAAGATACCTTCCAAAAGCTAAGTAGAGTATTAAGAGATAGTATACTAAACTGTTGCGTGATATCTGTCCTACTGTACGATAGTGAATACTGGACAATTTCTTCAAAGATGAACCACAAGGAAGTATTCTTTCTGACCTTATTCTGCATAAATATTAATTCCATAGTTAAATCCCTAAGACCAGGAGTGAGATGCTCTCTATATGCCTCATGACTTTCGGATAATGTACAGATCTCGACATACGCATGCCACAGAAAGAAAACTCCAGCAATGCCTCAATTTAAAAAAAAATACAATGGCCTACGGAAAATGGTTTTACATTTTCCAAAACTAAAAACAATTGCCTACATTTCTGTGAATTATGAAAATCGCCTGCTTAAAATTAAATAGGTCAGAAATCCCAGTAGTGAACAATACAAGTTCCTAGGCATCATCTTTGACAAAAAGTTGGCATTTATTCCTCATCTAAAATATTTAAAACTAAAGTAAAGTCCTCCAACTTCTGCGTGTGGTAACCCATACTGAATGGAGAACAGATCGACAAATATAAATTATACAGATCACTACTTCGCTCAAAACTGGATTACGTTATTTTCATCTATGGGGTGGCCAGAAAATCATACCTAAAAATACGCAACGTAACCTATCATCAAGGTCTCAGACTAGTACTTGGGGCTTTTAAGACATCCCCAGTGGAAAGGTTATACAGAGAAGCTAACAAAACACTTCCATAATTAAAGTGTTTTAAACTGACACCACAGTACTCTGTCAAAATAAAATCATGCACAACTACTACCAATTACTGTGATCTATTCCAACAAAAAGACAATAAACCCTATAGACTCAGGATGAAATCCATTGCTGAAGAGTTAGGGACTTCTCTCTCAAACATACACTGAAACGACTGCAGTATTCCACCAAGGATAATCAAGTTACCTGAAGTCTTGCTAGAATTAAATAAACTCCCTAAACAAACGTGCCCACTCACATTCCTGGACAAGTTTCAGGTCATATTGGAAAACTACCGTAATAATACAACCATCTATACAGACGAGTCAAAGTGTGAGGACAAGACAGGGTGTGTAGCAATGAGCCAAAATATTATTTTTAAAAAGCGCCTCCCAAAAGAACCTCTATTTTTACTGCAGAGTTTTACGCAATAGAGCTAGCTCTCAACATCATAAACAAAGCAAGCAAACAAATATTTTTGAACTCACTATCCATCCTAATGGCTTTGAAGGTAAAAAAATCAACAACCCACTCATTATCAAACTATTATGTAAAATGAACACTACTTGCAAATATAAAGACATCAAACTATGTTGGATTCCGAGCCACATCGGAATGGAAGGTAACAATAAAGAAGGCCTAACAGCCAAATCAGCTTTAGATATGGATATAGTTTCAACGACCGAAATTTCATATACTGACTTTAAGGAGGTCATTGTCAAATACATTCAAAAGAAATGGCAACGGTGCAGTTCAGCTCAAACTAGGAGAATGGAAGTCGGCTTTCATAAAATTTCGAACTCTAAGAGACAGGAAATTGTGGAGAGCCATTATCACCTACGCTCTGAGAGAACACAGCACATAAAGAGGGCGAGAGAGATAGTGTTGCTCAACGTTAAATACCGTTATCTGGTCTGAACATGAAAACAAGTTCACAATATATAATACGTAATTGACTGAAAAGTTATGGGATGGAAAATTATAATCACTGGCGTAAGTTTGTAAGCCTTTGGCTTAAAATTCGTATTTTTCTTTTTCATTTCAAAAAATAAAAGCAGAATACATTGTGATTATATTCTTCGATTTCATTGCATTTGAATTTCTCGGATGAAAAATTATCATTTATTCATTTTCGACTTGTCTATATCTTTGAGATAAGCTATTATGATTACTTTATTATTTACATTATTCGGACTGTTATCCTAATCTTCATTGCCATATTAACAACGTTTCAGACGTTGTACGCTCCGGCCTTCTTCAGATGAATGGATCTCTGAGATGAGGTATTATGATTATTTACATTATTCGGACTGTTATCCTCATCTTCAAAGCCATATTCACAACGTTTTCAGTAGTTAATATATTAATATATCTCCGGCCTTCTTCAGGTGATTGGGATTTCGAACCGAACTCTTTATTTCGTCCACCGGGTTAAATTGTTCTAGTTTCACGTACCATGCCTCTTCCGGATGTCTCACTTATTTCCCTTTAACTCAATTTTTCAATTTTTTTTGGTTCACCACTGCTGTAGCCCGGTATTGAACACACAACTCTTTTGGTCTAGTCACTGAATCTAATCAACGTTTTTATCCACTGAGCTATGTGTCCTTGAGGACGCGTATGAATTTCTGGGACTTATAAACCTAATGCCTCAGCAACCGGAAAAGGCATGGCACGTGGAACTAGAACAATCTACCCCGGTGGATGAAATGAAGGGTTCGGTCGAAATTCCAATCACCTGAAGAAGGCCATTGTTGATATGGTAATGAAGATAATAGATGATGAAGATGAGGATAACAGTCATCATAATATAAATAATGTAAATTGTCATTCTTTCATATATTTCTGTTGATTTTTATCACCATTCTCAAACTGTCATTCTCCGATCCTTAATTAAGAAGCCTCCAAAGTTGGCAGCTCGCTGCTTATTTCGAATAAGTAGTTTTCAACAGTGAACATTTGCAAGACATATGAACGAAAGTATTCTTGAAGCTATGACAAATCTCTTCTGAACAGATTAAACAAGAAAATGTCTTGACTCGATGACACAATTATTAACTATTTCTCCTACCCACATTGCAGACATAACTTCTGCGCGTCAAGCCCAGGTATTTATTTTACCAGAAGTAATTACTTGTCTCACAGTGTACAAATGCGTTTAACCTTCATGACAGAGTTCGCCATTCATTACTCAGCTAAATAAAAATTTAATCTTAGCCCCAAAAATCGACTACCGCACAGTAGCATAAACAGTGTTTTTATTCATACTTTTTTTTTATAAATACATTTTTTAACTTTATTCATCTATGTGCCGTTCCTCATTTAGGACGTAGTCGATCATGGCTCTCCACAACTTCCCATCACGTGTGACATTAAGCAACATTTTTCAATTATTATTCATCTTTGTTCATCTTCTAATTATACGAGCACATTAGATATATTACTCGTTGTTTCCTTCTATCTACCTTGCCTTAAATATGTCCTGTGAGGACCAAATTCTCTAAGCCCTCTTTTCTCATTAGACGTCCCAGAAATTTCGACTGTCTTTCTTCTGATCCTAAGCAAAAGTGTTCTTTTCGTTCCTATTTACCTCAAAACGTCCTCGTTGCTTATGTGTTACGTTCAGGGAATCATCAGCATCCTTCTGTAGATCCATGTATCTATTACCTCTGTATTCACTGAGTATAGGGGACGATGAGCATTTATATTTGTTTCCAACAAAATTTTCCTCAAATTATGCTTAGTTTCTGAAGGCTTCTTCGGATTTCTGTGCAATAATTTCCGTCATCTTATTTAACACTTGTTAAAAACTATTTTATTTGATCCGATTTACTCATTTCACCACATGCAAGGCAATAAAGCCACTGAGACACAAGGTATGGAAGAGTTAAAAACAGAAAACCTGCCAAAGAGCGAGGACAAAAGAAAAGCAACCAGATGTAGATAGCGATTGACATTGCATTTAAATTTTGGCAGATTAATGTTGGCTGGAAAACATGGAGCCGGAAGGAAGTTCCACGGGCGAGAAGTGCGAGAAAAGAAAATGTTAGCATAGAATTTACGATTACGTCTAGCCAATTTAACTGTAAATTGGCGAGATCTCGTAGCCGGTCTGATACTGCTGTTAATTTCAAAGAGTCTAGGCACCATAGCGAAGAGGGATATTTAATTTGTAAAAACGGTGGAGTAATGGATAGCAGCTGGGATTGAAGAATCTGAGAGCCGAGTTCGAATTTCAGTCGAATCCATTACATTCACTTACGTGCTAATACAGTTGCGAAAGGTGTGAAAGGTGCTATGGGTAAATAGGAGGCAGACCGAGTTCTATAGCCTTGGATGGCAACTGGTCTACCGCAGAAAGAAATGGCCACATACTACTGGAAAAATCTGCCTCGTCAGTCACACATCAAAAGATACATGATCGCCTAAGCGTGTATCACGCATGGCACGTAACTGACTGATACAATAATGTGGCACAAGGCCAAAAGGCGGAATGGGGAAAGGATGGGGTTATATCTTATAATTAAACTTAGCTAGCCACTATCGCTGACCCAAACATACCACAATATTCCTTACACCAAAACAACATATTCTTACTTAACATTCTTACTACATTCACCATAATTAACTAGACTGAGTAAACGACCTAATCTTGGATTTTAATTTATCCCACCACATATTCCCAACCACAGCCCCTGTCAATTCCAGCCATCATAACCTTAGTTTATACGAACCCGGACAAGCCTATGACCCGAGTAGACTATTGAGTGAAAACATGAAAAACTTAATTCTCTTCACCTTTGAGAAGTTCTTGAATTTTTGGACGTCCTTCCGCTCTACGCTTTTTTATTTTTAGTAAAATTTAAGATCTTTTATCTTTTTCAAATGGATTAAAGCTTTTTCTGCTTGTTGCTCGGATACGTGACAGACGTCTCCCCCGAGGCCATGAGTTTATTTTTGTTTTCTTCCTTTTAGCAGCTGTTGCAAAGCTTTTCTGGTTTCTTTATCTTTTGGCAGTGTCCTGGTTTATTTATTTATTTTGTGATTGTGAAGGTGTATGAGTGGGAGTAGAAATTGGTGTGATTTGTGTGGAAGGGACTGGAGGTGATAATGTGGTTTTCTTAGACTTGTCATTGTGGAAGAGGAAGGGGTCAATGGTCTAATCATTGGGGGAGCCATAATGTTTGGGGATTATAGGGAAGACAGGGTAGAGGATGAGGTGCCCGACACCCCCACTGGCTTTATTCAAGATTTTCTTTTCACTTTTTAACATTTCTATCTTTGCCAAGCTTGGTTCATTTTTCGCCTGTATTTCGCTTGCAGAATTAGATTATGACACCCGGGGTGTCACCCTTAGAGCTGGGTAGAGGGAATAGGGCTGGAGGTGTTTTTTGCTCTGGGGGCATACCGACTTAGGCAGCTAGGTGCTCTCTCATTTCCAGAGGAGGGACCTCGAATATTTTCACTGCTCCTGCGCCGACCCACATATTCAGTCCTTATTATCAGGTCTATCGTTATAAGCCCTGTGGGTAACAGTAAATTCCACATGAAAAATCCGGTACCTTTTATAACTCTTTGCAGTTTGACCCCCAGTGACATCAATGAACAAATCGTTGTGTTTTTCGTGAAGCAACAAATTTTGCGCGTACGCTTGTCAACCACGAAGACACCATTTTATTTGTGAACTTCTGCAATTCTTATGGGTCTTCTAAAAGTCTGTTTTCTTTTTATAAGATGTTCATAATTTTTAGCCCTTTCCAAAATTGCCGCATACATTTTAGTGGTGACTTCCAACAAGAGGACGATTCCCCGGTTGTCGTCTTATCTGATGCCTCTGGTACATTAACTTCAATAGTAGCTTTGCTACTTTTATCTTTTATCTGATCTTCATCTTCATTAGTTTGAGTTTTGGTGGTTGATTCCCCACGTTTGGTTTTCTTTTTATCGGATGGATCCTTCTTAGAGACAGATCCGAAATGGTCCTAGCTCACAGACGGACTTTTGTCGGTCATTCTGTTCTTAAAAAATCTCCACTAAGCTAAGTGGGCAAGTAGATTTTTTTTCTTGTGGTGGAAAATAATACTTGTAGTAGGGGAAGAAAAATGACAACTGATAAAAACTTAAGATTTAAAAATAAAATAAAAAAATTTCTCCTACAAAATGGAAGTTGAAGAAAGAATCAACACTAAAAGAGGTGATGGAGAATAGAAAATAAACAATAGAAAAAGAAAGTATTCAATAAAAAGAAAAACTGGTTAAACCAGGAAACATGAAAAAACAACAGTAAACAGATCAACAAGATCAAACCAAAGACGAAAGGAGCGAATGAGAATGAAAAGATTTTAGAAGGAAGTTCTTGAACAGCCCAAAAGAGATAAACCTATACACGTGTTCAAAAGACCGAGAATAAGGAGTATGAACTGGACGATAGACGAAGCTATCTACACCTATTGATGAGAAATACAAGTGAAATTTCAAACAGGAAATATTACAAGTTTCGAATTGAAATAAACTTTCTAAGAACCAGGTTTACACTCCTCCCCATGTTTTTTAACAGGAGTAGCGATTTACTGCTTGTTGTTCTACTTAGGATCGGGTTTCCGGTTCCTTCCAAAATCTACTCCTATACTGTTACTTCTAACGTCTTCGACTGAATTCTGAAATGTTATTCACTAATTAAATCTTGTCACTTCAACTGCAGACTTGGCCGTTGTCTTTCCTGTAAGAACTTCAGTTTTCCCCTTTTATTACACTAATACAACACCGCACAGTATCCCTCTACCTTGAGTGACTCTTGGGCTTTTTATTGGGTAAACATTAGTATAAAATAGTGTATACTATAGAGTATCCTATACGCTACTTGCTCGCCGAAAGAACAGCATACCCTGATGAAAAAGACCCCAAACTTAATAAAAACAAAGTTTTATCGTCAAAATATTTGTCATTATCAAGAGGGAAGATCAAAGTATTTTTTATTATTTTATTAAATTCTTTAATCCTTTCTAGCACGTTCTAAATTTTGTATAAAAATCTTATTTTTTGTTGTTTTTTTTTACGTCAGCGGTCGGCGTAATATTTACGATTAGTGTTTTTGCACCTTTTTTTGATGAAATTTCGAGAAATTAAATTTTAATCTCAAAATTTGTTTTATTAATTAAAAGCAGGACCCTTGGAGAATGTATATCATCATTTTTTTTAAACTACTACTTATTTCCCGAAAATCGGCTCCAAATCTTAAAATAAAAAATGCAAAAAAACTATGACATTATTTAATTAGAAAAGCTTTTAATTGCTTTTAGAAATAAGATTTAATTAAAGAAAAAAAATCGATGAATAATGAAGTTTTACAAGAATTGTTTTCAATTTTTCAATTTTTCATTTTAATAATTTATAAATTTTTAACAACGTGAGTTAGCACGTGCGATACCCTGTCTTCATCAGCCGCCAACCAGGGGTGATCTCACGGTTTCGGTGGCTATGGCGGGACCGCCACCGCTGGTGCCACCAGCAGCGTTTGCCGCCAGGCAGGGTATGAAGATAAGCTAACTAATTTTTCCTTTAAGTAAAATCTATCTGCAATGAAACTTTCTTGAATGCGTTTGCCGTTATTGACGCGCTCATAAAAGTCGTTATAGACGACCACGCAAATAACTCACTTGCGCATGTTAGGTCGTGATGTTGCGCGCATTTTATTTGCTTGTTTTGATCTCAAATATTATAATTCTGCATTACTTCAATCCGGTTGGGTGATATTGTTATTAAGTTAAAACTATATTTACGAATCAAAAATTGAAAAGCTCAATAAAAGTCGTTTACATTCAATTTCTATTTTTAATTTTACTTTTTTTATATGTATATTAAATATTTCATAATGTTCCGCTGTTTGAAAGTATGGTCAACCATACACGACATAATTCACATTTAAATTCACTTAAAAAATACATTTCTCTGTTATTTTAAACTTAAAGTGAATAATATTTTTTTTCAATTCAAATTAATTTTAGCTTATATCAGCTAATATTCCTCAAATAAAGTTTCAGAAAAGTATATTTTATTTTTGGAAGATTTTTAAGACTAAGAATTAAATTTTGTTTACAAATCTGCCAAAATGTGTCGCAAATGACCGATTTTGTGAAAGCGACCAAAAAGTTGAGATTCCAATCAATATAATTTCTATTTGAAATTCACCAGAGTATTTTATTTACTGGAAATATATATTTAATCGATTTGCTTTCAAGTAAAGCTAAAATGAAAGCTTCAAGAATTCTTTTTCATTCTTAAAAATTCATTTTAATCCTTAGGTATTGAAAATTCAGCGGAGGTGCCTAATATAGTATATATTATATAAGAATATATTCTTATATAGTATATACTATACAATAAATATCTTATACTATATACTATACTATATATATATATACTATACATTAATATCTCGTTCAGTACCTTGGATTTGCTTGTCTGTTGCCTAACCATAACCAGTTGAGCATGTCCCCTAGGGGCTGAAACACTGCGCATATATGTTCATGAGCGGGAGTACTGTGGGAGCATCATTGTCGGGTATTGAAGGGTTTATTTTCTAAGTTTGAGGGAGGAGTTAGCGAAGACGACTTGAGAGTCACGTCTAAATATTTGGGGGAACACCCTCAAAAAGGATTACCCGACTTAAAGGTATTTCTAACTGGGCCCTACCTTCAAGGTTATGCTCTGCTTTTATCAAAAGCTTTTACCACATTGCCTACTTTTGGATGCGCTGGTATGCCGTTATCAAACTGGATATCATGATGGTTATATTGGGTTACGCATATTTGTACCCCGGTACCATTTTGTTGGCGCGCTACGCAATCATACTAATACTACTAAAAGGCTCAGGGAAACAATTGTATGGCGTTGGGGAGGGGGAGACTGAACACGAGTCACCAGGTCAGGACCAATAATATTCCTGATTCTTTTTTGGATTTTTATCAAGAATCTCTGATTATAACAGCAGGATCGTATGAGGCTGAAATATTCTAAACAATAATAAAATATGGAATGAAACGGTTCAAAGCCTTTTTTTCTTTAGTATCTATGAGGCTAAACCATGTTTTAAAATAAAACAGGTTTTAGCGAATTGTTCCCGTTGTAAGAGAGAATGTCGAGTAGTTATTTGGAAAGATGTCGGTGTTATTTGGATTTAACAAGAACGTGAATAATGACGAGAGAGAAACGAGAGTTGTTTATCAAAAGGAGAAGTAAATCATTGACTTTAGACAGACGTTTCGGGAAAGTAGACTAAACTGAAGAGCGAAGAGGTGATGGGCAAATGGGTGGAGGGTGAAACGAGAGAGAAAGAAGAAAGAAAAGTAGTGGGAAATAATGTTGAAAGAATAAAGGGGAAAAATAAAAGATGGTTTGAAGGGAAGAAAGGGAAGGACGTAAGAGAATTTAATGGAGGTTAATTAAAGGAAAAGAAAATTGTAGATAAAAAGAACGGAAGATAGTAATAGAAAATGAAAAAGAAAGGAGAGAAGCAATGATAACTGAAGAAGAAAAATGAAAGATGAATGAAATAATTGAAAAAAAGAAAGCGGAATAAAGAAAGAAAGAAATGAAAAGAAAGACATTGAAGAAACAAAAGACAAAGAACTGAAAAAAGAAACAAACAAAAAATAAAAACTGAGAAAAAGAGAAAGAGAGTGTAGAAAGAAAGAAAGAAAGAAAGAATAAGCTGACAAAGAAAGAAAGAAAGAAAGAAAGAAAGAAAGAAAGAAAGAAAGAAAGACCCGGGAAACGAAATATAGAAATTGAAGAAAGAAACAAATATTAAGGTAAAAAAAATAATTAACTGGGGGAAAAGAAAGAACTAAAAAAGAAAGAAACTGAAGAAAGAATAAAAAACTGAGAAAAAAAGAAAACTTAAAGAAAAGAAAAAGGAAAGAAGCTGAAGAAAAATAAACTGAAGAAAACGAATGAAAGAAAGAAAGAAAGAAAGAAAGAAAGAAAGAAAGAAAGAAAGAAAATAGACAAATAAAAAGAGGATATAATATCGGAAAGAACTGGACTGGTGCAGAAAGAAAAAGAAAGAAAGGAAAATCAAAAGGGGGTACAATAATGAAAGGTCAGAAGTAGGGAATAAGTAGAAAGAAAGAACGAAAGAAAGAACAAAAGAAAGAAAGAAAGAACGGAAATAAATAATTGAAAGATCAAGAAAGACGGAGAAAAAAGAAAATAAAAGAAAGATAGAATCAAATAAAAGAAAGAAAGAAAGAAAGAAAGAAAGAAAGAAAGAAAGAATAAACTAAGAAAGAATGAAAGACCCAAAAAAAGAAATATAAAAACTGTAGAAATAAAGAAAAAACGAAGGGAAAAAAAAAGAAAGAAACTGAAGAAAGAATAAAAAACTGAGAAAAAAAGAAAAATTAAAGAAAAGGAAAAGGAAAGAAGCTGAAGAAAAATAAACTGAAGAAAACGAAAGAAAGAAAGAAAGAAAGAAAGAAAGAAAGCAAGAAAGAAAGAAAGAAAGAAAGAAAATGAATTAAGTAATAAAAACTGGAGGAAAAGAAAGAAACTGAAAAAAGAAATATTAAAGAAAAAGAAACTGAAGAAAGAATAAACAGGAAGAAATGAATGAATGAATAAAAGAAAGAAAGAAAGATAGAAAGAAAAAGAAAGAAAGAACTGAAAAAGAAAGAAACAAACTGAAAAAAGAAAGAATAAACCGAGGAAAAAAGAAAGAAAGAAGCGAAATATACAGAAAGAAAAGATGTACAAGAATGTAATGAAATAACATTGAAAAAAAGACGAAAATAGAAAAACAAGAAACGGAAAACTAAAAGAAAGCCATGATTTATTACGGCTTATTTTTTTTATTTTTGGAAGCAAAAAATGAAGGAAAAGAAGAAAAAGAAAAAATGGAGGAAACAGGGAATAGAAGTAAAGGAAACCAACTTTGGAACAATTTGATAGCAAAGAGGAGGAGAGAATTTGGATGAGTAGGAAATGAAAGAAAAAAAAAACGTTTATAT
This sequence comes from Acanthosepion lycidas, assembly GCA_963932145.1. Taxonomy (NCBI): domain Eukaryota; kingdom Metazoa; phylum Mollusca; class Cephalopoda; order Sepiida; family Sepiidae; genus Acanthosepion; species Acanthosepion lycidas. Next base: position 17,063,522 of record OZ010590.1, on the reverse strand, counting down.
ATTACTGCAAATTGTTTTTATATTTTTTGTTGTTGTTGTTTTGTTTTTACTAGAAATAAACAAATGTCAGATGTACTGAATTTCATTTATCTTCAGCGGGAAGTGAAAATTACATCGCCGCCATTTTTTTAAGGAATCTGGACATGCGCAGTCTTGTTTTCGTCCTCTTTACTATGCAACTTAGGTACTAAAAAGAGCGAACTGGATAGCAAGTGTAGACAGATAGAATTCACCCACCAGATACGTCAAGAAGAAGTTAAAAAAGGAACACTATAATATAGTTTTTCCTACTGTCACCACAACTCCTGATGCTTCAGGTAGAAAAAGAGAAAGAGGTGTGACGACTTGGCAAACTATCTTAACCAGCATATTTACTTACACTGTCATTAGATTTCTCTACTTACTTACTTAACTTGCTTGTTTACTTATTATCGTTATTATTATTATTCAACTCAGGTAGCAGAGATTGGGGATTGGTATGGTATGTGTAAACCTCAGGATTCTTCGAGAAAATCGTGACATTTAATGCATCTTGAGTAAACAGGTTTTGTCATATGAACTTTTCCAGGTTTTGTTTCTTTCTTTCTTCGTTCTTTTCTTTCTTTCCTCACATACACGCACATACACAAATATATACACACACATACACAAATATATACATACACATACACATACATATACATACACTCATACACAAACAAACAGTTATTTCTTTCTATAATCAAGTATTTTCTTTTCCTATCCTCCATTCTGGATGTCTCTTGCTCGTCTATTTTTCTTTTTTTCTTTCATTCAGATCTCTCTGATTTATTAGTTGTCTCAGAAGTTTCCATCTTTTATTCTCTTGTACTTTTTGCCACTCTCTATTTAAGTTTTAGTCTTTTTTTTCTATTGTTTCCTTCACTTTTTTTTTTATAGTTTTCCTTATCCTTGCACTCTTTCCTTTTTTTAACTAAAGTTTATTTTCCCTCTTATTTAGTTTTATTATTCAACTTTTTTCTTTGCCTATCTTTTAATTATCAATCCATCTCCTTCACACACACACACACACAGATATATATATATATATATATATATATATATATATATATATATATATATATATATATAACCTGGACATTGCACACAAGCATGAAACAGACTGTCGCATGTTTGGTGCTGACCTCAGTGACCACTTCCATATTTCTATATCTACCTACGCTCTATCTGTAATATCGAACATTTTTATACATAAATATAGCATGTATTAAGACTATTTTTTATCATTCATATATATATATATATATATATATATATATATATATATATATATATATATATATAATATGGGATGTTTACTTGATTGCGACAGGTGCGTATTTTTGCCGGTAATAGCTGCCGGTGTTTTACCCAAGGTGAAAACGGAACTGATTTATAAAACAGGCTGGTGCTCTCCTCATATGTAAGAGAGCGGCAACGGAACTCTATACTGTAGATTTGGCTTTTCTATCTATCTATCTATCTATCTAGTTTCATCTTATCTAGCTAGCTATCTATCAATCTGTATAGTTTCATCTTTATCTATCTATCTATCTATCTCAATTCATTTTTTTTCTTTATTTTCTTCTTTCGATATCTCTTTTCTGCTTGCTCATCTCTCCATCTATCTCTCTCTCTCTCTCTCCATCTCTCTCTCTCTCTTTATCTCATCAAAATTACTCGAATCCTCTCGCTGTGATTCACCAACAACCGCTTATCTCATATTTCAGCCTACCGAAATATTTGACAATCTTTGCTTAATGTACTTGCCTCATGACAAACGCTTTCTCGTTCAAGAATTACACGTCATTGCAATATTTTATCTACGCCACATTTATGAACATATGATTATTTACTGAACTTAGCCAGGCATAAGGCCACAAAAGTGGAGCAACTGTGAGTACTGAATTCACTAGACGAGCGAATTGTTTTGTGACACGTGCGTTCTACGCATCTCGCCGTGATGATGTATGTCTCTCAGTATTCACGCTTTTAAAATTCCGTTTCGTTGTTTGTCTGGAATCATTGTCAAGAAATTTAGCTGGTTTCCTTCAAAACGAAAAACCTGCTTGATACTTTTGAGTAAATATAACAAATGCGTAATAAACAAAATGTCAAAGCAAAATAAAATTACTTATGTTTCTCTATAAACAAAATTGAATTTCAAAAAATGAGAGTTGATTTAAAACCACGCAATCGATTTAACATAGACTACATTAATATTAATATTATTAATTTGAAATGTATTTTTTAATCCGACATTACTTCTTATTACTATAAACGTTATTTATCGTGAATATTCATGTTTGAGTTGGCATCACTATTTTTTTCTTAAACAGTGAAATTAATATCAACCGGCCTAGATCGTAACAACTCTTCCTTTTTTTTCTAACATGGAAACCAGCCCTATAGCCGGAGCGCGCTTTTACCAATCTGGTCTTTGGAAGACATCATAGTTAATTGATAACGGCACGTTTCGGCTAAAGGAGTGCTTTCCCTGATTGTAAAAGGGCATACAGGTTTAATTGCTTGCATCATGTATGTCCAAAGTCGGGCCCAGGGGCTAATTACGGCCTGCAGTCAATTTTTTCCTCTGGCATGTCACTTACAGCCCGTCAGCATTGTCAATCGGAGTGTGTAACGTACACACCTAAGAAATGCAATTCCATTTTTTACAAAAAGATGGCAGCACACTATGTAGCCTCCCTCCGTGACCCTGACCATGGCCTTTTCCAGCCAATTTCTAAAATGACTGCCTTTGAACCAGACCTAGCCTACATAATACAGTCTAGATCTTAGTATCATTCTTCCTATTAACGCAGACATTACAATAAGTTAGTTACCTCCCTTGACGTTTGCACGTGTGCCTACATGATAAAATTTGAAATTCTACAGTACAAAACCTTTGTGTTTTTCACTTCACACGTAAAAAATTCATTTTCAGATGAACACAACAACTTTTGTCTTAGAAAAAACAAGACCCTGACGACGACATTGTGCTAATGTCGAAAGTACTCGGAATAAAATGAATATGCATCAACATGGTAATTTTCTTAAAAAAGGATACTAACAATCTTGTCCGTAATTATTAGAGGGATCTATTAAAAATAAGTAGACAAGAATTATTTAATGAGACATGTCTTAATATATATATATATAATTCTCAAAATGAGTGTGTGTATGTATGTGCGTTTGTGTGTGTGTGTGTTCGAATGTTGTTAATGCGTTTCCACAGTTTTCATCCAATTTCGATAAATTTTGTTTTTTGTTTGATAGATAATTCTTCAGTTCCAGTTTTGAGTCCAAATTGACTGGAAAAATAACCTTGAAGGTGAAAAATCGAAAAAAAAAACTGATTTTTTTTTACACTTTGCTCGAAAATCAATGGAAAAATTTAATGTTTGTAAAAACAGCATACAATCAATTTAAAGAGTTGAAATCTAACGCAAAAAGTTTTTACAATTATAAAAAAAAATATATTATAAATAAAAAATTATCGTATATTATTATGACGGTCCAAAGAAGAGGTTCCTTCCTTGCAAGATTGAGAAAGCAAAAACGACCCCTTTTCAAATTGTTACCCCTCCCCCACAACCAAATCTGGATATGTACCTCAATTGCACCCAACTGTTGTTACTAATACTGATTTTCTGGTGGGCTGACTTTAAACTTAAACTGCTCCAATTGAACAGCAAAAATTCTCAGTAATGAAAAACCCGGTCAAAGACGGGTTATATTGCTAGTATATATATATATATATATATATATATATATATATATATATATATATATATATATATATATATATATAAATATTCGAACTTGGCACTCCAATACCTCAATCCAAGATGCTGTCCATTACTCCATCGTGCCTCCTCGAGTTCAAATTCCAGTTGATTCCATTACTTTCACTTACGTGCTAATACTCTTGGTAAAGGTATGAATCCTCTTCTCCCTCCAGCTATGGGTAAATAGAAGGACAGACTGGGTTCTATAGCCTTGAATGGCAACTGGTCTAGGAGAAGGAAAACTCTGAATTCAAAACCTGTGGAGTGTTGTTTGGGGGCCTTGTGGCATGTAGTGCACTATGTCTCTGTAATCGGACCTTCAAAAAGTGTGGTTGGTTCTGTCCAAAACCTTCACCACTATAATCAAATCATATATGCTGGTGGATATTTATTACGTAAAATTACACAATTAGGGCACAAGACCGAAATGGGGAGGAGTCGAGGCTCGTCGTCACTAACTATCCTATACCTAGTTTATCTGATTTACGACCAATTCACGCATTACAATTTGCTCATTCACCAGAAAAACTCGTCCGTCACCAATCAATCCTCCATACACCATAATACCACATCGCGCCCTATACCATAAAATGCTGGTGTGTTGGAAGTCGGTTCCTAAGAACTCATCTGTGGGACCCTCATGCGTCGAATTCGACGGAAGAGTCGAGTATATATATATATATATATATATATATATATATATATATATATATATGTACATTGCCATACTCTGTTGCATTCATGATTGCACTATGGTTTTAGGAAAGAAAACCTCCGCAAAAATAGGTTAAATAGTCTAGTTTTGTGTGGAAATCAATTCACCTCACTTCTTTCTTTTTATTTTTTTGTCCCCAGATTCTGTCCTTATCAATAATTATGTGGTCTCCACATTTTCGAATTGATAACTCAGTATATCTGGTGCTTATATAGGGTGTTTCAAAAAAAAAATACGCCAAAATCATTACTCTGTTTTTTCAGGTCTATAGCATTGTAGTGGACTCAATCCGTGGTTATTTGATAGAGTAGTTATCAAAGTTTTATTGGGTGTCAGTTTAACGGCTGTCGTTAGTTCAGCTGTTTTGTAGGAAAATCAATCAAAATGGCGACTCCTCAGCAGAAGGCGTTTTGCGTGCTTGAGTTCGCGAAAACAAACGCCATTGTCACGATGCAGGCCGATTCGAATGACTTCATTTTTCAGCAAGTTGGAGCACCTCCCCATTGGCATCTCGGGGTTAGAGCTCATCTGAATGAAAAAGTGCCTCAGCGATGGATTGGGAGGAGAGGTGCTAAAGACCTTGCTCTCTGTGCTTGGCCTGCCAGATCCCCGGACCTCACTGTGTGTGACTTTTTCTTGTGGGGGTATGTTAAAGACCAAGTTTATGTTCCAGCACTTCCAGCAAGTATCGATGACTTGAAAGATCGAATAACAGCTGCAATCAACACGGCGGACCGTTTACATGCTGAGGCGCGTTTGGGAGGAATTCTCATATCGGATTGATGCTGTCCGCGCTGCCGGTGGTGGCCACATTGAGCACTTATAAAACATGAAATAAAACTTGAATGTATATACAACACATGTGTTCATGCTAGAGGTTTGTAATTTATTTCGTTATTGATACATCACGTGATGATTTTGGCGTATTCTTTTTGAAACACCCTGTATATATATATATATATATATATATATATATATATATATATATATATATATATATATATATATATAAGAAAAAATAGTGGAAAATAGAAAACTATCCCACTTCTTTCTCAAGAAATCATCGCCAGCGTTCTTTTGGGCCACTAATGCACAGTTAAAAACTGGAAACGTTTGCCCACATCTGACATGATATTTTGCAGAGTTTCATAACAGCTGTAGGCCCAAATAAATTCCGGATGGGGTAATTTAAATTTACTTCAAAGTAATGCTCTTGAATGGTTTTGTTTCTCCGTCTGCTCCATCTCAGCTCAAGTTATTTCGACAAAAGATTCTCGTCATAGAGATTGGCTAAGCTTTCCGAGAAACCACTTTCACATAACAACCGGAACTGCACAAGCAGTAGTATCTGTTACAACCATTGTCAATCATGACACAATAAATGATAACGTATATCTTCTACTTACAAAGATAATCAAAAATATTAAGATATTCGGAAAGTACTTGCGTATTTCCACTTCTATGAATTATGAGTCAACCAATCAAGACAGAACTGAGGTTGAATGGTAGGAAACTGCATCTAGAAATTTAGTAACGCTGGTCTTTCAAATTGGCATCAAAGTAGAAATTAGTAAAATTCAAAATTTAGTCGTGCTGAGCTTTCAAAAGTCGGTGCCATCTGCGTGGGTGTTTCCTTTTCAAAAGTAGATACCATCTTTTTCAAAAGTAGATGGAATCTGCGTCCTTTTCATTGTGAATTATACTTTCCAATTATGCTTCAGCCTCGTCTTGACGGCTTTGTACAACAGTGTGCACTGAAGTGTGCCTGTGAAAATTGTTCTTAGAAGTTTTATTTTATTTAGTTAAGTTGACTAAGACGAATTTATAGTTTCAATCTAATTGAAAAAAAAATTGAGAGATTCTTAATAAACAAAAAGGTCGAACTTGTTCTGCAGAAATTCAATGGCGGGTAGGTTAAATTCATTTCTATCTAACGCCATTCGATTCTGTATTTCTGGTTTTCTTCGTTCGTTCCTTCTTTAGCAACAACGACTCAAGGTTTCTTTTTTGTTTTTCACGTCTGTCACTTCTATTATTCAGCTTCATCTTACTTTGCTACTTTCTTTCTTTTTCTTTCTTTCTTTTTTCGTTATTTCTTTCTTTCTATTTTTCTTTATTTTTCTTTCTATATTCCTTCTTTCTTCATTCTTTCTTTCTTTCTTTATTTTTCTTTCCATCTTTCTTTATTATTTCTTTACTTATTTTTTCTTTCTTTCTTTTTCTTTTTTCTTTCTTCATTTTTCTTTCTTTATTTTCTTTCTTTTTCTTTCTTTCTTTCTTTCTTTGCTCCCTTTGTATACTTTTTCTCTTAGCATTTTTTCACCTTTTCTTTTCCATTATTTGGCTATATATATTTTCTTTATTTTCTTCCAACATTTTTTTTCATTTTTAGCTTTCCTCAGTTCTTTCCTTTTATTTTTTTTGTTCCCAGATTCTGTCCTTATCAATAATTATGTGGTCCTCCGCATTTTCGAATTGATACCCCAGTATAACTGGTGCTTATATATATATATATATATATATATATATATATATATATATATATTTGCAATTAATATCTTCTTGTTGCTTTTATCCTTCCACCCTCCTTCTCCGCCTTGTATGAGATGAACAATAATAATAAATAAATAAATGAATAAAAACTTTGAGGAAAACGATGATCACTCACGTTCTGAAGGGATAAGGCCCATAAAAAGAGAAGGAAGAGCTGCTTGACCCAGAGATTGAACACACGACCATAAGATAATTGTAGCATGTGTTTAACCAAATCCTATAATCGGCTGGAAGGAGATCAGCGATCGTAAATCCAATCCCCGGTAGTTCGGTCCACAATTCGTTCTGGAGAAGAAATTATCTGAGTGGAATTCTTCCTCGCTAATGGAATATGAAGTGAATTAAGATGAGTTCAATGTACGTGACATAGGAGACATGTTGGGTGTAGCTGTGAAGAGAACTTGTTGGGACCAAGGAATGCTGTTCACCCTAACATCTGAGTCCACTCAGTGTACGTGACATGGTGACATGTTGGGTCGTAGCTGTGAAGAGACCTTGTTGGGACCAAGGAATGCTTTTCACCCTAACATCTGTGTCCACTCAGTGTACGTGACATAGTGATATGGTTGGTCGTAGCTGTGAAGGGACCATTCTGGAACCAAGGAATACTGTTCACCCTAACATCTGAGTCCACTCAGTGTACGTGACATAGGAGACATGTTGGGTCGTAACTGTGAAGAGACCTTGTTGGGACCAAGGAATGCTGTTCACCCTAACATCTGAGTCCACTCAGTGTACGTGACATGGTGACATGTTGGGTCGTAGCTGTGAAGAGACCTTGTTGGGACCAAGGAATGCTGTTCACCCTAACATCTGAGTCCACTCAGTGTACGTGACATAGTGATATGGTTGGTCGTAGCTGTGAAGGGACCTTTCTGGAACGAAGGAATGCTGTTCACCCTAACATCTGAGTCCACTCAGTGTACGTGACATAGGAGACATGTTGGGTCGTAGCTGTGAAGGGAACTTTTTTGGACCAAGGAATGCAATTTACCCTAACATCTACCATGAAAAAAGTGGCAGAGTAGCAACGTGCCGCCTGTGGGAAATGGGTTGATCTGTGATAGCTTTCATGTCAGCTTGTATCATTTTATTTTTTAAAGACAGAAATGGCGTATGTTTGTTCGTTGATTCTAAAACAGAAGATAGATGAAAATAAGTGATAATATTTTGACACTTTAATACATTTTTATTTAAAGACAGATAAAAATTTCGCTCGAAAATTAATTGGAGCGCTCTAGAATAAGCTCCTTAGAGAAACCAAATGATTGATTCGAACAAGTATTGCTTGTAATTAGATAAACTGAAGACAACATTTTGATGAGAATTAGTTAACCGCGAATATTCTATCAAGAATTGACCAAACAAAAAATATTTTACCTTGGCTAAGAAGCGTATATTTAGCTTACCTTCAAAATTAAGACAGGATGTAATACAATGTCGTTTTTAGGATGGGAAGCCCATAAACATGAATATGGACAAAAAAAGCACAGTCCTCGCGACCACTATCACGCTGGCATCGATATTACAAAGACCCAACCTCTCTTAGATTCTGTCACAGGGTTGAAATCACTGGGACTTGACGCCTTCTCCTATCTAAAATAAGAACAGTTTGGCTAAGAAGTTGTGACTCATCTGTCGTATTCAGCAGATATTACAACTTCGTATTACGAATTATTCAGATATTTACAAAATTCTCTAAAAAGAAAACAGCAAATCTCTGGATGATTGCATAAACATATAGTTCTCTTTTCTTGTTCCGTATCTAGCCCTGGGCATTTACGGTAATATTCGTTTTCATTTTTTTTTTCTTTTTCAGAACCGCATGTGTAACAGAATGAATTTGTAAAGAGTAAAAAAAAAAAAACGCAAAATATATTTTAAACAGCGCTTTGTTTTAAAAGTTTTTTTTTTTTTTTTTACTACTCTTTACTTTTTCACAACTCTTCAATTCTTGGACGCCAAGAATGCTGAGAGTTCCAGAGATAAGCAGAGATATCCGAGTTAGCTGTTATATCAGACGGATACTTTATCAAACGCCTGGTGTCCATCAACACCAGTGGGCTAATCACGTACCTGGACACCGCGTATGAACACGACTAGAATGCTCCGACCGTATTCGGAAATTAAGCAAAGCTTCACAAAAAGCAAAAAAGAAAATTATCGACCCAGAAATGCTTCTCAAGCAACGCAGTATAGAAAACAAAATATATTATTAATCCTCATTACGACGGACAAATTGCACGCCACCCCCCAAATAAATCCCGCACGCACACTTGAAAATGGCTAAAATAAAATATTAATCGAATTTGCTCAGTAAACCAACATTTCTCCACACACTCAGTCTTTAAAAAAGTCTTTAAGGCCACAAGAAAAATTGGACAAAAAAAATTCACAAGTTATTCTTTGGCCGTCGTTTTAAATGAAACAAAAAAAAGTATTGCTGTCCATATATATATATATGGACCTACCTTCATGGACAAAATAGACTCGTCTTATGACTATATTATGCCTCGCAAGAGGACTGTAGACAGTGACGAGTTGACTACTCTACTTAGCCGTCAGATGAACGTGCAACACTTCTGTATTCGTTCTTTTTGTTAATAATATGTTTTCACTGAATTACTGAGTTTGAATTTTCTTTCGGACCTCTTCCGGATCCACAACAATATATATATATATATATATATATATATAGATAGATAGATAGATAGATAGATAGAAATATAAAAGTGAACATTGAAGTCAACACTCAGAGGCGACAGGCTGTTTCATGCTGGACGCAATCCTCAAGCCGCGAATGCTGGATATTTCCTCGGTTATTTATATATATGGGTCCTTGGTGCATTGTGGGTAATCTATTCTAGCGGTTATTTTGTGGGAGTCGTTTGTTTGTTTATTTATTTATTTGGGTTAATTTATTTTACTTGTTTTACATTTCCATTTTGTATTATTTATTCTTTTCGTTTTTCGTTTCGTCAATGTTCACTTTTATATTTATCTTTACATACGCTCTATCTCTGATATTGAACACTTTATCCCATAAATATAGCACACCTTAAAATTATATTTCTTAATGTCTATCTATCTATCTATATATATATATATATATATATATATATATATATACAACAAAAATCACAAGTTATCTCATTCGAATAGCTATTTTGACCCACTTACTTGTAGGCATTGTCAACTCAGAGATATGAAAAAAATCACTGAGTTGACAAGGAAGTCTTGTGAGTTGACACGGCCTACAAGGAATTTTGGGGGGTCGAAATACCTATTTGAATGAGGTAACTTTGGATTTTCATCTATGTAATTTATATGCTGTCATAATAAATAAATTGAGCTCTTTTTGTGGATCAGTTTTAATATTTTATATTATTAGGATTCACTTGGATTATTTATCAACGGATTGTTATCTATCTATCTATCTATCTATCTATCTTATATATATATATATATATATATATATATATATATATACTAACCGAATTATCCACGCCTTGCTGCGTGTCTCACTTTTTTTCTAAGAAAATGATGATTGATTTGAAATCATTGTTATAATTTGTGAGAAAAATGATGCATTTCAATATTACTTAATGATCTCGCCGATGCGACCTCGATTTTCTGGCTTTCTCCTTCTATATTTTGGATAGGAGTCATTCCCGTGTTCAAATTTTAATTTAATTAATATCAAAGAGGAAAACAATTCAGTGGCGTGTTTGTGCTCCTCGGGAATCCCCTTTGATCAAAATGAAATATACTTATCCAAGTACACTCGGTAATGTAGTTTCAGAATATATATGGTTGTGGGCGTCTATCGCCATAACACTAGGAGGAGTTCGATAACAAAGAAACAGACAGACAGCAGCTACAACTTTATATATATATATATATATATATATATATATATATATATATATATATGCTATCTATATTTCTCATGTTGTCTGTCTGTCTGTGTGTCTGTCGTGGGCGTTGTTACTTCGCCCAGGCCGCATTTCTCACCCGATTTCGATGCGGTTTTCACCACAAGTTTGCAAATGGCTGCCGTAAGAACATGACGGAGGCTGATTTTTTAGTTCGGACTCAGGTTCCGAAAAAATCGATAATCTATATTTCTCATGTTGTCTGTCTGTGTGTCTGTCGTGGGCGTTGTTACCTCGCCCAGGCCGCATTTCTTACCCGATTTCGATGCGGTTTTCACCACAAGTTTGCAAATGGCTGCCGTAAGGACGTGACGGAGGCCGGGACTCAGGTTCCGAAAAACTGAGTTCGGACTCAGGTTCCGAAAATATCGATAATCGAAAAAATCTGCTTACAGAAGGAATGATCGCATTTCAACCAAATTTGACACCCTCTTAGAGTCTATCATTAGAAGTGTTGTCCAGAAGTTTCGTTGCCACTGACCCCTAAACAGCGCTGAAAAACAGATACGCTCAGATTGCGCCTGAACCGCATGTCGGTTTTTAGTGAAAACCGACCGGATTTATGAGGAGGCCATAGGGAGTCACCATGTGAAGTTTCAACTCTGAGCGCCCCCCAAATAGAGTGCAAATCGACAATCGGTCAACCCTTAAAAATGTTTTTTTTCCGGTTGGGTATTTCCTAAATGCAGATTAATTTAAGGTCACGCTATGCGCGGGAAGAAACAGGTCAGTGTGTGCAGTGGAGTGGAAGAAAACATTTGACCTCAAATTCTGGAATGGGTGCACGGCCATTGAAATTCGGCTTTTTTATCCCTGCTACCAGTTCTGACTTTGAGCCACAAATGACATATTCGACTTTGTCAACACTTTTGCTTTAATCGTCGCATCTTACCAACTTCCTTTATTCGCGTCACTACTAAAAAAAACCCGCATACGTGCTGAGTGAAAATGGTTCCGCCCTCAGCAGTCCATTTTCCAATTCTTTAAACCTTTTCCCCTAGCCCAGGCCGCATCCCAGACCTGACATAGTTCAGTTTTGCTATTAGACAGTTAACTGCTGTCACAAGTTACTTCTCTTCTGCCTTTACTACGCGACCCAGTACACTTCGATTTGAGTGGTGAAACTGAGGAAGCTTCTCAAGGAGAAACATTACTCGATTACTTTGCAACAACATCTAACTGCTCACGCATTGTGATGCTGATTGTGCAAGCAGCAGCGCCGTCTTTTGGGCAAAAGATGCGTCCTTTTTTTGCATTCAGCGATTGGTTGCATACGAAAAGATGTCTCAAGATTTGAATTTTTTTGTGTTCAGCTATGTCTCTATTCAAAACCACAAATCCAGCATTCAATATGGTTGATTTGGCAGGGACCTCAATTTTCTTGCATGGAAAGGAAAAATGGAATGGAGTTTGCTGAGGACTTCAGTGTAGACCACATTTTCAGCTTTTTGTGAGCGTGAATAAAGGAACACATCATCGTGCCTGCCGACTCGAGAGCAGGCTACGTAAAATTGTCCGTATGAGAAGCACTGCTCCTCTAAGTGTACACCAGTGACAGGCAGTGTTTGTCCTTGGGCCTTATTAATTGTCATAGCAAAACAGGTGCGAATGGGAATGGGGATCTTCTGAAAGTGAAGGGTACATCGGCATCTGATGGATACAAATACACCCTTGGGATAAGCACTTGCTCCCCTTCGCATTACTGTGAAGCATTGAACTCATCGCCAACTAATGTATAGTTACAAGCATCAATTGTCTCCCCTTACATCACCATACCAAATGTACAGAAATGAATGACCCCGACCAGATTACGGGCCCTTTCAAAAATGCGTGCGAGACCCCTTCGTGCAGCAAAAAATCGATAAAAATCTCCGGTTCGACCCCGCCATCAGCTGTCAGTTTTTTTGCCCAGGCTGTAATTAACCTCAAATGTTGATTCAACTTCCGACATTTACGGCGTCAATTCGTAACGGAGACAGATTTCAAAAAATTGGTAAATCGGCTGGTACTCCGGTATTTGGGTGGATTACATTCTAAAATTTCGGACGTTCTTCACAATTCAACCAAAAATTCCTACGCGGCCCAGTTAGAGGTGCCTTGCATAGAATGCCGTGTCACGCCGTCGTGACTCAAAAATCGATACAAACCTCCGTGTGGACCATGACCTCAGCAGTCCATTTCCCATTTCTTTAAACTTTGTCCTTTCTCCCAGGCCGCATCCCAAATCCGATTTTTCAATTTACGTCATTGTATCATGCCGGAGCCCGATTTTTTATTTGGGAATCAAACTTTGTAAAAAAAAAAACGATTAACTTACAGGTGATACGGATTTTGGGGGTTTTAAGTTGAATGTCTCGCCTGCACTACGCGGCCCAGTACATCTAAGCTTTTCACGTCATTTTGGACTCTGTGCAGTTGACTTCGCGTTGTTAAACACTTTTGAGCTCTTTTTATTTGAACTTAAAATCGGATCAATGTATGGTTTCCAAAGTACCGGGTTAACAAAACAAGGGCAACAACAACCTCGCCCAAGTCTCAATATTTCAGGAAACTGGGTTGGGTGTGAAAAAGTATTTGTTGTTAACACTGTTTTTTCATTCGGTTTTTCGAGTTACGAGTTCTTTCTTAAAGTTGATCGTTTTGTGTTCATTTTGTTTAGTTCTTTTTTCGTTACAGATTTAATATTTAGTATAGAGCTTAGAAAAAATTCGCAGTGATAAATAGGCAAGAAGTAAGGCATGTAGCAACATCAGCACGGCAAAGGGCACTCATTTAAAGGCAAGGAAGGGCAAAAATATTTTAAGTCAAGTGATAGCGATTGCTGTATGAGTCGTACGATTTTTGAATCAAACACGGGCAACGCCGGGCCATGCTGCTAATATATTTATATATATATATATATGTGTGTGTGTGTGTGTGTGTGTGTGTGTGTGTGCACGTGTGTGCGTGCGTATCTGTTTCTAATAATGTAATGTTATCAGCTAGTGCTAATTTGAGAAATAAGTATTCTTACGGTTTCTTTTTTTTTTCTGTTTAGCTTTTTACTTCCACCGAGGAACTACAGGAAACATACAAACCGTTGTCTGTTTTACTGGCATAAAAATTACTGCAATTTGTTGGCAATAAAATCGTTTATTGTAGACTAATTTTAAATTTTCTAGACGCATTAAATTCTTACGTCCGACTTGTAATGCTCGTATTATATAAAGCATGTCATGCTGTAAATCCAGATTCTGGCACAGTTCGCTGTTATCTTGGGCTCTTTAAAAAAAATACCTGACGCTCGGTGATACTGTATATTTAGCTGACAGCGATGAGACACATAGTGAGGGTCAAATACAAAAACAAAAATTTATGAGACGAGCTAGTTAAACATTGCTTTCCGAAAAACACCCAGATATATTTATCCAGTCTGGTACAAGATCAAAATAAGGGAGTATCCAGAAAGAAGTAAAAGTGCTGTCAGTGGTAAACATTGGTCGGTCTTGTACGTGAATCTATATGCAGTCATTGGTCATTTTTGTACTATAGGCTATAAATAAATATTCTTCTTTTCTTTCTATGTGCCGTGTCCTTTCAGGATGTAGGTGATCGTGGCTCTCCACCTCCTTCTATCCCTTGCAGCTCTCAACGAGTTCCTTCCCTCTGCTATCTCCCCCCCCCAGACCACGTTCTGTCATCCACTTGCTTAAGCCCGCCAGGTATGCCACGCATTGTTTTCCTTTGTCTGTCTTTCTCTCTATTCGACCAGTGAGTATCAAATTCCCCAGGCCCACCTTTCTCATTATGTGTCCCAGAAACTTCAGCTGCCTCTTCCTGATGTTAAGTATAAGCCCCCTTCTTTTTTGCAGCCTCTCTAAGACCTCGTCGTTGCTCACACGCTCGGTCTATGATATCCTTAGCATCATTCTATAGAACCACATCTCCGTCGCCTCGAGTCTCTTTTTCATCTTTGAAGAAATCGTCCAAAGTTCGCTGCCGTAAAGAAGGATAGATGTCACGTGACAGCTCAGTATTCTTTTCTTTGTTACCAAAGAAATCCTCCTGTCTCGCAATACTCTGCTCAGCTTTTGGAATGTGTCCTTGGCCATCCCATTACGACTACGGATTTCAGTGTCGCACTTACCGTCCTCCGTCAGAACATTTCCCAGATATGTGAGCTTCTGCGCCTGTTTGATTCTAGTGTTCCCGATCTGCAAATTGCATTTCAGTCTCTTCCTTTTATTGATGACCATGGATTCTGTCTTCTTGTAGTTTATGCTTAGTCCCTTCTTGCCACTCTCCGTCGCTACCTTCTGTAGGAGATTTTGCGTTCGATCCTCACTCGGTGCGCCATACTTTTGACCTTGTGCCACATCTAAGCTATGCTTAAAAAATTTCCATAAACACTGTTTCATAGAGAGAAAAAATACGGAAAGTTCTAAATTTTATCTTTTCTAATTCAAAGAAAATTTACTCCAACCCCAACTGTATACTAGTTAATAGTCATTTTAAAACAAATATGTATATCACAAATATATTCGTTGACTAAACAGACAAAACTTTTATGTTACTTAGTAGCTCCTCCGATTTGATTTGTACGAGAGTTATATTCTTAACAGCTGCATGATATTTGTAAAGAAGTTGGGCGCCGGCCATGCCACTTAAGACACTATATATATATATATATGTATGCCACTTAGGACAATATATATATATATATATATATATATATATATATATATATATATAAATATATATATATATATATTAAATAATGTTATATATATTTAAATATCAAGGACAATAATGGGGAAAATATATGACAAAGTAGGTAAAATATTCTTGTGACGAGTTTCGTCCGATGATGAAACGTGTGACAAGAAAACCTTTTCCACATTTTTCCCCATTATATATATATATATATATATATATATATATATATATATATATATATATATATATATATGTCTTCCTATCTAGGCATAAGATAAATACATATATATATATATATATATATATATATATATATATATATATATATATATATATGTATGTATGTATACGTATGAGTGTACTGGCCTTGTTCAGATTGTTGATCACGCTAGATAACTCGCTCTTTCCCAGAAACTGTAACTAAGGTCTGCTCAGCATAGTTGCAGTATAAACCGCAGACGTGTATCCTCGAATACGAATGGCCAGCTATTATGTATATATATATATATATGTATGTATTCCTATATAGGCACAAGATATATATATGTGTGTGTGTGTGTGTGTGTGTGTGTGTGTGACTTCCTTACCGGATAGTGATATATCTATATTTTTTTTCTTCCTGAATAGATAACTGTAACTATCTATCTATGAGGAGACCTGATATTCCTCAAAGAAAATATTTATGTTAACTATTCCCTGATCGAGTGATCTCGACTGGCAGCCACATCGAAACAAGAATGCATCTTTGTAGTGAGTAAGTTGTTTTTGTCTTTGTGTAAAAATTATAATAAATAATTATTGCTCAACTCTTGGCATCGAGCCTTCTTTTGAATGTTTAGAATTTATATTATTTTAGTTCTCATTACATTTGGATATTTATATATATATATTTATTTATATATATATATTTATATATATAGTACAGGTAATAAATCCGTTGGTGTATAATCCAAGTGGATCCTAATAATATCAAATATTAAAATTGATCTACAAAAAGACCTCAATGTATTTATTATAACAGAGCATATAAATTACACACACTTTCCAAAATTACCTCATATGTGTGTGTGGGGGTGGTGAATAGATCTATTTCAAAGTACGTCGGTCTTATTCAACCCAGGTCGATACAACTGTGTTCGTCGGAATTAGAGATTTAAAATTGAATTTTGACAGCACTCGCAAAAAATAGATACAGAACTTACCCAGACGAAATGCCTAATGTAAGGGGAGGGCGGAAAGTATCTTTTTTAAAGGGAAGAGAATCCACAAATTCAACCCGGATATTAACCTTATGACCCAAAGTTGGGGTTGTATGAAGAATGAGCTATTGAACTGAAATTAATATATATATATATATATATATATATATATATATATATATATATATATATATATATAAATGAGAGATAGAACAGATGGTGTAAAATTCCACTGTTCCTAGCATTTACTTTCAAAAAAGTGCTCAATATAAAGTAGAGCAATATATTATTATTATTTTATAAGAAATTATAATAAAAACATGTTAATTACCAGTTATTTATCATCACCTGAAGAAGTACAATCAAAGAATTGAAACATGAAAGCTTTTGTGTAGCGATTTCAACATGTTTTATCATAATCTCTTATGATAATAATAATAATAATAATAATAATAACAATAATTATATATATATATATGTATATATATATATATATATATATATATATATGTGTATATATATATATACATATATATATATATATATATATATAGTTAAAATTCTTATACACATGTAGTTCTTCAGACTGTTTTGGTTTGTCTATCCAATTCTCCTCACATATTTCCTCTTCCCTGAATAAATATCTTCCTACGAATTCGCTATCACAGAGGAATTATGTTAAAATCTATTAATAATTGCGCCCAACTCTGTATGTATCGTTCTATATTACAGTCGAACGTCTTCGCTGGCCTCGGTAAATATCCTGCTCACACGAAAAGAATGCAGTTCTATTACCTATTCCGCCCACCTTCAGTCGACCACGCTCTGGAGGAGACAAGAAAGTAGTCGAAGTATTCTTCAAGTTGAAGTTATGCGAGAGAATGTCTCAAACATAAAATTCTTAACAGCCGAGCATAAATTTCTCAATAAATTCCTGGAAAAAATTGCATGGTTTTCCTACTTGAATTTTCTGATGAATCTTAATTCATAAGTTAATGAATGAATAATCTACGTTCCCCAACTCCCTGATTGTCTCGTTAAATATTTGAGCTTAACAACTTTAATAAAATATTGCAATAACAATCATAAGTATGAATGCAACTCATTATTTAAAGATGTAAGTGGGTACAAATGAAAAGATTTAAAATTGACGAATTTTCCATTTAATGAAGCAGTTAAACAATTGATTGACAATAGTCCATTATTTATTGGCAGGGCGTAACGGCCGTGCTAAGTAAACAACGAAGGAACAGGAGGAATTTTACTTTGGTAAAGGTTAAATGTTAATGTATTAGGTTGGTGCAAAAATAATGACGTAATAATGTCATTTTTTGACGTAACGTCAAAAAACGACATTATTACGTCATTATTTTTGCACCAACCTAATATTTCGTCAGTGTTTATCATTCCGGTGATGACTCAGAATCCTGTGAACGCCTGACAGTAATTAGCGGCATATAAGGCTCTTCATTTTATTAGTAAAAAGAGCTCAAAAAGTATCTATCGGTTCTTACATACCAGGATGAAGTGTCTGGTAAGCTAATGTTTAACGCGGACGGTGGAGACTACCAGTACTTGTTCATCCTGGGTATGATGATAAACGAAATCCGGCAGCAAGGCCACTGATCGGGAGGTTTTGAGGAACGTTCAATTACCTCTAAATTGCTGTTGTTCCCAGGTCCACCCTGACCAGGTGGTAGCACCTGTTAGGGTGCCAGCTATGGGCAAATAGTGAAGCCCCAAACTGGGATCAAAACACTATGAAAATATAGAAATACATTTTTTAATAAAAATACCAGTAATATATTTTCATTGTTAAAATATTACCAGCAATAAATTTTTGAAAAAAATAGAAATATTACCAGCAATGCATTTTGGTAAAAAAAATTACGAATGCTCCAATGAAGATTAAATTTCGACTTTAAATGACCCATAAAGAGTTGATATGTCGCTAAACAAAGAAAGGAGTACTTTTATCGAAGCCTAACTTCATAATAGGGTCAATATGAATAAGAGTGTTTTCATTCTATTTGAAATTTTTAAAAATGGCTCAATAATTTTCTCCTGCGTCTTGCATATCAAGCTGAAATAACTGGTAGGTTTATGATTGACCCAGATGTCGTAATATTGAATTTAAATAAGTCTTCTCCGTCATCAATGTGTCATTTATTTTTTTTTTCAAATCGAGGGGCCTATGATGTGTAAGATTTTTTTTCACTGATCTTTTTCTTTTGAAAGAAAATACTGGAGGATTATTCATTTCGGCCTCAAAGTCCAAATAGCTATCGCCATCTTTCTAATGTCTCAGTTTCTTTCCATTTCCCGCCTATGATTTGCGTATGAAATAATTGATGAATAATGAAAGCTTTTCTATAAATACGAAGAAATGGACTAAAACCTAAAAAATATATTTCATTCGATTTTTAAGTTTATTTTAATTTAAAAACTTAATTTCAAGTAAGGATGCAATTAATCTACAATGTAGAAAAATTATTTGACTCTTCTAAATTCTATTCTATTCTAAAACAATTAAGAATATTAACCTTGTCTATCGACACAATACCATCTCATATTGAAGCAGTGGTGTCTAGCACAATATATATATATATATATATATATATATATATATATATATATATATATATATATATATATATATATATTCCTTTAAAATCCTTGAGGAACATAGGGCCGCAAGATATCTTTGCGATTTCTATAACAATCCAGTTTTTTTTTTTTTAAGTGAGTAGGGTGTTAGCCCACAGTCCCCAATCTGGAGGATCAGGTTTTGAATTCAGATTTGTCCTTCTCTTAGACCAGTTGCCACCTAAGGCTATAGAACTTTGTTTGTCCTGCTATTTACCCATAGCTAAGGGAGTGGAGAAGAGGATTCATACCTTTTACAAAAGTAAAAATGCAATGGATTCAACTGGAATTCGAACTCGGCTCTTCGATTCCTCAATACGAGCCGCTATCCATTACTCCGCCGTGCCTCCGCTCTGGCACAAAATGGACAGAGTGATTTGCAATGCATCAGAATTTCACTACCTAGCATTGTGACGACACATCAACGAAATGAATTACGATCGTTTGGAATTGTTCATATTTTCGAGTATTCCGTTGTGCTCTCTGGAATTACCAGGACGAATAGTTTGGGAATCATTGAAATATGGTAATCCGTAGGGTGACATCGTCTTTTGTTTTGTTTTGTTTTGTTTTGTTTTTTGTTTTGTTTTTTGTTATTTTTAAATATACAATGCGGATAGAATTTGATGTCGTACTATAATTTTATTGGCGCCCATAATCTTAACATAAAATAAGCAGATGACACAGTGTTGATAGCAGACACAAAAAGGAAACTACAAGAACTCTTGCAAAAGGTAGTGAAAGAAAGCGAGAAGAAAGGACTAACCACCAACTGCAAAAAGACGAGATATATGGTTGTTAGCAAAAGGAACAGCCCAACATGCAAATTAAAAATTGGGGATAACAGAATCAAGCAAGTACAAAAAATTAAACATCTGGAAAGTGTTTTCACAGAGGACAAAAAGGGCAAAACCGAAATCCGAAGGCGCGTTGCGATAGCGAAAGATGCCTTCCAAAAGCTAAGCAAAGTATTAAGAAACAGAACACATTCGTAAGCAACAAAGAAAAGAGTACTTGACTGTTATGTAATATTAGTCCTCCTATATGACTGCGAATGCTAGACAATCTCATCACGTATGGAAAAGAGACAGCAGAAATGTAGTTCTACAGAAGGATGTTGAGAATACCGAACATGTGAACAACAATGAAGTTTTATAGAAAATGGAAATAAAAAAGACACTTATACATAACATCAAAAAGGAAGCTAAAATTTCTAGGGTACATGATGAGGAAAGAAAGTTTGGAAAATCTGATACTCACAGGACACATTGAAAGCAAGAGAGTAAAGAGTAAAGCAACGCATAACCTTGCTGGTAAGCTTAAATAACTCGATGGCGGAACAGGGTTTAGGAGAAATAAAAGACAAAATTTAAGAGTTACAAAGGACAGGAAATTTGTGGAGAGCCATGATCGTCTAAGGCCAAAAGGGACTCGGCACGTGAGAAGGTAGAGTCCCGATATTTCGAAGGGAAAATGGGATAGTGAGGAAGCACAAAATAGGTTAACCTTTAGTAAATAATATCATTCAGAACTGTGTAGGGATGCAACATGCAGTTACCTCCCTTATTTACAAGAGGGATTTACTAGCCTCTTAAACGTCCCAGAAGGTCATGTGATAGACGAGGTCCTGTTAACGAGTGGCGATTAATGAACGAGTTAATGCCATAAGTAAAGAACAGGAAAGAAACATTTCTTCATATTCATCCTTCCTTTATATTAATCCTTTCTTTACAATCATTCTTTCTTTATATTTATCCTTTCTTTATAATCATTCTTTCTTTATATTTATCCTTTCTTTATAATCATTCTTTCTTTATATTCATCCTTTCTTTATAATCATTCTTTCTTTATATTTATCCTTTCTTTATAATCATTCTTTCTTTATATTTATCCTTTCTTTATAATCATTCTTTCTTTATATTCATCGTTTCTTTATAATCATTCTTTCTTTATATTTATCCTTTCTTTATAATCATTCTTTCTTTATATTTATCCTTTCTTTACAATCATTCTTTCTTTATATTTATCCTTTCTTTACAATCATTCTTTCTTTATATTTATCCTTTCTTTATAATCATTCTTTCTTTATATTTATCCTTTCTTTACAATCATTCTTTCTTTATATTTATCCTTTCTTTATAATCATTCTTTCTTTATATTTATCCTTTCTTTACAATCATTCTTTCTTTATATTTATCCTTTCTTTACAATCATTCTTTCTTTATATTTATCCTTTCTTTACAATCATTCTTTCTTTATATTTATCCTTTCTTTATAATCATTCTTTCTTTATATTTATCCTTTCTTTACAATCATTCTTTCTTTATATTTATCCTTTCTTTATAATCATTCTTTCTTTATATTCATTCTTTCTTTAGATTCATCCTTTCTTTACAATCATTCTTTCTTTATATTTATCCTTTCTTTATAATCATTCTTTCTTTATATTTATCCTTTCTTTACAATCATTCTTTCTTTATATTTATCCTTTCTTTATAATCATTCTTTCTTTATATTCATTCTTTCTTTATATTCATCCTTTCTTTACAATCATTCTTTCTTTATATTTATCCTTTCTTTATAATCATTCTTTCTTTATATTTATCCTTTCTTTACAATCATTCTTTCTTTATATTTATCCTTTCTTTATAATCATTCTTTCTTTATATTTATCCTTTCTTTATAATCATTCTTTCTTTATATTCATTCTTTCTTTATATTCATCCTTTCTTTACAATCATTCTTTCTTTATATTTATCCTTTCTTTATAATCATTCTTTCTTTATATTTATCCTTTCTTTACAATCATTCTTTCTTTATATTTATCCTTTCTTTATAATCATTCTTTCTTTATATTCATTCTTTCTTTATATTCATCCTTTCTTTACAATCATTCTTTCTTTATATTTATCCTTTCTTTATAATCATTCTTTCTTTATATTTATCCTTTCTTTACAATCATTCTTTCTTTATATTTATCCTTTCTTTATAATCATTCTTTCTTTATATTCATTCTTTCTTTATATTCATCCTTTCTTTACAATCATTCTTTCTTTATATTTATCCTTTCTTTATAATCATTCTTTCTTTATATTTATCATTTCTTTACAATCATTCTTTCTTTATATTCATTCTTTCTTTATATTTATCCTTTCTTTACAATCATTCTTTCTTTATAATCATTCTTTCTTTATATTCATTCTTTCTTTATATTCATCCTTTCTTTACAATCATTCTTTCTTTATATTTATCCTTTCTTTATAATCATTCTTTCTTTATATTTATCCTTTCTTTATAATCATTCTTTCTTTATATTCATTCTTTCTTTATATTCATCCTTTCTTTACAATCATTCTTTCTTTATATTTATCCTTTCTTTATAATCATTCTTTCTTTATATTTATCCTTTCTTTACAATCATTCTTTCTTTATATTTATCCTTTCTTTATAATCATTCTTTCTTTATATTCATTCTTTCTTTATATTCATCCTTTCTTTACAATCATTCTTTCTTTATATTTATCCTTTCTTTATAATCATTCTTTCTTTATATTTATCCTTTCTTTACAATCATTCTTTCTTTATATTTATCCTTTCTTTACAATCATTCTTTCTTTATATTTATCCTTTCTTTATAATCATTCTTTCTTTATATTCATTCTTTCTTTATATTCATCCTTTCTTTACAATCATTCTTTCTTTATATTTATCCTTTCTTTATAATCATTCTTTCTTTATATTTATCCTTTCTTTACAATCATTCTTTCTTTATATTTATCCTTTCTTTATAATCATTCTTTCTTTATATTCATTCTTTCTTTATATTCATCCTTTCTTTACAATCATTCTTTCTTTATATTTATCCTTTCTTTATAATCATTCTTTCTTTATATTTATCCTTTCTTTACAATCATTCTTTCTTTATATTTATCCTTTCTTTATAATCATTCTTTCTTTATATTTATCCTTTCTTTACAATCATTCTTTCTTTATATTTATCCTTTCTTTACAATCATTCTTTCTTTATATTTATCCTTTCTTTACAATCATTCTTTCTTTATATTCATTCTTTCTTTATATTCATCCTTTCTTTACAATCATTCTTTCTTTATATTTATCCTTTCTTTATAATCATTCTTTCTTTATATTTATCCTTTCTTTATAATCATTCTTTCTTTATATTCATTCTTTCTTTATATTCATCCTTTCTTTACAATCATTCTTTCTTTATATTTATCCTTTCTTTATAATCATTCTTTCTTTATATTTATCATTTCTTTACAATCATTCTTTCTTTATATTCATTCTTTCTTTATATTTATCCTTTCTTTACAATCATTCTTTCTTTATAATCATTCTTTCTTTATATTCATTCTTTCTTTATATTCATCCTTTCTTTACAATCATTCTTTCTTTATATTTATCCTTTCTTTATAATCATTCTTTCTTTATATTTATCCTTTCTTTATAATCATTCTTTCTTTATATTCATTCTTTCTTTATATTCATCCTTTCTTTACAATCATTCTTTCTTTATATTTATCCTTTCTTTATAATCATTCTTTCTTTATATTTATCCTTTCTTTACAATCATTCTTTCTTTATATTTATCCTTTCTTTATAATCATTCTTTCTTTATATTCATTCTTTCTTTATATTCATCCTTTCTTTACAATCATTCTTTCTTTATATTTATCCTTTCTTTATAATCATTCTTTCTTTATATTTATCCTTTCTTTACAATCATTCTTTCTTTATATTTATCCTTTCTTTACAATCATTCTTTCTTTATATTTATCCTTTCTTTATAATCATTCTTTCTTTATATTCATTCTTTCTTTATATTCATCCTTTCTTTACAATCATTCTTTCTTTATATTTATCCTTTCTTTATAATCATTCTTTCTTTATATTTATCCTTTCTTTACAATCATTCTTTCTTTATATTTATCCTTTCTTTATAATCATTCTTTCTTTATATTCATTCTTTCTTTATATTCATCCTTTCTTTACAATCATTCTTTCTTTATATTTATCCTTTCTTTATAATCATTCTTTCTTTATATTTATCCTTTCTTTACAATCATTCTTTCTTTATATTTATCCTTTCTTTATAATCATTCTTTCTTTATATTTATCCTTTCTTTACAATCATTCTTTCTTTATATTTATCCTTTCTTTACAATCATTCTTTCTTTATATTTATCCTTTCTTTACAATCATTCTTTCTTTATATTCATTCTTTCTTTATATTCATCCTTTCTTTACAATCATTCTTTCTTTATATTTATCCTTTCTTTATAATCATTCTTTCTTTATATTTATCCTTTCTTTATAATCATTCTTTCTTTATATTCATTCTTTCTTTATATTCATCCTTTCTTTACAATCATTCTTTCTTTATATTTATCCTTTCTTTATAATCATTCTTTCTTTATATTTATCCTTTCTTTACAATCATTCTTTCTTTATATTTATCCTTTCTTTACAATCATTCTTTCTTTATATTTATCCTTTCTTTATAATCATTCTTTCTTTATATTTATCCTTTCTTTATAATCATTCTTTCTTTATATTTATCCTTTCTTTACAATCATTCTTTCTTTATATTTATCCTTTCTTTATAATCATTCTTTCTTTATATTTATCCTTTCTTTACAATCATTCTTTCTTTATATTTATCCTTTCTTTATAATCATTCTTTCTTTATATTTATCCTTTCTTTACAATCATTCTTTCTTTATATTTATCCTTTCTTTATAATCATTCTTTCTTTATATTTATCCTTTCTTTATAATCATTCTTTCTTTATATTCATTCTTTCTTTATATTCATCCTTTCTTTACAATCATTCTTTCTTTATATTTATCCTTTCTTTATAATCATTCTTTCTTTATATTTATCCTTTCTTTACAATCATTCTTTCTTTATATTTATCCTTTCTTTATAATCATTCTTTCTTTATATTCATTCTTTCTTTATATTCATCCTTTCTTTACAATCATTCTTTCTTTATATTTATCCTTTCTTTACAATCATTCTTTCTTTATATTTATCCTTTCTTTATAATCATTCTTTCTTTATATTCATTCTTTCTTTATATTCATCCTTTCTTTACAATCATTCTTTCTTTATATTTATCCTTTCTTTACAATCATTCTTTCTTTATATTTATCCTTTCTTTACAATCATTCTTTCTTTATATTTATCCTTTCTTTACAATCATTCTTTCTTTATATTTATCCTTTCTTTACAATCATTCTTTCTTTATATTTATTCTTTCTTTACAATCATTCTTTCTTTATATTTATCCTTTCTTTATAATCATTCTTTCTTTATATTTATCCTTTCTTTATAATCATTCTTTCTTTATATTCATTCTTTCTTTATATTCATCCTTTCTTTACAATCATTCTTTCTTTATATTTATCCTTTCTTTATAATCATTCTTTCTTTATATTTATCCTTTCTTTACAATCATTCTTTCTTTATATTTATCCTTTCTTTATAATCATTCTTTCTTTATATTCATTCTTTCTTTATATTCATCCTTTCTTTACAATCATTCTTTCTTTATATTTATCCTTTCTTTATAATCATTCTTTCTTTATATTTATCCTTTCTTTACAATCATTCTTTCTTTATATTTATCCTTTCTTTATAATCATTCTTTCTTTATATTCATTCTTTCTTTATATTCATCCTTTCTTTACAATCATTCTTTCTTTATATTTATCCTTTCTTTATAATCATTCTTTCTTTATATTTATCCTTTCTTTACAATCATTCTTTCTTTATATTCATTCTTTCTTTATATTCATCCTTTCTTTACAATCATTCTTTCTTTATAATCATTCTTTCTTTATATTCATTCTTTCTTTATATTCATCCTTTCTTTACAATCATTCTTTCTTTATATTTATCCTTTCTTTATAATCATTCTTTCTTTATATTTATCCTTTCTTTACAATCATTCTTTCTTTATATTTATCCTTTCTTTATAATCATTCTTTCTTTATATTTATCCTTTCTTTACAATCATTCTTTCTTTATATTTATCCTTTCTTTATAATCATTCTTTCTTTATATTCATTCTTTCTTTATATTCATCCTTTCTTTACAATCATTCTTTCTTTATATTTATCCTTTCTTTATAATCATTCTTTCTTTATATTTATCCTTTCTTTACAATCATTCTTTCTTTATATTTATCCTTTCTTTACAATCATTCTTTCTTTATATTTATCCTTTCTTTATAATCATTCTTTCTTTATATTCATTCTTTCTTTATATTCATCCTTTCTTTACAATCATTCTTTCTTTATATTTATCCTTTCTTTATAATCATTCTTTCTTTATATTTATCCTTTCTTTACAATCATTCTTTCTTTATATTTATCCTTTCTTTATAATCATTCTTTCTTTATATTCATTCTTTCTTTATATTCATCCTTTCTTTACAATCATTCTTTCTTTATATTTATCCTTTCTTTATAATCATTCTTTCTTTATATTTATCCTTTCTTTACAATCATTCTTTCTTTATATTTATCCTTTCTTTACAATCATTCTTTCTTTATATTTATCCTTTCTTTACAATCATTCTTTCTTTATATTTATCCTTTCTTTATAATCATTCTTTCTTTATATTCATCCTTTCTTTACAATCATTCTTTCTTTATATTTATCCTTTCTTTATAATCATTCTTTCTTTATATTTATCCTTTCTTTACAATCATTCTTTCTTTATATTTATCCTTTCTTTATAATCATTCTTTCTTTATATTCTTCCTTTCTTTACAATCATTCTTTCTTTATATTTATCCTTTCTTTACAATCATTCTTTCTTTATATTTATCCTTTCTTTACAATCATTCTTTCTTTATATTTATCCTTTCTTTACAATCATTCTTTCTTTATATTTATCCTTTCTTTATAATCATTCTTTCTTTATATTCATTCTTTCTTTATATTCATCCTTTCTTTACAATCATTCTTTCTTTATATTCATCCTTTCCTTATATTCATTCTGTCTTTGTTTTTATTCTTTCATTATATTCATCCTTTTTTTTATATTATTAGGTTGGTGCAAAAATAATGACGTAATAATGTCGTTTTTTGACGTTAAAAAATACGTCAAAAAACGACATTGATACGTCATTATTTTTGCACCAACCTAATAATTCTTTCATTATATTCATTCATTCTTTTCATCCTTTCTTCATATTCATCCTTTTTATATTAATTCTTTCATTATATCCATTCTTTCTTAATGTTCACACTTTATATTTATCCGTTTATTTATAGTCATTCTTTCTTAATATTCATCCTTTCTTTGCATTAATTCATTCTTTATATCCTTTCTTTATATCCATCCTTTTTTATATTCTTTTTTCCTTTATATTCCTGTTTCCATTATATTCATCCTTTCATTATATTTGTCCTTTCTTTATATTCATTCTTTCTTTATAACCATCCTTTTTTATATTCTTTTTTTCTTTCTATTCATTCATTCTTTATATTCATCATTTACACTATTTCCATTATTCGGACTATTGTCTTCATCTTTGTCGCCATATTTATTACAACGTTTCGGCCGTTATACGCTCCAGCCTTCTTCGGGTGGTTGGAATGTCGAACTGAACCCTTTATTTCGCTCACTGGGGTAGACTGTTCTAGTTCCACGTGCCATGTTTAATGGATGTCAGTTATCAGTTATCTCCTGTTTAATCCCCCTCTCCAAGTTCTCCACTGTCTTAACCGGGTATTGAACTCACACTCTTTGGCTCCTGTCACTGGATCTAACGAACGCCTTTTTCCACTGTGCCATGTGTCTTTTATATTCATTCTTTTTTATTATTATTTTTATCCTTTCTTTATATTCATCCTTTCACATACACCATACTTTTTTTCAAATGAGCTATAATTTCTCTTTCTATGGCAAACTGTAATAAATATAGGTATATATATTTTTGTATAACATATTAGATGACGTATTTGTATGTTCTAGTATAGTATCTAAAATTTTTTTCAGACACAACGTATTTTTGTAATTAATTTCCTTGAGTTATTTTAGCCCTTGCTTCCGTTGTGTTATCACGGATAATTAATGTCTAATATGGGCCTTGGAGAGTGGAGAAAATCAAGATACTTCTTTTCCCTTTCCAACCACCCCCATTAAGAGCTACTACACCATTTGTAACAGTGGTCAGCAGGATGTCTATAACAATAACATTTACTTCTTTTTAATTCGGTTAAATGAATAAAAACAAGATTTAGCAATGTCATATCAAGGTTTATCGCAAAAATACCTGTAATTGTGATACACATTAAAAGGAGAAAAAATTCTATTCCCAATGTTGGGTTTTTTCCAAATTCATGAGGGCGGCCGGCAGACATACAGCGTGCGATGGGTAAATTGTCGCCATTTCATATTTTGAATTTCGCGCATGCGCGTTGTTTGTTTTGATTTTGTCATCTGCACAGTATAGTAGGATCAGTTGGGTACCGTCTGTGACAAAAAGAGCACTACAACGTAACGCCAGAAAATGTTGTACTGCTTGGCATTCGCACCGGAATCTCCAATACGAACATTTATGAGTGCTTGGGTGTCAATCTGAGGACAGTGCAGAGGATTCGGAAAGAGTTGGATGATATATCCAGTCAACATCATGGTGTTTGGAGTGATCACTAGTGATGGTGGCGTTATGCCTCCAATCAACGATGTTAGACAATTTCTACGACCACATCACCCCTTATATCTGTCCACCTAACTACCCAGTCTGCAACCCCCTTGATTATTATGTGTGGGGCGCTTTTGAGCGAGAGACCAACAAATCTCCTTGTAACACCAAATATGAACTGAAGGCAAGGATTATGGCAGAATTCATCAACGTAATCAAGGAGACCGTACCAGAAGAGTTGAAGGAGAGTGTGAAGTCGTCTGGAGGTCATGGTTGAAGCCAATGGCGATCTTATCGAATAAATTTGTTCTTTCTTATTTCAAGATATTTTTGTGTGATTTTGGTAATGAGATGTCAGTGCTATTTTCATTTTTGCGTCATTTAGACGAAAATTTATCTGTCGCACCCTATATATTTACACAAATATTTATAATTATAATTAAAAACGGAGAAGTTTGAAGGACGTAAATGAAGGTTTTATCTTCTAGGAAGTTAACATGCTAATAACGTGCAGGAATGTGTTCCATGCTTTCTCGACGGGCCTGAAAATATTGTTACAAAAGTCTCCTCTTATGAATATGTCCAGCGCGTCATCTTGCAAGAGGTTTTACCTATGTAGCAGGGAAAGCGTCTTCCTTTCACGGCGTTGGCCCCAAAACGGTGCGCTGTACAAAGTAGGGAGTCACCGACTGGCCGTTAAGAGTCACATGACTGGCCAAGTGCGATGAATCTTAATTAGAGAAGAGGAAGAAAAGTTTACCCAACATCA
>OZ010590.1:16951021-17028521 GCA_963932145.1 Acanthosepion lycidas | reverse complement strand
TGTATCAACTATTTTTTAGGGCATCGTTATAAAAGCTACTGTGTTGTTGGAATATTTCTTTGTTAGCGGAGTTAATGCTGATTCTATTTTCTATTGATGAGGGTATATGTTTAATTATGGATGGAGGGTGGTTTGACTTCGGGTGTATATATAAGGGGTTAGTATTTAGTTTTCTATAAGGTTGGTATATGTTGTTTGTTAAATCTAGAGTTACGTCTAGGAAGTTTACCCTTTTCAATTTAGTACAGACTGTTATCTTTAAGTTTAGATTTTTAAATTCCCTAAATATAATTAGAAAAATTATATCTACATATTGTTTGATCAGTTATAGTTTTCAAGGATGAATTTCTTCAAGAGAGAAGTTATTATAATAATAATTATTATTGCTCTGTTTTTGGATATTGACCTCTCTCTGGATCTATATCCTTTTGGAATTATTCTACGAATTACCAAATATCATTATATATATTTATATATAAACAACTATTTCTCTACTCTTGATATTGAGCCATCTTTTAAATTAATGCTATGAACGCTTGAATTCATATTCTTTTCGTTCTCATTACATTTGCATATATATATATATATATATACACATTTGCTTATATATATATATATATATATATATATATATATATATATATATATATATATGGTAGACGAATTAGGTACTGTTTAAAATAAACTACTCAATTACTACTACCCAATTACCGGTATCCACTAAATATAACGTCTTAAGCAATAAAATATGTAGGATTAAAAAATAAATCCATTGTTTTTAGAAATATATATATATATATATATATATATTATATATATATATATATATATATATATATATATATATATGGAGAGGGTGTATACGGGGGGGGTCTACTCTTGAGTTCCAAATAAAAGAGTTAATTGGAATATTAAGGGGGTTGGATGAAATGCTAAATATAATAAGACTGTGTGGTTTGAAATGACGAAAACTTCCTGCCCGTATGATCACATTAAAGCATATGGCCTCTCGGTTTTAGTCACTTTTCTTCCGACATAACGTAGCTTCCCTGTGCCTTTTCTACAAATATTTTCATAGTAATTATTCTGATAAGTTTTCCTCTTTGGTACCTAGATTTTATGAATTTAAGCTCACTGGTAGATTGGCGGCAATTTCTCATCATTTCACAACTGAAATATTAGGTTGGTGCAAAAATAATAACGTAATAATGTCGTTTTTTGACGTTAAAAAATACGTCAAAAAACGAAATTCTTACGTCATTAATAATAACTGGATATAACCGTAAGTTCTATGTTAAAAGTTTCTTCTCTTGCACTTCTCGCTCGTGAAACTTTTCCGGATTATTAATTTCCACTTCACAGTGAACCAACTTTCCTAGCTTAGGAACTAGCAATTGATTCGATATCATCTTTCGACTTCATATCACTTCGGACTTCATAGAGAAAATGCTGTATTATGCCGTTCCTTGAAAGATGACAGTGCAAATGAGGTGAAAGGGAAAATATTCGAACGGATGTGTCAGTGAATAAGGCGATCTAAGTTAGCAATAGGACACCGAAGATAGGTAACTTCATTAAGTCTAAGGGTCGAATTTATAAAATTAATGCGATAAAGATTGTAATAAAAGAGGTGGTTAGAATCAGGATAATTAAAAAAATAAAAAAATAGTTGTCTCCGCATATCTAGAATAACAAATATAGACTCGGACTTTATAGATACACCGTATATACAGGGTGCGATGGATAAATTGTCGTCTAAATTACACAAAAATGAAAATAATGTTGACATCTCATTTTAACACATATACAGTTTGCGATGGATAAATTGTCGTCTAAATTACACAAAAAATGAAAATAACACTGACATCTCATTTTAACAGATATATTTACCAAAATTATACAAAAATACCTTGAAATTTCTAAAAAGCAAATTTATTTAATAAAATCGCCATTGCCTTCAACCACGGCCTCTAGACGACTTCGGAATCTCCAGCAACTTTTCTGAACGCACTCCTTGTTTAAGTTAGTGAATGCTGCTATAATGCTTGCCTTCAGTTCATCTTTGATGTTACAAGGATTTTTTTTTTTTTGGTCTCTCGCTCAACTGCACGCCACACACAATAATAAAGGGGGTTACAGTCTGGGGAGTTAGGTGGCCAGATGTAAAGGGTAATTGTCTGACAGCTATGACTAGGTTCCTCTGCTTATGTGGCATGGTGCAGATTCATGTCAGATATAATATCTTCCAGCAGCCAACCCCTTCACCCAGTGCAGCCCTACCTCTTCAAGGCACTTGATGTAGGACGCCGTGTTGAGTCTGTAGACCTGTGAGAAGATGAATGTAGGCATGACGTCGCCAACACTAGTGATTACTCCAAACACCTGTATGATAACTGGATATATCATCCAACTCTTTCCGAGTCCTTTGCACTCTCCTCAGATTGACAGCCAAACACTCTGAAATGTTCGTTTTGGAGCTTTCGGCGCGAATGCTAAGCAGTACAACATGTCGTTTCCAAATCTCTGGCGGAGTGAATTGCGTTATCGACCTCTTTTTCTCACAGACGGTGCCCAACTGAACCTACACTACCTTGACGTCGCCAAAATAAAAAAGAACGCGCATGCGCGAACTTAAAAATATTAAATAGCGACAATTTACGCATCACACTCTGTAATTGGAGTGTTTTTGACAGCATATTTTCTGCTTTTACATAATAATAATAATAATAATAATAATAATAATAATAATAATGATAATATTATAATAATAATGATAATAATAATATGTCACCAAATTCATCCACTAAGCTATTGCCCCGTAGGACTCAAGTACACACTGCCCAAGCTAGGGAATGAACTCACACTTAATATGTCACCAAATTCACGTACCTCGAAGGACAGAAGTACGCAGAGGCCAACACAGGTAATGACCTCACAATTCCTATGTCACCAAATTTATGAGCTATGACTTTCATGCACTAGGTTATTGTCTAGTATCTTTAAACCGCTCTGAATTAAAGAAACGGTTAAGTTGGAAATTCCATGAAGGTTACTCAGTTCAAAAAGAACCTGATGTAGGACAAAACGTTTTGATAACAGCAGTAAAGATGGGGACAATAGCCTACATGCAAATGATGATAATACCTCAAGCCAAAAATCTGGAAATGATCGATAATTTCGATATAAACGTATATTTATATTGTAGTGATGATGGAATTGATAGTCGGACACATAAAGTATACAATTGTTAATGGGACACATGAAGTATACACTTGATGGAATCCATAGTGGGACACATAAAATATACATTTGTTAGCATTGATAGTGGGGCATATCTAGCATACAGTTAATGGAATCGATAGTCTGACACATAAAGAATACAATTGTTAGAATTGATAGTCGGGCACTTAAAGCATACACTTGATGGAATTGATAGTGAGCCACATAAGTTATACAATTTATGTAATTGATAGTGAAATACATAAAACATACAGCTGATGTTATTGTTTGTAGGCCACATAAAGCATAAACCTAATGTAATTGATAATAGGACTCATAAGGCATACAGATAGAAATGATAAGGGTACGCATAAAAGATATACCACTTTAGTATCTGTCTATAACAACAAAAATTGCAATATGAGCTCTGGTAAAAACAAAATGATAAGAGCAAAAATTGCAATATGAGCACTGGTAAAAAACGGTTGCTGAAGACATTAGGTTTATAATACCCAGAAATTCATACACGGGTGTCCTCAAGGACACATGCCACAGTGAATAAAGGCGTTGCTTTAGATCCAGTGACAGGACCCAAAAAGTGTGAGTTCAATAGCCGGTTAAGGCAGTGGAGAGCTTGGAGAGGGAAATTAATAGTGGAAATCTTAAAACATATTACTTGAGCAGGAGATAACTGATGACATTAAACATGGCACGTGGAACTAGAACAGTCTACCCTAGTGAACGAAATAAAAGGTTAAGTTCGACATTCCAACCACCTGAAGGAGGCCAAACGTTGTGAAAATATGGCGACAAAGATGAGGGCAATAGTCCGAATAATGTAAATAGTATATACCACTGTTTTTAATTGAAAATGGGCCACGTAAAGCATGGGATTGATAGTGGGGCACTGAAAGCATAAAGTGGTGTAATTGATAGGCTGACGTACTAAGAATACAATTGATCCAATTGAAATTTGGACACATAAATCATACAATTGATGTAAATGACAGTGGTAAATATAATGTAAACAATTGAT
This sequence comes from Acanthosepion lycidas, assembly GCA_963932145.1. Taxonomy (NCBI): domain Eukaryota; kingdom Metazoa; phylum Mollusca; class Cephalopoda; order Sepiida; family Sepiidae; genus Acanthosepion; species Acanthosepion lycidas. The sequence goes on along the minus strand of OZ010590.1, from coordinate 17,024,266 downwards.
GTTATTGATAGTAAGACAAATAAAAAAAACTCATTGAATAGTCCATAGTTAAAATGGAATTCTTTAAAAACGTCGAATATTAACAGCATAGTTTCTTTGGTTTTGGTTTCTTCTTGTCTGAGTCATCATCTCGTGGTTCAGGTTCTTTAGTTGGTACTTCTTCATCGGCAACTCGTTGTGCCTCGTTTATGGGTTCTTCTTTAATTGGAACTCTGCCTCGATATCCTATTCCTCCTCTTCCTTTGAACGTTCCAACTTTTTTCCCTCTATTTTCATCTCTGTTGCCTTCTTTTTCTCTAATACCCTCTTCTTCTTCTACTTCTTCTTCTCTAATGTCTTCTTCTCTATAACCTTCACCTTTGTCGTCGTCTATTCCCGCCTCTCCTTCATTCTCTCCTTCTTTTTCGCTTCCTTCTTCTTTCTCTATCTTCTCTTCGTCTTTGTCTTTGCTTTGGCTCTCGTTGTCACTTTTCTCTTTCTCAGTTCTCTCCTCTTTTTCTTTTTCCCTCTTCTTCCTCAGCTCCTCCTCCTCTTCGTCTTCTTCGTCACCATCCTTTTCTATTTCTTGACTTTTCTCCTCTGGGTCCTTCACCAGCGGTAAGACGTCCGCTAGCGCCTTCTCCACGGATTCCTTTCGGCCGTCATTATCTCCTGTCATCAGCTGTTCGCATTCTTTCAGCGACTCCGCTGCTTCCCTGTGGTTACCAAGTTTCATATCTGCACCGGCCATTAACATGAGGCTGGACTTCATGAACTCCTTACTTGACCCAACTACAGCCGTGTCATAGCACATCTTCCCGTAACCGCGAGCCTTCTCATTATTCAATCCCAGGTAACATTGCCCTAAATAATAATAAAGGTCCATTTCTTCTATCTCTGACATTTCCCCACTCTCCGCTTCTTCTTTGTCACCAGACTTAGACTTCAACTGAGTATCATTCTTATAACAAAGACTGATGGCTCCTAACGCTTTTAGCCGGAGATCGACGTCTTTACACCATTCGCCGATCGAAAGTAACGCCAAAAATGCGCACCTTGCCTTTTCCCATTGTTTCAGTTCCATATTACTGGCCCCGATCCAAGAATACAGTTTGAGGATAAACTTACGCTTAACTTCCCAATCGGTATCTTTATAATCCCCTGCCATTCGAACGCATTCTTTAATGCAATCCTTGTAGCGCTTTGAGCTGAATGTTAGCTGAATTTCTTCCAGATCATCTTTAATATTTTGCGGGGTGCTAGCCTTGCCCGTCCTGTAAGCTAGCTTTTGCGTCTGCAGGTATTTCGCCTGGTTATTCAGATAAACCAGACGATCAATAATAATCAGTTTCGATAGCCAATCACTCTCTGTCTTAAATTCGACACACTTGAGAAGCTTCTTCAAAAACTTCCGGTCTTGGTAAATTTCTTCCAGCAAATTCTGCAACTTGTCCCGGTGAGGTATCGGCAAATTCGGTTCGGCTGTAATCCCCTCGCTCGACGACGATTCGTCATAACCTTCCTTCTTGCCACACTCCATCGGTTCTTCAGAGCGATAGATGGGCAACTCGTCCAACCAGTGGACTGATTTCTCGATCGCATTCTCGCATTTGTGGATCCCGTTCAAAAAGATATCCGGGCGACCAGGTAGTTTCAGTCCCTGATAAAGAACTAGAAGCGCGACTTCGTAATTACTTTGCTGGTAATAGGCTTCTGCCTTTTGGTATACAGCCTCGGCAAAATTCTCATCCTGTTGCAGAGCGAGTTGAGCATCGGCGAGGGCCTTGGCTGGCTTTCCTAATCTTAGAAAGCATTTCGAACGAGCCACCAGGCAGTGTTTGTCGATGGGGCAAATCTCTAATGAACGACTGTACAACTCACAGGCTGGTATATATTTTTTCTCCAAATAGAGTTTTTTGGCTTGAGTGGAATAACTACGGAAATAAACATTCTTTGGTTCCTCCTTGTGTGATGCCATAACTGTTGGGAGATGAAAATTGTAATGTTTCTTTTCTGTCAATTTCAACTACAGTTTTAAAAGGTATATATTTAGCATCACATCAACCGTAATAATAATTAAATAAATTTTCCCCAGAATCTAGTCATATAATTTAAAGTTTTCAATAAAAGCAAAAGATTAATGCTTCGTTTTTTGTTTTTTTGGGGTTTTTTTTGTTCGTTTTTTTTTGTTTGTTTGTTTTTTTTTTTTGTTTTTTTTTTTTGTTTTTTTTTTTTTTGTTAAGCAGCAAGCAGAAACAATTAAGCTAAGATTTAATACTTTTGGTTTCGATCGTAGACTGAAGAATGTCGCGACTTGCGATGAGATTTTGCTTAACAGTCGTTAAACTTTTAAACGCAGCAAACGTTTGAAACTCGGGCTTCCAGCGTTTTTTTTTTTTTTTTTTTTGTTTTTTACCAATTATTCACTCAACCATTGGAATTCCACCACGTGTTTCTGCCGTTTTGTTTGACGTTTGAAAAACAAGCAAAAACGGCGATGACTTATCTGGTTGTAAACCGTTAAAAGTTTGCAACTATCTATATATAAAATTCTATGATTTTCATTAGTCCGTCCGTCTGTCACATCCTCCAAAATAGCCACACATCGACCGATAGAAACGAAATTAAAAATATCATTACCATGAAGTCCTATTAAATTAAATTAAATTATTAAAGCGCGAAGTATTTTTCCAAACAAATCAGCTTATTCCAATTTCATCGATTGCTTTGCAAGATTGAACAAAACTTTGAAGCGATAACTTGAACAATGTTAAATACTGTGAGGATTTCAAAACGCGTCAGTATGTTGTGAACAAATTCTATTATTTCAAACTTTGTAAATACTTCCAATTGGATATAAAATGTTTAATATCTGGACATTTAATGTTAGAAGATGTGTGGAAAAAAGAAAAGTAGGAATTATTGGCCCTGGATTGCAACATTGACATGTATGTTCTCTGGAAGAAACCAAAATGAAATCAAAGAATGGCTTGATATTAATATTAGAGTTGGCACAAGTTAATATTTTGGGAAGCAGGTAGCAAAATACAGGTTTCCCCACTCAAAATTGACATCATTTTAAATGTGAATATCTGAGTAACTATATGTCTCAGACAAACAAAATTAAATAGGCTTCATGTTGAACAATAAAATATTTATTCATCAAAATTTGAACAAGCTGTTCAAAGGGATGTCGATGTTATAACCGATTTCACAATGCTTCCCAAATGTTTAATATGCGCACCACATGCGACACGGAACACATCAAGTCCAGCTCCTGCCAAACACGTTGTAGTATGTCTTGCGTAACATTCTCCAGTGACTCAGAGATTCTCTGCTTAAGTTCATCTAGGCTTGTTGGAAGCGGGGGAGATACAGACCTGTCCTTTCACATAGTCCCATAGAAAAATCACAAGATGTTAAGTCAAGTGAACGTAGTAGCCATTTCAACAGCCCATTGTCGTTATCACTGGCGTGGCCGATCCATCTTCCTAATAGATTCTCATTGCAATAAGTCCGCACAGTCAACTTAGTTTTTACACATTTTGCTAAAATTTGAGATTATTTGGGCGTGAATTGGCTGTTATTAGACTACAAAATGATGTCATGGGGGGGGGCGCCTTGTAAATGAAAAGAAAGGACTAAACATCAACCAGAAGAAGACAAAATGCATGGTTGTTAGCAAAAAAGATGATCCCTAAATATAAATTACAAATCGTTGATATCAAAATCAATCTAGTATAGATATTTTATTTTCTCTCTTTATCTCTCTCTATCTCTCTCTCTCTCTCTCTCTATATATATATATATATATATATATTAAAAAGTTTAAGAGATCTGTAGATCACGCTACCTTGATTTCAACCTTTCAGTATCTTCAGGCGATTCAACTTTTTAGCCGGAATTACCTGAAAATACTCTAGGCTTGTAGGAAGAGGAGGGAATATAGATCTGTCCTTTCATATAGCCCCTTAGAAAAAAATCACAAGTCAGGTGAACGTGGTGGCCATTTCAACATCACATTGTCATTATCACTGACACGCCCGATCCATCTTCCTAGTAGATTCCCATTGCGATAAATCCTCACAGTCAACTTAGTTTTTACACATTTTGTTAAAATTTGAGATCATTTGAGCGGGAATTGGCTATGTTATTAGACCACAAAATGATGTCAGGGAAATAGTTTCCTCAACGATACCAAATGGAAGAATAACATCCGTAGACATTGAAAAAACAATCATAGTCAACATTGAACAACGACATGGAAAGTTTGGTTTGGTTTGGTTTGTTTTATGGCATATCAACCTGAATGGGTTATTTAATGCCGACAAAATTTTTATTGCTGGTAATATTTTTGTTTTGTCAAAAATCTATTTCTGGTAATATTTTTTTCCTTCAAAAATGGATAGCTGGTAATAATGTTTTTCAAAAAAGTATTGCTGGTAATATTTTTTTTTTCAAAAATATATTGCTTGTAATAGTTTTCTTTTTTTTTTTTTTCTTCAAAAATTTATTGCTGGTAATAATATTTTACAAAGTATTTCTCATATTAAAACGTATTTTACACTTTCATAGTGTTTTTATCCCAGTTTCATGGTTAAATATTTGCCCGTAACTGGGACCCTAACAGGTGCTACCACCCCTGGTCAGGGCAGATCTAGAAACATCAGCAATTAAGAGGTAGTTCCACGCTCCTCAAAACATCCTGATCAGAGGCCTTGCTGTTGGATGTTAGTTTATCGTCTTTTCCAGGACGCTAGGAGCCAATAGAGGAGTGCTGGAATAATGATTTGGACTAACATTGTAGGTAGTAAAATTATAGGTCATTTCGCTTAGACAAAATCTTTTTGAGTGCTACAGGACGCGGATGTAGTTTATCGTCATACCCAGGACGGAACGACATGGAAAGAAATATCAATAAAATCCTAACATTCTCTGTAAAAAAAAAAAAAAAAAAAATTGAAGTTCTTGGAAGACCAACAGAATTTTTATGAATTTTGTGAGGTTTGGAGAGGGACTGATAACATACTTCTGGTTTTAGTTAAGCTGAGCGTTACAAATCACCATTTTACTTGTTCCTGGCAAAGAGAGTAGGGTTGTCTTCCATTAATGTTCGTTATTTCCTGTGGATAAAAATGGCAGGTCTCATACTAATCATTCACTTTTTCCTTCCCTTATTTATCTTAAATACACAATGAAGTTTACTTATTTATTGAGTAGTAGTTTTGATCCGTCGACTAAATACGGTATTGTTAGTCGATTGAAAAGGACAAATAACTAACATTAAATTCATTAATGCAGTATGAACGGGTCAAGAAAAGAACGAGCTAAAATCAAGCTAGAATAGTGAAGACCAGAAACTCAGTGTTTTATATGTCCTATTTGTAAATATAAATAAAAGCTTACAGCTATACCATCGATGTTACTGCACTCGGGGTCGGCAACCTTTTGCTAACTATGTGCCGACTTAGGGTTTTAAAATCATTCAGTGCGCCAACAGCATATGTATTTTTATACAAGTCATGCTAAATATACCTGTTCCACGATATATTTTATATATTAATATAGAGTATATATACGTTAGTGTACATAATACAACTGTTTTTGTATGATTTTGGTTTTTAATGTCTGTTCAGGTTTCTTAATTATATCCTTTTCACTGGCTTCTATATCCGTTTGAATTTTTGTTATAGAAATGCTGAATTTTTTTTTTTTTAATTTCATATGACGGCTTTCAGAATATATTGAGGGAATGATGGGAAAAGTAATCTACTTCAGAGGCCGACAATCTTTTGCTATGTGCCGACTTTGGGCTTTAAAATCATTCAGTGTGCCAACAGCATACGTAATTTTTATACAAGTCAATATACCTGTTCTACGATATATTTTATATAGTAATATATAGTATATCTACTTTAGTATATATTAAAATTGAAATATTAAAATTCTAAAATTCTTAAAATTCTTTCCGTTTAGTAGTTATTGGTTCGGACTTCGTGATGTCATTTGCAGCTGCGTGCCATTGGAAATTGCTTGGCGTGCTAAATGTGGCACGTGTGCCCGTAGGTTGCCGATCCCTGTCCTAGAGCAACTACTGGATTATATGTTGTATCGAACAAACAGAATTCACGTAATAACAATTCATTAATGAACTTATGAGAAAATGTTTACGCAGTCGCTCGTATCTCGACAGTATCATCAACAATGGAGGTCGCTAAAATTTTAGGCCATCGACGACTTCACGGAATCATTGATCTCTCATTGAACCCCAGGCATGTACATTTTTTTTTATTTATTTAAGAGAAGAAATCGTTTACCTTTTGTCCTTGTTGTTCAATAATATTCATTTTAGCGTTTCAATTTGTAGCTTTTCAGGTATAGAGATTTCTGAAAGGTAATTTACGCCAGCCATTCTAAAGTGGCAGGTGAGTAAATTGTTTGTGATTGTTTGCGGAAGGCAGCGGGAGGGGGGGCGCTATCAGAACCAAGGAATCAATTTCTTTTACAAGCTCAGTATAAAAATATTTAAGTCACTAAGATTTAAGTATGGTTTACAAAGAATACATAGTGTTATACAAAAGCAGCAATGAGGTAGACATTATCTGTATTTTTTGGTTCAAAGTCCAGACGTTTGTTTATGTTTGGTAAAGTTGTCTGGATAGGACAGGCGCTGTGCAACGGCCAGATCGGACATCAGACGCCAGAAACACAAATAATCAACGGATTTTTACTTGAGGAGAAAATGATCATCTACTTCGTGTAGGATTTTTTTTTAATGTAATATCCCTTCGGGGCGTAGGGTAACGTATAACTTCTTGAGAAACATAGTGGAATGGTTTTCCATTGCCTTCTCTGTTGTTTCCAGTTGTCCTTTTCCTAGGATGGCTGCCAATCAAGGCTGATAACCACACTCTTCTTCTTGGTTCTCTCCGCCCACAGGAATGACTTCTTCCAGCCATACCAGTGGTTCCCAATCATTTTTTTACCCATGGACCACTTTTACTGTTAAACTTTTGGTGGACCTCTCCCCCATAACCATTCGACGTAAAAAATCTTATTTTATTTTTTACTAATAGATAAGTTTAGGAATTGTATTATAGAAATAGTGAATGTATATGATTTATTTTGAAGTAAAATTAATTTAATGAAAATAAAGTTGTATTTAACAACTAAATTCTATGGAACATTTATATACACTAGTAAAATAACTCATACTAAACCATTTTAAAATATGTGAGTAATTAATAAATTTAAAAAGTGAAAATTTATTCAATGAAATCCCTGCTGAAGAGGTTAATACTGTTAATCCTTCTTTTATATATAATCCTTATATAATTTTTTATATTAAATTAATTTTATTATTAATATTTTATTTTTTAATATTTTATATTAATTAATTTATATTAACATTAATATTTTATTAATATTTAAAATTAATATTATTATTTATTATTAATATATTAAATTCATTTATGTAATAAATTATAATCTTTATATAATTAAGATTTATATATATATATTATTTATATATACTTTTATATATAAATATTATTTGTATATTAACCTATTATATATATATATATATATATATATATATATATAAAATCCTTCCTTTATCCTTCTTTTTCAATCAAACATTCAGTAGAGTAAAAGCAAACTACGCCCGACAGTAACGCCTCTGATCAGGAGGTTTTGAGGAGCGTGGAACCACCTCTTGATTTCTGGTGTTCCCAAGTCCACTCTGACCCGGGGTGGTAGTACCTGTTAGGCTCCCAGCTATAGGCAAATAGTTAACCCCTAAACTGGGGTCAAAACACAATGAAAGTGTAAAAATATGAACTAGAACAGTCTACCCAGTGAACGAAATAGGGGGTTCAGTTTAACATTCCAACCACCTGAAGAAGGCCAGAGTTTACAACGACCGAAACCTTGTGATAAATATGGCGACAAAGATGAGGACAATAGTTCGGATAATGTAAATAGTGTACATAAAACTAACATTGCGTCTTAGTGGCATTACCGCCTTGCCTGGGGTGAAATGATTAGAAAAAAAAGATGAACTCTTTTATTCCATCAGTTCTGATATTCATAACCAGTTCTCGTTATTCTACCTCCACGGAGACGAATCAGATATATTTCACCAATATTCCAATTGTAAGAGGGGAGTTCTATTCCGACATCTTTTTCTCAAGAAATAATACTTTGTTTTGGTTTAGTTTGCCTTGATTTACGGCATCTCAACGACCTCAGTGGGTTATTTAATGCCGACAAGTTTTTGTAGGTAATTTTTTTTTAAATGTATTGTTGGTAATATTTTTCCAAACATGTAATGCTGGTAATTATTATTAATGCTTCTGTTCCTAATTCTTCCATACCTTGTATCCCCGTTGTGTCTTAGTGGCTTTACTGCCTTGCTTGGGGTGATTATCAGGAATCACCTAAATAATCGCTGAAACAATGTAACAGAGAATCGGGTCAGTCCGATTAAAGACTCCGACTCCAATGGGCTGTTGAGAGAAGACCTTCTATTTAGAGTAGGTGGCGCTTACTACTTGCATATAAACGATGCTGGGCAGGTATTAGCTAATAGTTAGCGTGGGTCTAAAACTGGGAGAGCTATATAACACCAATGTTTTTCTCAGTCGAGAGCGGCGCTCTCAACGTAGAAAGGCTCTGTTTGTCGACCTGTCTCCAGGCGGAGAGTAACGCGGACGAGTCTATGCCGAAGGGCAGAGTCTCGTCCGGGGAGGTAGACTGCTACCCGATCCCGTATACACGGAGTCTACGGGCAATTTTTGCGCGAGTTCACGGGCTCGAAAACTCCCCACATAAAAATTGGCCTTGTGCCGCATTCTGGGAAGGTGGGCAAATACAGAGGCGCCCTCCCCGTGCGAAAACCAGATAAGACGAACACAAACAATTATTATCGTCAATAAAAAAAAAAAAGTCCGTTATTATTCCCTAAAAGAAAGTTGTTCATTCAAAAGTCCTAATTACTATCGTATTTGGCATTGCAATAAGATTCAAGTCTTTTTTTTTTTTCTAATCATCATTTTTGCAGCTCATAGTTTGGTTTGATTTGTTTTGTTTTACGGCACATCAACATCTCTATGGGTCATTTAATGCCGACAATATTTTTATTGCTGGTAATATATTTTTCCAAAAATGCATTGATGTTAATAACTTTTCCTTCAAAAATTCATTGCTGGCAATATTTTTTTACAAAATTGTATTGCTGACAAAAAAACTATTTTTACACTTTCATAGTCTTTTGACCCCAGTTAGGGGGTTAACTATTTTGCCCATAGCTGAGACCCTAACAGGGTCAAGGTGTACCTGAGAATTAAGAAGTGGTTCCATGCTCCTCAAAACCTCCTGATCAAGTTGAAATATCATCGTTTGTTAAAGTAAAATAATTCTTTTTCGTCATTTTAAAATTTTAATTTTTAAGTGTTCCCTCCTCATCCGCACACAATCCCCGTGCTTGATGTTCAGGCAAATTTTCGATTCCGGGATCATCCTGATTTTAAAAAGATATAATATGTCTATGTAGAACAAGTGTGGCCCGAGTTAGAGGAGTTTCAATCACATGAGCGCACAAACGGAATTTCCTATTTATTTAAAAGATGCATTGGCTAGTATTTCGTATCTTAATCTCACTTACTTTTTATCGCAACTTCCAAATAATTATTCTGTAATCGTTAGTAAATGATATGTCCCGGAAAGGGATATATTTGTTCGAAGTAGCAAAGTGGTTTTGGACTACTGTAACCGAGTAGGACAATCTAGCATGTAACCATAATGGACTGGTCCTCGTCGTAGTGGTAGGCAATAGGCGTAGTCAATAGACGAAGACAGTAGGCGTCGTCAATAGGCGTCCTTGTACCTCCACATCAGTCTGTATTTATGGCTGACACCAGTCAATCATATTACTATGAAGGGTAACCCAGGTGTATGCATATTAATTACATCAGTAAACAAAGCGAAAGCTGCCATAAAAAACATGTTCCAAGTTGGCATTTTGCCGGGGAATTATTCTTTATTTCTGGTCTCCGCTGCTTACAATCTAAGAATGATGTGAAGGAATTTGTGATAAAAAAAAAAAACAACTGAAATTAAGATAAAAGAAATACTAGTAAACAAATGGACTAATTGTATCTTTTAAATTGAAGTTGAAGAAATGGAGTCATTTATTGGTAGCGATAGTGACTATCGCACATAAATTAGTCATACGATGATACTAGTTTTATGACCAAAATGACCGTTTGGTTTATTAAGTAAACATTCAAGACAAAATTTATTATCAACATAAATTTTATTATTTACATGCGAAATGTTGCTCTCAACTTTTTTATTATTAATATAGTGTTTCGGCCGTTATAGCTTTCGGCCTTCATCAGGTGTATGTCGAACCATTTAATCAATCCATCCTAGTTCTTATTTTTAGTATAGCTAAGTTATTGCTCACACTGTTTCCATCGAATCTATCTACACTTTGCCCAGCCTAGGGATTGAACACGCAACTACTATATCACCAGATTCACGAACCAACGATTTAAACCACTGGATTATTGCTCCGTGGAACAATTCTGTGTGGAGAACTTGGACCTTTATACCTAAACCTAAACCTACTGGTGTATAAATACTGTATGTAAATTATCTCCTCCTCCTCCTCCTCCTCCCAGACAGAAAATATGAACTTTTTATTGAACAACATATTTTACCGTTTTGAACGATTTCGTCTGCCATCTTACCGCCAAATTCATAATTACATGTGACTTTTGCATTCTTTTAGAGAAATTAACTTTTTTCATTAAAGGAATTCTGTAAATGACAAAATATCTGGTGAATGATTCTATACAAAGCTTTTTGACTGATCGTGAGTAATAGGGAGCAATGTTTGATTCAGCGGAAGCATTTCATACTAAAATATATATACAGTGTAGCCTGGATATAAGAGACCCTGGTATAAGAGAAACCCGGATATAAGAGAGATTTATCTTGTCCCAAATTAGAACCCGGATATAAGAGAGTTGCCGGGGCCGAAGAAGAAGTCTCTTATATCCGGGTTTCTCTTATATCCGGGTTTGGTCTCATTTATATACACTAACACAGGCTCTAATTTGGGACCAGAGAATATCTCTCTTATATCAGGGTTTCTCTTATATTAGGGTCTCTTATATCCGGGTTACACTGTATAATATATAATATAACCAAATATAGAGCCTCAGGTTCTTTCGACAAAGGCCGGTATTTGAAGCAAAAAGTCGGTTGAGACGGAATAAAAAAGAAAGTTAAGAATTAAAAAAACATAAGCTGTAACAAAAAAAAAAGTTTATTAAAATGGTTTTGTACTCAGCAACAATTTATTTATTGTCATCGTTTCTCATAGACAACATGGCAGAACAATCAGTTCAACCATTTGATCCAAGCCCGATTTTGTTCATTTTATGATTCTACTTTTTGATCTATGACAGGAAGGTCAACCTTGAATGAAGTTCAAAAGAAATCATAAATCTTCCTAATTTCTATTAGAAAAAAAAAAAAAAAAAACAGACGAGAGTATAGCAGCGCCCTCTTGTAGGAGAATTACCACCGCGTCTTCGTGCATGTATCAATGTCATGTTTTGTTTACATATATGCATGTGTTTACGTATTAAAAGCATGAAAGGACTAACTCTATTCAACTCAAAAATAGAGGTTAGTTCTTTTCGTAAGATTTCGGAAGTGCATATATATTTCTTTTTAATCAGATTTACCTCAAGCATGCAGCAAAGTCACTAAAACACAAGGGGTTACTGGGTGTGAGAGAATTAGACAACAGAAATATTATTAAGGAGTGAGAACACAAGAAATGTAATCAGGAAGATAGTAGATAACGATTGACATTGCATTTAAGTTTTTGAAGATCAAAGTTGGCCGGAAAGCATGGAGCCGGAAGAGAGTTCCATAAACGAGAAGTGCGAGAACTGTTAACATAGAATTTATATATGTTTGATATAACCAGTTCAGTTGTAAATTGATGAGACCTTGATATATTTGCGATACATTTGACAAAGTCAGTTCAGTGTCACAAATCCCGTAAGAAAAAAAAAATAGGAAAAGAAGCAGTGTTTTTATTGGTTCGTGAATTGACTAATCAGCAACTAACGATAAGGCGAGGCATTCTATGGAGGTAAGGAAATTCTCTAACTCGATGTACCCTCTTCGTCACCGGCAAGCAGTAGGCAATATTTCCCAGCGTGGAGAGAATAAAACCACCTGATAAAGACCTCGTTGCGTTGTTCCATTTAATATGACAAGAATACCTTTCACCTGGTGAAAAGATGGCTTTTTCCCTTTCATTGAAAAAAATGAGACTATGCGACTCTGGGGTATTGGCTTGAATGAAGAGAGCCGATGAAACTCACTGCGAAGTTTGTCGAAATACATGGAACTGGAAGAGAATTTCACAAGCGAAAAGTGCAGGAAAAATTCTTAGCGTGGAACTTACGGTTACATCAGGCCAATTCGACTGTAAATTGATGAGACCTTATTGCCAATCTAGTACTAAATTCTTAAAGTCTATAGTGAAGAGTTCATAAAAGTATTTATAAAAAAGGCACAAAGAAGCAACTTTACGGCGGTAAGAAAGTGACTAAAGCCGAGACGCCAGGCCAGGACCATTAATATTGACTAACTCTTCTTTGGTTTTTATCAAGAATCTCTAAATATATAACAGGAGCACCGGACCAAATGTGGTAGCAATGTTATAAGCATGAACAGATGATAGACTTTCTGGGTGCGAGAGAATTAAAAAACAGAAATATTATTACGGAGTGAGAACACAAGAAATATAATCAGGAAGATAGTTGATAACGATTGACATTGCATTTAAGTTTTTGAAGATCAAAGCATGGAGCCGGAAGAGAGTTCCACAAATGAGAAGTGCGAGACCTGTTAACATAGAACTTACAGTTTTATATAACCAATTCAACTGTGAATTGATGGGACCTTATTGCCAATCTAGTACTGCACTTAAATTCATAAAGTCTATATAGCATAGTGAAGAGTTCATTCGAATAGTTAACATGAAAGTATTTATAGAAAAAGCACAGAGAAGATACATTATGGCGCTGGTAAAGTGATTGAAGCGAATGCTTATTAAACAGTAGAAAACTGTAATTTTGTTGGTAAAAAATAAAGGAGAGAAAAAATAATGTTAAAGATTAGGAAGAGAAAAGAAGATGTAATTAATAAATAGCCACACAGGTTGCTGGAAATGTATTTCTGAAATGCGATATTTTTGACAAAGTCAGTTCAGGGTCACAAATCACGTAAGAAAAAAAAAGGAGGAAAAGAAGTAATGTTTTTATTGGTTTGTGAATTGACTAATTTGATAATGCTCAGTTATTGCTCGACCTGTTTCCACATATCCAAATACACAGTTACTGGCTCAAATCACAATTACTATGTCCCATAATTAAGAAAATTCTTTAATGACTGGAATAAATAATAATCTGAAGGTGTAATATCAAATGAATATGGCAAACAGGTTAAAGTCCCCAGCTAAGCAGTAACAATTTTTTGCCTGATCAGGAAACATACAATCTAGCTTTATTTTTTTAATTTATTTTTTTAAATAATAAATTCACCCCAAGCAAGGCAGTAAAGCCACTAAGACAAGGGGTTACTGAGTGTGAAAGAATAATAGAACCATTAAGGAGGGAGAACAATAGAAGAGTAATCAAGAAGTCTATAGATAATGATTGACATTGCATTTAAATTTTGAAAGATCAAAGTTGACTGTAAATCATGGAGCCAGAAGAGAGTTCGACAAGCGAAAAAAGAAACTGTTTGCATAGAACTTACGGTTGCGTCTAGTCAATTCAACTGTGAATTGATGAGACCTTGTTGCCAATCTAGTACTGCACTTAAATTCATAAAGTCTAGGTACCATTTGAGAAGAGTTCATTCGAATAGTTAACATGAAAGTACTTATTGAAAAAGTACAGAGAAACAACTTTACGGCGGTAAGGAAGTGACTAAAGCCTAGACGCCAGGCCAGGACCATTAATATTGATTATTTCTTCTTTGGTTTTTATCAAGAATCTCTAAGTATATAGCATCAGCACCGGACCATTAATGTGGCAGCAATATTATAAGCGTGAACGGATGGTTAGACTTATAGATATGTAAGATAGATTCTGGAGGGAAAAATTGTCTAGCGCGACACAGTGGACCAACTTTCTTAGCATCTGGTATAGTAATGGATTCAATATAGTCTTTCCACTTCATGTCAGACGGAGAAGGCGCAACCAGTATATATATATATATATATATATATATATATATATATATATATATATATATAAATGAAGAGAGAGAGAGACTGACAGAAAGAAAGAAAGAGGGAGGAGGTGAAATGAAAATAATTAAAATAAGCTATACCAGTACAGAGCATGTAAAAACAAAACAGAAACCAACCTTAACGAAGATCACCAATGCTTAATACCTATACAAAAATGTTTTTGAAACGCGAAATGGCTAAACAGATCGAAGCCTTAACAATTGAAAAAAAACAAAAAATCCATCTCCAGACACTGACCTACAATCGTTTCACGCCATTGCGATCTTCAGACGATTACGGTCAAAGGCGGTGGAGGGGGAATCCTTAAAAGCCTAAGACGATTATGGTTTCCCCCTTTTGATTATGTAATTGTCTGAAGATCGCAGTTGGCATGAAACTCTAAGTAACTCTTGATTTTTGTATCTCTCTCTCTCTCTCTCTCTCTCTATATATATATATATATATATATATATATATATATATATATATATATATATATATATGTAATTTTAAGAAATGCTTTATTTATACGGTGACAGTGCTCAATATTGGGGATGGAGCGTGTGTAAATAAATAAATTGTAATCGTTAAAAACTACAATTAAAACAATATTTTAAAACACGTGATTGTACGTTTTAAAAAGAATTTACATAAATTAAGTTACCGCCCCCAGTCTGTTATGTGCCATGCATGATAAACTCTTAGGCGATCATGTTTCTTTCGATATATGACTGACGAGACAGGTTTTTCCCGCAGTAGGTTGCAATTACTTCCTGCGGTAGACCAGATGCCATCCAAGGCTAGAGAACCAGGTCTGTCCTGCTATTTACCCATAGCTGGGGAGAGATGAAAAGGATTCATACTTTTCACGTAAGTGAATGTAATGGATTCGACTGTTATTCGAACTCGGCTCCCCAATCCGAGCCGCTATCCATTACACCACCGTACCTCCCTACATAGCGTAATCTCTATCTGTAAAAGGCAGGATGTGTATGTGTGTGTGTGTGTGTAGCGAATGCACAGCCGCAATTTTCGACGAATTTGCACCAAAATTTACATGCACATGTTCCAAGTTAGCAGAAAAACTTTGCATTTCCCAACTCCCATCGATAGTGGAAATAATCGGTTTTTTCATGCTTCTACGGCAGTTTTCATGTAGTTTGCGGCCATTTTCTACTGGCCAGATTGAGAGCCTATAGCTGGCTGCCACGAAAAGGCAGGAAGATTCTATTGGCCAGCGTGAGAGCCAACAGCTGACTGACACGAATGTTAACTAGCATGCTAGCATGCAAAAAATCGATAGCTGCATTCGTCACAAGTGGGAAAAATTTAAATCTGCATGGCACTTTACTCCAATTGGCTCATTCGCTTACTTAAACTCAACGTTTCTGATTCCGCAGAACTGGATTGGGTGTGAAAAAGTATTTGTTGTTAACATTCTTTTTTCATTCGGTTTTTCCAGTTACGAGTCCTTTTTTTTAAAGATGTTCGTTTTGTGTTCATTTTGTTTAGTTCTTTTTTCGTAACAGATTTAATGTTTAGTATAGAGCTTAGAAAAAAATCGCAGTGTGAGATAGGCAAGAAGTAAGGCATGTAGCAACATCAGTACGGCAAAGGGAACTCCTTTAAAGGCAAGGAAGGGCAAAAAAATTTTAAGTCAAGTGATATCGATTGCTGTATGAGTCGTACGATTTTTGAATCAAGCACGGGCAACGCCAGTCCATGCTGCAAGTTCAATATAATTTGAATACTTTTCAACACTTTTTATTTCGGTTTCATATGGTCACGTGGTCGAGTGGTTAGATCGTTCGCATTCTAACCATGAGACCCGAGTTCGAATCTCACCATGGTCGATTTGTCAGGAAGGAGACTTCCTGATGTTATCGGATTGGAGGGGTCAGTCCGAACGTGCGGCACCTTTGGAAAGAGCCTAATAACCATACCATCGCTGAATGGAAGATAGCTGCTCATGGACGAGATTAAGAGGGAGGCAGCAAGACATTTCACGACAGAAGGTATTGCAGTCTATTTTGGAGAGACGAAGGGGCACGGGTATAGACATAAACGGATTTCTTTGAAGAGGGCTTAAACCGCCATTTTTTTTTCTGTTAGTACTACATGACTGGATCTTTTCTTCCGGACAGACCTAGTATAAAATTATTAAATTAACTTTGTCTATATTTCTGAGATGAGGTACTGTAACTATTTACACTACTTACATTGTTTGGACTGTTGACCCAAGCCTTGTGACTAAAATTGGGTAGTCACCCAATTTCACTCACAAGGCCTGGGTCAACAGTCCGAACAATGTAAGTAGTCACATCGCATATATACAAGTCATTGTGACCGAGGGCTTGAGCGTGCTGGCCTTGAACAAATTGTTGATCATGCTAGATAACACGCTCTTTACCAGAAACTTTAACTAAAGTCTGCTCAGCATAAGTGGAATCTGTGGGTGTTAAATAAGTACAAATGCGCCTGAGCAAGGGTCTGCAATAGGGATTAGTTATTCGCCCTAGTAGACGGGTATCCTAAAATACGAGTGACCAGCTATACTATACATCTTGACATCCTATCCTACAATAAAATTTTTAGACATTTTCACACAAATGCCCTATTGTTGTAGCGTTGTCCCTGTTTATCTAACCAGGGTGGTCACAAGGCGTTTCGCAGTTGGCCTCGTTTTTACATCTGTGTGATGGGGATAGGAATGGTTGTTAGACATAAGGGACTATGCAATTTCAGTAGTTTTGAAAATGTCAGGCTAGCATTTGAGTTTAAATCCACGAAACTATCGTCTGTTGTTTGGATTTTAATTTAAGCTACCAGATATTTGCATTTTGATTAAGAACGTATGAATTAATAATATTCCTTATTTGAACATTACGTTTTCTCTGTTGAAAATACTTTATATCTTTAATGAAAAGTTTAGAAGTTTTTATATATCATCATCGTTAAAATTGGCGCTTGTCATTCACTAATATACCGATTAATGGCGTCGGTGATGATTAGCAAATAATAATACAAAAGCATCTATCAATTTTGAAGCGTTTTTATTACAATTAACGTTGTGAAAATGTAAAACGGATTTTCTTGGGAAATATTATGCAAGTTTTGATGACCGTTTTATTAGTAATGAAAACGATCGCTTCAAAAGAATTTATCTTTAAAAAATAAATATAATAATTTACCTGTTATTACCGCTGATAGGTCTATAGATGATGCGTTTTAATTTTACTTAAATATCATTCGTTAACATCAACAATTTACACTATTTACACTGTTTGGACTGTTCTCATTTTTATTCTCATATTCATGACGTTTCGGCCGTTGTATGCTCTGGTCTTCTTCAGGTGGAATTTCGAACCAAAGCCTTTATGTAGTCCACTGGGCTATAGTGTTCTCGTTCCACGTGCCATGCCTTTTTTTTTTTTTTTAGATATCCCAGTTTCAGTTATTTCCCTTCAGTAACTAAACTCTCCATGTTTTTGTTCACTTCTGCTGCGGCCAGGTATTGAACTGACAACTCTTTGGGTCCCGTTGTACACTCCAGCATTCTTCATGTGATATACGTTGGAATTTCGAACCTAGGTAGACTGTTCTAGTTCCACGTGCCATTCCTTCTCTGGATACCTCATTATCAGTTATTTCCCTTTAGTAGCTCAACTCTTCAAGTTTTGTTTTTTTTTCTTTTTTTTTTTTTACCCCTGCTGTAGCCAGGTATTGAACTCACAACCCTTTGGGTCAAGTCACTGGATTACTTCAAACAATGTTTTTATCCGCTAGGCTATGTGTCCTTGGGCTAAATAAAGGTTTCGGTTCGAAATTCCAATATATTTCAACTGAAGAAAGCCAGGGCGTACAACGGCCGAAACGTCGTGAATATGACAATAAAGATAAGAACAACAGCCCAAACAATGTAAATAGTGTAAATAGTTATAGTACCTCATCTCAGAAATATAGACAGAGTAATGGCGGCTTAAGCCCTCTTCAAAGAAATCTATTTGTGATCTCCAGCATTTATACCAGTGCCGCTTCGTCTCTCCAAAATAGACTGTAATATCTTCTGCCGTGAACAGCATCAACTGTCTTCTTGCCTTCTCCTTAATCTCGTCCATGGGCAGCTATCTTCAATTCAACGATGATATTCAAAAGATATACGTGGACTGTATTTTGTGCTGACCTGTGTAATGCGATGTGAGATTCTTGATAATGTATGCTGTATCATTTATCGGCGTGATGAAAGATCATCAAAGGTAAAAGGTATGTGCAAAGTTTCTTTTATCTTTTCTGGACGTTTGTGACACAAAGGACCGTTTAATACTCATCACTAGAGATTGAAAACACAGTTTAAGAATATCGAAGACACATTTACATTAAAAATCCCGAAAATATGGCCTGATTTCATTTGGATCTTAATTCTGGATTTTGATAATATATTTTGATCCAAGTCTCCCAAGTAAGTCTAAATTTACGGTCTCGAGTCTTCCAACCGAGTTTAAATTGATGGTGTCAAGTCTTCCGTGTCTGAAGTTACAGTGTTAACTTCATCTCGTTGACACTCCTTTCCTGTCTTTCAAACAGGAACAGTGATTTATCCACTATTTCCCGTTTGGCATTGGATTTCTGATTCCTTCTAAGTTTATTTTTTCATTTTCTTTCCCTTCCATTAGCCACCTGAGTCTTAATGGCATTATAGCCTTCCTTGGGGTGAATTGATAAGTTGAGTCTGTATTTACGACGCCAAGTCTTCCAAGCGAGTTAGTATTTACGGTGTTAAGTTTTCTAAGTGAATCTAAATTCAGTTTTTGAGTCTTCTATATTAGGTTGAATTTCCATTATATTCAAATTGGAATATCAATCGGCCTGGCACTTATTTGTGTTGCCTGTTTTTGTTCATATGACACGCTACCATCAAACCTAATTTTATGCGACATGCATCTTAACTTCTTTTTAAAAAAAATCTTTGAGTATACAAGGAAAAAAATGCCGAAAAACTTTTTGCCGTTAATAAAAACCCAGACGACATGCATTTAACGGATGTCAAAATTCGTTGAAAAATAAACCCCTACCCTCCCTAAACTTAACCTCTTTTTCGAACGTAACTCATAATTGATACAACAATAGTTAATAAAAATGAACACGCTACAGCCACTGTCTGAATAATTGGATTCTTCTGTACCCTTGGAAATAGTAAATTATGAATTTATTTGTGTGTTTAAAACTCGGTAAATTTAAAAATAAGTTATTCCAACATTCGCTTGAAGATGAAACGGAACTTATGTTTTAAATTTAAAGTTTTTAGCTTCCATTTTTGAAACATGGTTATTAGAGTGTAGCGAAAAAAACATATTTTAAATCAGTTAATTTATAATATTTATGCTCTGTAAATTTACATTGAGCACTGTTTTGTAAAAATAAAAAATAACAAGAACACCAGATTATATATCGTACTGTTCTTTCTTTTATATATATATATATATATATATATATATATATATATATACACTAAAAAGGCTTAAATACTAATATTTCATGGTTATAATTTATTACATTGGAATCGTAAATACGATCCAATTCATCAGACCTACAAATTCAAAAAGAAATCAGAAAAAATAACTCCGGGAATAAAAATAAAATTTAGTGAGAGTGTATGTATGAGAGTGGGGGATGAATGTGAGAGGTAAATAAAAGCTCTAGAGAGGGGTAACAGACGAGAAAAGAACAGGAACGCTTAAAAGTGAAGGTGGGGATTCAAATATAACAGAGAGAAGTTTTAAAGAGACGTTAAAAGACAGTTTAAATGAGTGAGATACAGATAAATATGCATTATTTTCCGATACATAATTATTTACTGAATCGCTGACCTAAATGTAATTAAAAACCGACACTGGAAATGGTTGTATACATTTGTGGTGACGCTACACCCATAAAAGACGATATAATCTAAACTTAAAAATCAGAAGATGAGAGAGAGAGAGAGAGAGAGAGAGAGAAAGGTGGGGGAGATGGAGGGGGCAACTAAAACAGAAGGGCATTTATAAAAGATCCAACGCCTGAGTGTTCTATCAACACATGAGTCCTTTCGTGAGGGTAGAGTCCAATTCTAGAGTCGCAAGCCCTACTGCAGATGCTACATTGATAATGTAGGTTATGGGTGCTACTATTGGTCTTCCTCTTGGCACGTTTCTCAATGAGGAGACTGGCACGGCTATTCTCAAAGTCATCGATGCGCTCTTTGCAAGATCTCCTCCAAGTTGCACTGGCTTGGGTACTACGGGCTTTGGTACTACTTTCCTAGCTATCGAGGCCGATGCCACATCTCATGAGATTGTATTTAACAGTGTCTTTGTACCTCAGTTTCGGTCTGCCTAGTGGTCTTTTGCCGTGCTCCAATTCACTGAAGAAGATTGCTTTGGGAATTCTTGAATCTTCCATCCGATATACGTACCCCACCCAACGAAGCTCTGTCTTGATTATCTGGTTTTCTATCTTGCGTACACCACATCGTTCTAGGACCTCGACAATAAAGACTTTATCCTGCCATTTAATTCTGCATATGGATCGCAGTCAGCGTTGTTGGAACTGCTTGAGAAGCCTAATATGGCGACGATAGACTGTCCATGTTTCGTAACCATACAAAAGCGTATTGAGAACCACAGCCTATATATATATATATTCTAACACCATCACTTGATAAGACACCAGAAGTGATGAAATAAAATTTTTGTAATGATTTTATAACATATATATGCTATAATTTTCGAATAAATTATATTTGCTCTACTCTATATTGAGCATTCTATTAAGAATAGTAATTTTGGGTTATTGGAATTTATTCCGTATACACCAATACTATACATGGATATATATATATATATATATATATATATATATATATATATATGTGTGTGTGTGTGTTTGTGTGTGTGTATCAAATATGTGGTGCAGTTCAATTTATATTACAATGAATCATTCATACAAAAAGTAAATTAGTAAATTTAATGATATAAAATGGCGAAATCCCTTCGCTAACAAAATTTTAAAGATGCATTAACCTACAAATCACTCGATGTATATTATGATCCTTGTTTTTAAAAATTATAAGGTCTTTCTTTGATACGCAAGTACTTTCGACTGTACGTGCTACCTGAATTTTACCAAAAACAAAATAATTTCCATGCCTGAAGATAACTGAATGTGCAGTCGAAAGTACTTACGTATTAAAGAAAGACCTTATACAGCTTATAATTTTTAAAAACAAGGATCATAACATTCATCGAGTGATTTGTAGGTTAATGCACCTTAAAATTTTTGTTAGCGCAGGGATTTCGTCATTTTATATCATTAACTTTACTAATCTTCTTTTTGTATGAATGATTGAATGCGATGGAAGAGTCCACTATAAAAATATATTTACTAAAATATTTTCAGCAGTATGTGGCAAAAATGTTGGCAGTTTCGAAATGTTTCCCTCAATCCTTGTGTCCGTCCTATAGGCTATCTGAAGTATAATGTCTTTTCCATTTTACTTAACAAGCTTCTGTGCTGTTTACGTTCGACTAAATTTCTGAACAAATTATTTTCGCATTCTTTTTACTGTATAAGATTCACGTATCACAGTGGGTTGGAGCTTTTGTGTATATGTGTCGATCCGTTCCTTAACATTTATGTTTTCTTAGATTAAGTACACCATGACACCCTCCTTACAAAGGTTAGTCTTTCACGGAAAGGGGAAGGAACAGCCCAGTTATATGAGGTGACACACAAGAAAATTTACGTAAGAGACAGAAAAAAGCTAATCCACAAGCATGATCCGTTTTACCACAGCGAATATAGTCGACTTCTTCTTCTTCCTCTTCTTCTTCTTACCGTCCTCCCCCACCTCCTTCTTCTTCTTCTCTCACTTCTTCTTCTGCTCCTCCCCTTTCTTCTTCTTCTTCCCTCCTCCTTCTTCCCCACCTCCTCCTTCTCCCACTTCTTCTACTCTTCCTCTTTCTTTTCTTCTTCCGCACTTCGTCCTCCTTCTTCTTCTCCCACTTCTTCTCCTCCTCCTCTTCCTTCTTATTCTTCCCATCCTCCTCCTCCAACCCCCTCCTCATTATTCTTCTCCTCCTACTCCTCCTCCTTGTTCCTCATCTTCTTCTTCTTCTTCGTCTTTTCTTCTTCTTCCCCTCCTCCTCCTTCTTGATCATGGCTCTACACAATTCTCTGTTCATTGTAGCTCTTAGCAAATTTTGTCTTTTTGCTGTCTATCCTAAACCATGTTCTGTCAACCATTTACATAAGATCGTTAGGTAGGGGTTATGCGCTGTTTATCTCTGTCTGCCTTGCCTTCAATATGCCGCGTGAGTTCTAAAACCTGTTACCTCATTATACGCCCTAGAAATTTCAAATGTCTCTTTCTGATGTTAAGTATAAGAGTCCTTTTTCTTTTCATTTCCTTTATTCATTTGAAAAGACTACATCGGATACCAGAAATCATATTATGTGATGTCATTCATCAAACACTATTAGACATCTGGAAAGTGTTTTAACAGGATAGACAGCCCAGGATGTGAACTCAGAATTGGAGACCCCAAAATCAATAAGTACAGAATTGTAACCATCTGGGAAAGGGCTTTAACAGACGACGGTAAATGTGACACGGAAATCCGAAGGACGTACTGAAATCAAAAGAAGAAGGAGGAAACAATGAGGGACCTACCGAAGGAGCTTGCGTACATGGACAACAGAAAAACAGAGAAATAGCAAGAGGACAAATATTACTTAATGCTACAAAAAGAAGATCTAAGAAAATTGTTTTTTTGCATACATTTCTTCTGCTGCATGTTTGCATGACTTTCGAGCTATTTCACTTTTCTTAATGCCATGTCCCCCCAGAATGTGGCCTATTCTTCTTCTTACCTGTGAATTACTATACATTCTTGAGAAAAGCACTAGATTAGTTTCTGGTTGCCTTCTCCATGGTTTGGAATTCAATAGTTTTTCCCCCCTTATACTGATTGCCACGCAAGACTAAGAAAGCAGTCAATCCTGCTATTTAACCCATAGATGAGGTGGGAGAAGAGACGAATTGATATCTTTCCAAAGGGCATTAGTGAACGTAACAAACTAACCCGGAATTTGAAGTTGAATTCTTACAATCTAAAATGTTTCGGCTTTAAATAATAGACAAAGGGTTGACAAGCCGTAAAAAATAATAAATCTATAAACCAATCATAACCCGTCATTCTGTGGCTGTCAGCAAGCAGTGATGATCTAAAATTATCAACAAAATAACCCTCTATCGCGATTTGAACTTGTGTCCCTATTAATTTACGAAGACCATAACAGCTGCTCAATCGTTTAAACGTCGGCAACCAACATTCTTAGGTTAATATGACACTATGATGTTCTATTTTTTCGAAAAGCGTTTATATATTTTCATTGTTTCCAAAGCTTATGTCAAAGTTCGCATATTTTTCTAGAATCCTTTGCGAGGAAACTAAAAGTAACACTTCTCTTCATGTTTTTTAAATTGTAAAATATATGTTTAGAAAGGAAACAATTCGGCTTTGTGTTTTTCTTTAAGACTCAATTTCTTGAACAGTGGCCATTGTTGGTGTAATATTTATTCACGCAGATAGAAAATAAGAAAAGAATATTAATGTACCTAACTGGTTATTGCATTATAGTGACTGTCTCTTTTATCGGACTTTTCACTTGTTAATGAATAATCACTGGACTGTTTCGATTATTATGTATAACCACCAAGAATTATGTATATAGTAGTTGTTATCTGCCAGTAACTTTTGCATTAATTCCATGACCACTGACAATCCCTTTTTACATTGTATTGTTGTAGTAAAATCATTAGCAGCATATTTGCATCAGGTTGAATCATAGATAATTTTCGTTTTTATTCATCAGTTTTATTCTTCCCAAAATTTAGTACAATTATATTTTAATTGTAAAAATTCTTGATTCCATTGGTGAATTTGAATTAGAAATAAAAACTTGTAATTCCAACGGATAATTTATTGTTAAAACAGATATTTATAAATGTAAAAAACAATAGGAAAACTGTAATAGTAGCCGACGCGTTTCGTCCGATGTGGACTTTTTGAAGGCAAAATACGAAATGAATTTATTAAACAAAGTAAAAAAAAAAAAAAAAGAAAAAAATTTCACATTGGACGAAACGCGTCGGCTACCATTACAGTTTTCCTATTGTCTTTTACATTTATAAATATTATCTTTTTCTACAGGTTAACTCTGAGAAATTTTTAAAAACAGATATTGCTTTTGCAATCCTTGATCACTCTCGAGAAATGTTTTGGCCTTGTGCCGTAATTGTGTATTTTGCACCATAAATAAACATTGACTAAACTACATTGTATAAGTTATAAATTAAAATTAAAAACAAAAAAAAATCGATCGAATTGAGTATGCGAGACATGCGTAAGCTGAAAGCGTGAGAATTGTTTGAAAAAAAGAGATATCATCATTTCCAAACCAGAGTAGAAAAAAATCTCGTAGTTTTTTTTGTTTTTTTTTTTTTCGTATTTTCCGTTGAAGTAGGGAAGTCCATCGAAGTTGTTTTTTTTTTTTTCATCTTTTCCATGTTTGTGCATTTAAAATATAATGTAACTAAGAAGTATATATTTAAAGAGAGAAATAAAATGAAGGAACGCATATTGTGATAACTGTAATAAGAATCATTTAATCGCCATTTAAAATCCTATCAGTGTTACATTACTTTTCAAACAGCAATTATGGGACACTGAATGAATTTTCTATCTTTTTTAGAAACTAACAAATGCTACAAGGCGCCATTTCTGTCATTCTTTATCGTTTCATTTTGTCTTCCATCTTAACCCTTTGAGCCCTGCGTCCCTGAACAATTTTAACCTGTCTGAGCTCCTGAGTCAAAATTCGCAAATAATTTGTATGTAATGTTTCATAGTAGATATAAAAATAGTTACAAAAAATATAACTTCCTGATTGCTTCCCTGACGGTCCAGGTTGAGACTCTGCACGCTTCATGGTAAAAAAGATCTTTTTTTTTTTATCCAAACACATGCACAAAACACAATGAAAAGGCGCGGACATGTTGGTATAACGTTTGAATTTTCATCAGAATATAACGGCTTTTTTGATTGGCTCTCCAAAATAAGCCAATCAATAGCAAAACACGACACAAGTGTTTAAACACCATTCAACCGGTGGCTGAGCATTATGTCATTTTTCTCTACCACTGGTAAAACGGTGGTCAGGGCTCAAAAGGTTAAATTACCACTTATGGTTGATCTTATTTCGGCGAGTGATAAAAAACGTTTTAATTTTAGTTTATCAAATTTATTCTTTAAAAAATAAAGTACAATTGCATTTTATTCAATTATATATTTACCAATATTTGCAATAACTTGTTGCCACTTATCAGGCAGCTTCAATGATAGATTTCGAGCAAAACTCTAGAAGTTTTAATGTGAAAAAAATTTGACGAACTCTTGATAGACTGATTGATTCGTTTTCGACGGCTTATCAACCCTTTAAAGGTTATTTAAACCCAGAAAATATTTTTAGATTGTAGGATTTTTTTTTTTTTTTTTTTTGAGATAATAATGGTTTTAGTGATAGATGGCCGTAAATCCTGTTTTGTATGGCTACTGGATTTAATGGGAACGGCCGCAAAAAAATAGAAAAAAAAAAACCCACTCCTTATTTGTATGCCGCCTGAACATGTGTCTTTGTTTGAATATTGTTTAGGGATTTAACTTTAAAAGAAAAGGATTATACCAACAAGTGCTTCACTCTCTTTAAAACAAATGTGTGAAGTTGTACGGAATTGTAAGTTTCAATACTGGGGCAAATTAGACTGTAGTAGTTGCAATCTTCTTCATTACTTATCAGAAAGAAATCAGTCGCCATAGTTAAGATTAAAGAATTTAGTGACAATTTTGACTACCCACAATCAGTGAAGTGGACGCCAAATACAAATAATTTCAAATGCCAAATTCCATATATTTTCAAAGTATTATTAAAAATGTCAAAAAAATTCACACCAGAGAAAATTCTCAAAGGACAACGAAGAAAAGCCAAAATTTTGTCCACTGAAAATTTTAAAGTTTGAATATTTATACCAAGCCAGTGGAATAGTGGATAGCGGCTCGGATTGAGGAATCGGAGAGCCAAGTTCGAATTCCAGTCGAATCCATTGCATTCACTTACGTGCTAATACCCTTGGGAAAGGTATGAATCCTCTTCTTCTCCCCCCATGGGTAAATAGCAGTACAGACCAGGTTCTATTGCTATGGGTGGCAACTGGTCTACCGCAGAAAGAAATGGCAAAATACTGCGGGAAAAATCTGCCTCATCAGTCATGTATCGAAAGATACATGATCGCCTAAGCGTGTATCACGACTAATACCTTAAAATGTGCGCATTGTTAGGAGGTGAATGATCCCGTAGGGGAACCAAACTTTCAACGTGATATGGTCGTAAGCCTTTGACGAACTCTTGAATCCGATTTTCATTAAAGAAGGTTTCCCCTATCAAAGCGTTTTGCAGTAATCAAAAAAGGTAATAATCTTTTGGTGCAAGTTCCGATGAATATGGCGTGAAACAGAGCAACGGTGTTCCAGAATTATTTCCTGCTATATGAAAAGATCAAAAAAGGTAATAATTGGTTGGTGATCATGGCGGCTGACGTAGAACAGACCAACCGAGTTCCAGAAGTTGTTTGCGGCCTAGTGTAGTCCCGTAATCGAACAACATTTTCCCCTTTAATCCACTGTGTACGCTGTCACTGACGTCAAAAACTAAGGGATGTGAGTGTACACTAAATTCATTCTTAACTGCCACGCGTACTTAAATTTTTATTTCCTTTTTATTGTTTTTGTTTTGACTAATGTTCACTCAATACAAGGCCCAAGAGTCACTCAAGGTAGAGGGTTACTATTATTGGAGTTTTACTGAGCAGAATTTCAGACTACAAGTTGAAGGAAATGGA
Source organism: Acanthosepion lycidas (assembly GCA_963932145.1). NCBI lineage: Eukaryota > Metazoa > Mollusca > Cephalopoda > Sepiida > Sepiidae > Acanthosepion > Acanthosepion lycidas. The sequence continues at coordinate 16,996,964 of OZ010590.1, read as the reverse complement.
AACCCAATCCTAAACAAGAAACAAATGACAAACCTCTACTTTTTTTAAAGGAGGAGTATGAACCGGACGATAGACGAACCTGCACTACCACTAGTAGTTAGGACGATACATTCATCAACTGATTCCTAGAAATAAAAAATGAATTATAACTCAACCTAATACATCTCTCTGTAAAGTCACCAGTCCTGTTACCCATTTGGGTTGTTGGAGCCCCACACATACAAAGTCACATATATATCACACATGATCTATACAGCTGCAGCAGCAGTTATTTGCAGAGAGTATGATGACCTGACGGAGCCCATCCCTCTTCAAATTGGTCTTAACTTTTTGTTTGAATTCAGTTTTTTCTCCTCCTAGACTGGTTGCGAGCTGAAGAAAAGAGAGCTCCGCTAGTCCTAAAGTTTAACCCATAGATGGAGGGAGAAAAGGTGGATTCATACATTTCGCAAGCGAACGTATCGAACTCGGCCTGAATTGGCCGAATTCTCTTTCCGAGTCGCTAACCGTTACTCTCCCTACACATATCTCATTAACGCCAGCATTAATCCCTGGCTACTCACATGCACAACGTGCTGACTGGTTGCTTACATTTTTATCCTACTCGTGATAGCACAGATTACAAAAACCATTTTAAAATACTTATAATTTATTTATTACCTATATTTTTATAAGAAATGGATATGAGAGGTAATCGTTTAGCATGAGGTTTTATTTAAAATTCGATATGGGCCCCAGATTTTGATACCAGCTTCTCGAGCCGCCCAAGAATAGCGTCAACTGATTTCACCAGGAACTCTTGTGGTATGGAAGACAACATTCGCCCTTCAAGTTCTCCAAAGATCTTCGTTTGCTGTTATAGTAGAATTGCTCTTTTAACCAACCCTAAAGTAAAAAGTCGCAGAGTGTTAAGTCAGGACTCCGGGTTGGCCACTCATACATAAAATAAGGAGTTACTTTTCAATCGTCCTGTATATCGAAATACGATGAAAAAAATTTTTTAAAAGCGGTTAATTTTTATGTTATTTTTGGTTATGTTAGAATTGTGTCTTTAGGCTGTTTGGTAAACGACATAACTCTCCGGCCTGGCTAAATAAGCAAGAGCCCAAGCCTTGTAGGCAGAATACTCACGTTTCAGTGTTGACTATACCAGAAGTTGAGGTCGGGTTGGTATGGGGCATTTGTTTCGATGAACGGTATGCAAACTATCTGGCTGGTCAGCTGAAAGAAACGTTTACTTTAGTCTGATTGCTATGACAACCAAGCCGGTTATGAGCGATAAGACTCTGGTCAGCTGGGGATTGTAGGAAGGAAGGGAGGAAGGAAGAAGAGAACAAGAAAGAGGAGGAGGAGGAGGAGGTGTAATAGTGGAGAATGGATTCAAAGGAAGCAGAAGGTCAAAGAAAGAAAGAAAGAAAGAAAGAACGGAATGAAAGGAATGGAAAGAGAAATAGACAGACAGAAAGAAAGAGAAGAAATAAACCTTATAAGACGGTATAAGAAAGATAGAAACTTTATAAGACGGTATAAGAAAGAAAGAAACTTTAAAAGACAGTATAAATAGATAGAAACTTTATAAGACTGTATAAGAAAGAAAGACAATTTATAAGACCGAATAAGAAAGATAGAAAATTTATAAGACGGTATAAGAAAGATAGAAACTTTATAAGACGGTATAAGAAAGATAGAAACTTTATAAGACGGTATAAGAAAGATAGAAACTTTATAAGACGGTATAAGAAAGATAGAAACTTTATAAGACCGTATAAGAAAGATAGAAACTTTATAAGACCGTATAAGAAAGATAGAAACTTTATAAGACCGTATAAGAAAGATAGAAAATTTACAAGAAATAAAGAAAGCGTATAAGAAAGAAAGAAAGAAAGAAAGAAAGACAGACAGACAGAAACTTAGCGAACCACCTGCATTCCTTTCGTATTCCATCTGTGAGACGTAAGTTCCACTCGAGCAGTTTCTTCCCACGAACCACTGCTCTGTGGAATCAACTTCTAAGGGGATGCTTCCCCGATCACTACAATCTTAACGTGTTCAAGTCTAGGGTTAACCGTTTATCTTAGACTCATATCCGTCCAAATTCCCTCCTAATGTAACCCTCTATCTCGTGCGACCCACGAGCCTTGTAAAGGGTGAACCTTACTATAAAATAAAATAAAATAAGGAAAGAAAGAAAGAAGGAAGAAAAAAGAAAATAAGAGAGAAAGACAGAATGAAATCTCTTTTCCTTTCTTTGTTGTCATTTTCATATGCTTTCCTTTCGTTGCCTTTTCTCATTTTTATTTCCCTTGTCTTCTTTCTCCATGTTTACACGTAAGCAAGATAAAAATGAAAGAAACCGAATGAAAACAGAAGTTAAATTTAAAGGAAGAGAAAACGACATAGAAGAGAAATAAAAACAGGGGAGAGAGAGAGACGGACAAAATAAGGGAGAAGAGTAGCGAGAAAGAAAAGGATAAAAGATAAACGGAATACGAAAAAAAAAAAAAAAAGAGTGAAAGAGTAAAAACACAAGAGTCAAGAAAATCTACAAGAAAAAGAAAGAGAGAGAAAGAGATAGAGAGAAAGAGAGAGGTAAATTCTAGAACAAAAATAAAGAAAAAAAAGTAAAAGTAACAGACGAAATCTACAAGAAAGAATGGAGCAGAAAATACGATGGCGAGAGGGGAAAAAAAAGAAGATATGAGACAGAAGGGGTTAAAAAAAATTACGCATGTATAGGGAACAAAGATGGCGGATCAAGGCAAGGTAAAATAGGATCGAATAACCTAAAAACGTTATCAGTAGAAACCCTTAATACTGACGTCAGAAACTGTTGTCGCAAACATTGCCGACAGGAGCAAGCTTTGACTCCTGAAACTTCTGGCACCCCGAAGTATGATTTAGAGGGGCTTCGAATTCCTTAGACATGTCTTCAGCTACATTCAGTAACCTCGTCCTTGTGGCAGACGACAAGAATGTTGAATTTCAAAACTTGTTTATAATTACTTTGATATAATTCTAAGTAGGTCGGAACCTTAAAATACCGTGACTATTTTGGGATATTGGTTTATCTTTGTTTCGTAATGATAGTTTTAAATAAATTTAAATTTTCGTGAAATAATCCTTGTTTGGTAGGCTCGTTCAGACTGATAAAAAGCAAGTATTTAGGAGGGCGTAACGGTCGGGTGAACGAAGGAACTAACTAAAGACGGGAGGTAAAGACAAGCAGAATTTCAATTGAGTTCCTTTTTTGGGAAATCATAAAGAAAGAAAGAAAGAAAGAAAATAAAGAGGAGGAAAAAAGAATGAACAAAAAGAAAGTAGGGACAGTGTGATAAAGAAGAATCAAAAAGACAAAGAAAAAACGAGAAAAACAAATGAAAGAAAGAAAAAACGACGACGAAAGGAAAGCATTGGAAATTTACAAGAAAGAAAGTAACGAATGAAGAAAGGAAAGAAGAAGGAATAAAAAGATTTTCTTTGTTTGTTGTCTCTTTCATCTTTCTCTCTCTTTTTTTTTTCCCCTTTATATTCCTTCGTTGTTTTCCTTTTTTTTCTGCGAATTTATTCACTTTTCTCTTTATTCTTTCTCTCACTTCTCGGATTTGTTTTCATTTTCTTCTTTTATTAGGTTGGTGCAAAAATAATGTCGTATTCTCACATATGTTACTTTCTTTATGCCTTTCTTTCTTATACATTCTCTTCCTTTCTTTTACTGTCTTCTTTCTTTCTTATACATTCTATTCCTTTCTTTTACTGTCTTCTTTCTTTCTTTCTTTCTTTCTTATACATTCTATTCCTTTCTTTTACTGTCTTCTTTCTTTCTTTCTTATACATTCTATTCCTTTCTTTTACTGTCTTCTTTCTTTCTTTCTTTCTTTCTTTCTTATAAATTCTATTCCTTTCTTTTACTGTCTTCTTTCTTTCTTTCTTTCTTATAAATTCTATTCCTTTCTTTTACTGTCTTCTTTCTTTCTTTCTTTCTTTCTTTCTTATACATTCTATTCCTTTCTTTTACTGTCTTCTTTCTTTCTTTCTTTTACATTCTATTCCTTTCTTTTACTGTTCGCTATTTTTTTTCTCTTTCTGATAACGTCTTTCGATTGCAATTCTTTTTGGAAGATATTTAGAAAACTGTTAAGTTAGCGCAATGGTGATCGATTTTTTTATGTTATTTTATTTTTAGATTGATACAAATTTTACAACACAATGTTTAAAAAAATAGAAGTGACTATATATTTGCCTTTTATTATCTGTAGAAGACCCGGTGGGTTTGAGTGTTGTTGAATTAGAAACACGTGCTATTTATTCCCGCTAGAAGAAGGTACAACTACAAGAAAATGGCGGACTCAAATTGCGTCCAGCCGAAGATGTAAAGAAAACAAACAAGACCGATGTATATATGTCAACAAATATATGTATTACACAACAAATTTACAAAGACATTAACATTTGTGTTTGTGTGTGGACGTAAAGAGTTTCTATTTTGGTGAATTTTCGTACGTACGTGTATATGTGTATAATGTTTACGGCGTCTCCCACAAATGGGAAGACGCTATCTTGTGCGGGAGCTTATATTTTTAAATGTGTCCGCTGAAATGCAAAGTGAAAAAGAGAACGAGGCGAGAAGTCGCCCAGTATTTATAGTGTCGAGAGAGCGACCCCTAGTGAATAATTAGGGAATTAAGGAGGAGCTAACTCCGACATATCTATACGTTCAGTTCATACTTTTTGGGAATTGCTTGCGGAAAGTAGTAATGTATTTTGGTGTAAACTAAGACTGAATATAGAATGCATATTCGATATTGTTTAATCTGAGCAAAGAGTGCATCAGAATCAAGACTTGTAGCACTAAGATTGGGACCCAAATAAAAAAAGTCAATAGTGATTGATTTTATCTTGCTGTTTCGTGTTTCATAACAAGCGATAGATTCTGTAAGATGGAGCCTTCAGGGTGCCCAACAACTTTACCAAAAGAAAAGAAAATAATATATAAATAAATGAAAACTTTTGGGGTCAAGTGACAACAAAACCGGGTATTGAGAAATTCCGGTTGCGGATCTATATTAAGAATCAATACACCGGAGAAGATTGTTCTCATCCCACTTTCCATGCTCAGGCGATATTTCATCTCAAAATTTTATTGAGTACAATGAAGAAGGCACAACGGCCGAAACGTTGTGAATATAAACAACCACGATGAACATGCTGGCTCGAATATCAAACCAGATAATAATGATAATTCCTCTTCTCGAAAATTCCGATCAAAAGTAACGCTTCATAGATGCTACTCCACCACCACCACTACTACTACTACTACTACGTGCAGCCATTTCATTGGATAATTGAAGGCATCAAAAAAGATATTAAACTGTTGGCATTCAAAATAGATACCTACATACGAAACCTGGGAGCTCCTTGCCGTGGATCGATATTAAGCTAGCCCTATTTGCAATGCGCGCCTCACTATTGTATTTGTTCACAAAATACAAATATGATGAATAAATATCCTCGTCTATACAAAACTGAATGATTGCTGAGCCGCCCAAGCAACCAAATGAAACGAACACGAATTCACTTGTACTATTCACATTGAATTCCCACACGTAGTGGAAAAGAAAAAAAAAACAAAAAAAACAGGTTATCTTGGAAAAACACGTGATGATTAAATGATAACTGCCAGACGATACAAGCGGCTGAGACTAACTCTGACCAAAATCTTAATTGGAACCTTCGTAGGTATCTAGTAAATCCATGAGTCAAAACATTTGAAAGGCGTTCTATGTATGTGTATGCGTGATTCATTCTGTGTGTGTGTGCGCGCGCTCAAATATGTATGTATGTATTTATATATCTCTAAAATGACAATATGAATAAAGACAAAAGGAAAACTTGTCTTTATAAAATCGATCAGAGGACGAAACGGGTTGGTAAAAAATTATTTCCCTTTTGTCTTTATTCATATACTAGCTTAAATGCGGCCCTATCGGACGGCATTTAATCTAACTCCTACAGGGGGGGGGCTCTTGATTGGGCCTTCATCGCAATAGGTAGGGAAAAGTAGATGTGATAGGCAACAATAAAATCCAGAATTCAAAATTGATTGCTGCATTTAAGTATTGCATTAATATTTAAGCTTACCGTTTATAAGTTCAAAGATAATTCTTCTGTCGTCACTTAATTTAAAGACATTTTGATGTATGTAGGTCCTTATTTTCCGTACAAACAATTATTTTTATTTCATGAGTGACTTTCGCTGGATTTCGCAATTAATTTCAATTATTCCCAAATTTACTTCCAAGTTCTAAAATTGCCATCGTGCAAAAAAAAAAAAAAAATCGCCAAAACCAATTGCAGTAATGAAAACTTGAGAACCAAAAGTTTCAGGATTGCGGGTTCAGATTTGGTCTGGAATGTTCTTAATTTGCTCACAGAGTCGACCTGATTCCAAAATGGTATGATGTGTTGGGCTACGGCCTCTAGGAGTAAAGTTGAAAAGTGTGATACAGTGACACACGAACATTCGCATATATATATATATATATATATATATATATATATATATATATATATGTTTGTGTGTGTGTAATTATATTTTTTTTAATTTTCTCTATAGGGAAGGAAACTCGGTGATAGAGTGTATGCATTTATGTGTAGTAGTGACTTACCTCGGCGACCCAAAATGGCCAGAGTCGCGTGTATGTTTTGCAAAGGAGTGTGGAGACGGCGAATCGATGAGCTTCGGACGGATGCTGAATCTGACAGCACTTCGTACTGATGGAGGTGGTAGTATTGCTTGTAGCCATTTTTATTGGCTGGATCTGGGTGCTCATTGGCTGAGTGTTGTCTGAGTCAGGTGTATAAAAACATGGTACGCTCATTTAGCATTTCGTTTTGGGACGGTGAGTGGCGTATTGGAGATCGAGGCAAGAAGTGTGGATTTGTTTTGCCAAGTGAACCTATTGGACTCGTCCTACCTTTCTGTGTGTGCGTCCAACCAATTTTTGAAACAGTATGTGTATATATTGATGTAATAGAAAAGAACAGTTAGGTTAATGAGCCAAAGTTCTTCATCATTTATGTTTTCATTTTTAAAAAAACAGTAAACATCGTTTAAGAATGAAACTGTGCTCCAAATTTTAAGTTTAATATTGAAATTAAACTTTATTTCTGTGTCGCGATGGAATCATATTTTTAATGAAAAAATGATAATTATATATATATATATTTAAAGGATAAAATAAAGAACAAATAGTGAATTTATATCAATCCAACATGTTTCACTTTTATTAAAGCTTCGATTGAGATTGAGATTGAAAGAAAACAGACAAAAAGCAGGAACACTGGTATTTTCAATTTTGTTTGGGTCAGTTCTCATTGGTCAGACGCGTGTCACGTGCATTAAAACCGTAGATAATTCTATGTATATGTAAGTTTGTGAAGATTCTTGTATGTCTATGTGGGCATCGTGTGCAAATGTGTATTCGTAATTGGGTATATATGTCTGTCTAGTGGGAGTTCTAATGTCTTCAAATTTCAGCGGTCAAAGCAGCGCAGCGGGGTGCCATATGATTTTAATTTATGGCTGACCTCGTTAAGCTTGTATTCTTTGTATTAGATATAAGTTCCATTCTTTAAGAATGGATTCAAAGAAAGATGTCTATGTAATGTAATTTTTAGGCGTGTGTTTATAGTTGGTAATAATGTTATTATCTTTTCAATTTATTTTCTCCTTAAAGAATTATGTTCTTTTTTTTTTAATTAGGGTGGCATTAGTGAAATGAAAGTTATCGTTTTGATGCAAACAAGAGAGTTAGATCGTTTGTCTAAATGCAAGTTTCTCCTGTGTTCGTAGATGCGGGATTTTAGATCACGTGATGTCTCTCCCACATAGACATTTTTGCAATGTAAACATTTTATTTGATAAATCCTGGTGATTGAATTGGTGTTGGGTTTACTTTTCTTCCTAATTCTATCTGTGATTGTCTTGTGGGTGGTAGTAACGATCGTAGTATTAGGGATGACTAATTTGTTTGCAAGTTTAGTGGAAAGAGTGCTGCAGGGCAGTTTTATGAATTTTTTGTGCAATTTTTGTTAGAAGTGTTATTGGTGGTGTCTGTTTTTATTTCTTTTTGAAGTGTTATCACCTAATGTAGCAACCATATCAACATTTATGTCTTTTGCGACTAAACACTTTTCTTGTAGGTACTTCATAGGTAGGTACAATGACAAATTTTGTCCATTTTCAAGTGAAGTTGCTACTTGGTACTTTTGAAGTTTTCTTTGAACAATCAGATGTCATTTTACCGGGAACGTGCATGCGAGTGTGAGTGCGTGTGTGTGTGTGTGTGTGTGCGTGCGTGTGTGTGCGTGCGTGTGTATTCGTTTGTGACGATAAAATATTCTATTTTGCTTGAATCATTTATAATGAGAGAAATTGGCGTAGAATAGGAAAGGGTTGAGAGGAGAAAAAGAAAGAAAGAAACGAAAGTGAAGGAAGAGAAGAAGTAAAAGAAAATGAGTAGAAAGAAAAAGATAGAAAGAAAGAAAGAAAAGGAAGAGAAAAGAAAAGAAAAATGAATAGAAAGAAACAAACAAAGATAGAAAGAATGAGAAAAAGAAAGCGAACGAAAAGGTAAAAGAAAAATGAATAAAAAGAAAGAAAGAAAGAAAGAAAGAGGGTAAAGTAAAAGAAAGAACGAGAAAAAGAAAAAGAAAGAGAAAAAGTAAAAGAAAAATGAGTAGAAAGAAAAAAAGAAAGAAAGAAAGAAAGAAAGAAAGAATGATTTAAGAGAAGAAGAATAAGCAAAAGAAAAAAAAAAGAGACATTTCAAGCTTAGCCCAATTCTTTCCAAAAATAAAAGAAAGAATTAGAGCATAAAAACAACAGACTCTCGGGGCCATAATTTCAACAAAGAAAATATCTGTATATATATATATACATATATATATATATAATTTAATTAACCGAGTTACAGCTATTTACTAAGCATAGATTCTTCTTGCATGTAATTTTTCCCTTCAGAACGTGGGCGATCATGGCTCCCCTCAACTTCCTACACCTTGAGACCCCCTCCTCTTGCCTGATTTATTTTTTAGAGTAAGAGCCCTCCTTGTCTGAACCTTTTACTTCGCTAAGGGAATGTCAGAAGAAAATGAACTTCAACCTTCAGCCTGATGTGTGGAAAGGGTGGGTAGTGTTTGTGGGTGGTGGTAGGTTGATAAGAAGTCGTCTCTTGCTCCTTCTTTACTCTCCTCGTGGCACCCACCTTCTCTTCTTAGCCTGACTGATTTAATCTGTACCAAGATCAAGGTACTAAAGTCTGGTTAAGGTCACCTGGTGACGGCGCAACTGAAAACATTTCGTTTCAAGGGTTTGGGTAGCCAGTAAATGAAGAGAAACTTTAAAAGAAAAAAAGTATGCGTGGTTGTAGCAGGAAAGAGTGTGGTCTTCTTCATCAATCTAACTAAATCTGTAATCTAATCTTATCAAAGTTTTATGTGCTTCTCACCCAAGATTATGATCACGTCTCTTTGGATTGGTAAAGTTTCTCATCTTTATTTAGACACTTTGCGGCTGAGACGTACTTCTGCCGATGAAAGCTGAGAAAAATACCATGGACAAAACGGATGATTGACGAACGTCGCTAACACTCGGAAAGGCAATTGAAATCTATATCTATAAAACAGAAGATGTCTCTGTGTGTGTCTGTGTGTGTATGCTATTTATGCACGTCCACATTTCTCGACCCATTGCAAACACGTTGCAAATTTACTAACATAGGTCAAGACGAACTTTTCAATCACCGGGTCCACCGGGTTGGTCAGAAAAATCAATAAAACTGAAGCTGGGTACGACTTTTTGTAAAAACTAAGGCAAAGTTACATGTGAACAAAATTTATACAGGATGAGCTGATGTTCTTTGCACTTAATGCAAAACATCAGCTCATGTTACGGGGTTTATTTAGAGTGTTTGATAGTTTCCCTGCGACATTGGCTTTACACAAAAAATTGTAAAAAGTTGGGAAAAAATCGGGTTTTTCGTACTCTTTAAAATAAAAACTTGAATAACTTGCTCATTATTTATCCGATTTTCTTTAAACATGTCGTAAAACATTTGTAAAACATCATCAAAGAAATGTACTAGTGTGGTTTTAGTCCTGCTCGCTTCTCCGCGTATAACAAAAAACCAAGAAAAACTGTTAAAAAAGCCCGATGCTTTCCAAAATTACCATATACATTACTGTTACGTGTTGATAATTGTAACAAAGGAAAAAAATGATTTACCACAACACAGAGCTAAATCACAAACAAATATTTAATTTACTAAAACACAACATAAAATATATACCAGATAAACAATTGTGGCCTACAAAACAGAAAACACAGAGTTACTGGCGAAGTGTTACGAGGGAGAAGGAAAGGGAGTCAAATATCTTTATCACTTTAGGGCTAGTGAAGTAATCTACGTGCTATATTTGGAAATCCACAAAGGTGTGTAAATAAATATTAATTTTTAGTTTGGTCAATGAAAATTAGTCAAAATTCTATTTACCAAATTTGTTCCATGAAATTCTCTTTTGGGTTTTGGTTGGTCGGCAACTTTTTATAGAGATTCTTTCGGCTGGATATAATAGTCCTTGAATCAAAAGCCGGAGTTGATAACAGCAAAACTTCCCATTCATCAACAATATTTATTATTGTATATCTACAATAAATGTGGCACAAGGAAAAAAGGGGGGGTTGGGGTAAAGGACGGTCATCACCTGTCTTAATATAAAACTTAGCTAGCCACAACCACTGACCCTATCATACAAGACAATATTCCATCCACCAAAACAACACATTTATCAATACCTTTCTTACTACATCCACCAAAATACCTCTTTGACTCAATGAAAATCCTAAATACTCCCCTTTTGTACAAATATTGTCTGTTGGGGGGAAGGTCATAAAACAACATTTTTTTAAAAAATCCCCAATGAATATATACAATATGATACATAAAATATTTACAAGAAACTAAACAAAAAAGTGTTAGTAATTAAAACCCCCAACAAACTATAAATGAGGCAGAAATATCAGTTAACCGGACGAAATCGATGCGGGCCTATGAAAATAAAGGAAACATTCATTCCTCCCAAGCATTCACACAGGCACACACTCATTCATACACAACAACAAATACGAAAAACACTCACGCGAAACGAAAGGCGCCCCGCATCCACCAGAGAACTGACATCACTGAGCAACTAAACGAGGGAGGGGATGGGGAGTTAAACTAAATAAAAAAAAAGAAAAAAAGGAGGACAGAAATAAAAGGGACCAATGAGCAAACACACCCTAGCTAAGTTGACTAAAAAGCAGAAAAACTAAAAATCAAAAAACAAGACCTACACTAACCTAATCTCGGGATGGTTTGCCCAAGTTCAACTCAGGAAAACAATATCCTGATACCTAACCGGCATCAAAATGCCACTCAAGGTCAGCCCCTTTTACACGACACAAACGCGCAAGATTCACCCGCCTTTTGCTGAATTCTGATGAGGTGAGCCGCCGCCTTTCCGTCCTAATCTTGACTTTAAGCTGATGCTTAAAGTACAAGATCAGTTGGGAAAAAGTGAACTTCTCCCCCTCATGGAATCCCTACTGACGTGTCGTCCAAATCACGACTCTCATAACACTTAGTAAGCAACAGAACACACAATGTTCAGCCTTCGTCATCTGCGGCACCACATTGCTACAAATAGAACTGGCCTCAAGGACAAAGAACTTTCCCTGCAGCATGCGAACCATGAGGCCTTCAACAATCCTGCACAACGGCACTACCGCCCTGCAGTGAAAGAAGGCGTAACCAATGGTCTCGACTTCCCCCGTACAGCGACGACAGTTTGGATATTTCTCCAAGCCTGCTGAACAGTCTTTTGCCGACCCAGAGGTCCCCACGAATCATCAGCCAGATGAGTGATGCCTCATCATTAGTGAGGCATTTCAACCCAGGCGCCCAAGGCCATATTGAGCGAGCCTCCTCCTTCGTAAGCCCGAGCTCGCCAATCAGATCATCTTGAACGGACCCCCTAACTAACAGTTGATACAATGCCTTACGAGACAACGCCTGGGCGTTGGAGAGGACATCCGAAGCCCGTAAGAGGAGCTTCAGAGCACGACGACATTCGCGATAGAAGGAGCACTCGGCTCGGGGTGTACGGCGGGCCTCTTCCTCGCACGAGTGCACACTTCTCAGGGACGAGAAATGTTTGCGGACGTCTTCTTTCCAAAAGGCACCCTCCTCATCCGATCCGCGACACATTCGGTCTAGAAAGGTGATGCGAAGCATATGTTGACGAATCTCAATGCTAGGCATACCCAGGCCGCCCTCAGAGGGATGAAGGCAACAGATCTCGCGAGATACCATAGGGGCCTTGTCTCTCAACAAGAAAGAAAACAAGGTCCGTACTAATAAAATTAGTCTGGCATACTGGAGTGGAAGTACAGAGAGTCGGTACAGGAGTATCGGATAGATGTGTGAAACATACTTCCGCCCTTCCCTTCAGGGAAAGTCTTCTCTGAGCCCACAGATTAACCGCGATCTCGGCCTTCGCTTGCACCTCCGACCAATTCATTTCCAACTGGAAATCAGAACCGAACCAGACGCCGAGTATCTTGATCGGCCCATCCGTCCAGAGGAAAGGTCCGGGAAAAGAAACTCCCTTCCACGCACCCAACCGCAAGCCAACAGACTTATCGCGGTTGATCTTGGCCCCTGTCACCATCGCATAGCCACTAATCTCTTTGCTGACTTCGTCAATCTCGGCTCTGCTCGACACAAGAACCGAAACGTCGTCAGCATAGGCAGAATACCTGGCTGAGGTGGTAGCCCCAGGCAGGGAAATTCCGCGCAGGACCGGATTCGCCTTTAGCTTGCGAAGGAATGGTTCCAACGCAAGAACGTAAAGCAAAGGCGAGAGCGGACAACCTTGACGAATGGAGCGAGACAATACGAAAGGTTTCGATCTTACCCCATTCACCTCCACCAGCGCACCGGGGGTCGCATACAAAAGTCGGATCCAGGAGCGAAAGTCGGCTCCAAAACCGGCCGCTGAAAAGACAGCCTCCAGAAAACGATGGTCAACCCTATCGAAGGCCTTGGACTGATCTAAATTGATCAGCGCGGCTTCACTGTCGACTTGTTCTAAGATCAAGCGTACCATATGAAGGTTATCCTGAATAGTCCTACCCTTCACAGCACAAGTCTGTTCAGGGCCAATCAGACTAGACAGGACAAGCTACAAACGGTTGGCTAAGATCTTCGCCAAAATCTTTAACTCAGTGTTTAACATGGTTAAAGGGCGAAAATTCCCTAACCCATCCCCACCGTTCTTGTCCTTACGCAGCAACTTGATCACACCCCTGGTGAAGCGTTGAGGTATAGACCCCTCCCTCATCCAGTGGTTTAAAATCAGTTCCAGCAAAGGAACAAAAACGGGCGACAACCTCAAGTACACTTCGTAGGGAAGACCATCTAGTCCCGGAGACTTATCCAGGCTAACCTGCTTCAGCGCTTCCCAGATTTCTGACTCTGTGATGGGACCCTCGTACCTAGCCGCTTCAGCTGCCTCAAGGCAGGGAAAGTCGGCTAAATAGGCATCGAACTGAGCAGAGCTCAGACCGTGCTCCCTGGTGAAAAGATCCTGAAAGTAATCTCGAAAGGACTCGCATATACCCGCGTTTGTAGTCACGGTCCGCTTATCCGGCAATGTGACGCACGCTATATGTCGCCTAGACGCGTTCCGATTTTCCTCTGCACGCAGTTCCGCGGCCATATTCGTCGCCTCAGAAGACATTCTTTTTAACCTAGCCCTAACTACCAGAGCTTGATCCTTCTTGATAAGCAAGGAGGACAACTCTGCCTTAGCTAAGGCTATATCCCCACTAACACGGGATTTCACGGCCCGATCAACTTTTTCTTCTAAAGCCGTTTGCGCCGCTAATCTATCTAGATTGTGTCGACGACTAAAATCGGCAGCAAACGTTCTAATTTTGAATTTTAAATTATCCCACCAGGCGTTTCCCACAACCGCCCCCGTCAATTCCCTCTGAATCATTAGTAGTAGCTGGTCCCGGAAAGCCTGTTCACCAAATAATGAACAGTTGAATTTCCAGTAACCAGCCATTCTAACCTTAGGCTTATCTAAGTTTACACGGACCCGGACAAGCCTATGATCCGTATAAACTATATAGTGGAAACTTGGACACCCTAAGAGCCCTACATCGACTCTCTTAACTAAGACATGGTCCAGGTAGCTCGCAAGCGTCCCAGGAGCTGAGTTGCCACTATTTGTCCAAGTCCATTCTACCTCCCGAGGGTGTTCATTCCGGTACTTATCGACGAGATCAGACTCATGGACAAAGTCCCGAAATGGTTTCACGTTCGGGTTGTGAGTACCTTGTTTTTGCCCTATACGATCTATATCGGGGTCAAGGACGGCATTCCAATACCCCGCTAAAACTACCCGACGAGATGCCGTCAAGTACGGCGATATCTGCCGAAACAAAGCAGGCCGCTCAGCATGGTTATTGGGCGCATAAACCCCAATGAGACGTAGAACCTTATCCTTTATAGTAACATCCAGCACGCAAAGCCTGCCCGTCGGATCTGCGAAGACAAGGGTACATGCAGCCTTCAAAGACCTGCTCACTAGCCAAGAGACACCCCTCGAACGACAATCAAAACATGCTGAATAAAGGGCGAACCCCTTAGACTATATCCTCACGGTCATGAGAAGAAAACTGGGTCTCTTGTACGCAACAAACATTCACCCCGAGGCGCTGAAGGTCACGAAAGAGCCTCGCCCTGCGAGACTCAGACCTCAGGGCCCGCACATTCAAAGTAGCTAACCAGGGCGCCATCGAGAAGTCCGATTAGGGTTGTTTATCTGAATTGAACATGGCCGGGGTAAGGATACCAACAGTATATCCCATAGACCCATGGCCCATCTCAGTCTTGATGGTACCGTCTTGGGAGATTCCGCCGATATTCCAGGGAAACGTTAATTTTAGGGCTCTATACAGGGAGGGGTGAACTAAAACGGGGAACCTCCCTGCACAAAGTTTTGACAGCTGTTTTAATTTTTCATTTTGCGCTATGGCGATAGGCAAGGCCATTTTGAAGGACATAATAGCCTCGTCAATCATTGTCCAAATTGGCTTGGCTCCAGGTCCCGTCCGTATGACCGTTAGGACCATTTGGGCGTGCGGGAAATTTTGTGGCACTTCTACGTCCAAGTCGGCATATTGCCTAATCGAAAGAAGGTATTTTGATTCCTTAATTCGGTTCCCATAATCATCGGCTCTCTCTGCCTGAGCTGTTGAAATTCTGCAGATATCTTCCCCCGAGTTAAAAATGTATTTTTTTTTCTTTTTTTCATTTTGCGCTTGAGAGGGGCTTCGCTCCCGCTTGGAGGAGGGAGGAGGCATTTCAGATTTTTTTGACGGGGGAAGGACTGGGAGTATGCAGAGGGGTGTAAGATGAACATTGTTTAACAGGGGAAGGGCTGGGAGTGTGAAGGGGGTGTAAATTGATCTATGTTTATATGGGCTGGGATCTCTGCTGAGAGGACGGGCTTTTGTCGGTGAAGATGGAGGGGAAGGTTTATTTTTGGGTGAAGGTGCGGACCGGGCAGAGGACAAGGAAGGAGTAGGATTTGTGTGGGATTGTGCCTGGTTGTCCAACTTCTTTTTAAGTTCTTTTATTTTTTCGGATTTTTCATATCCCGGGTCGTATTTCTTTTGTTTATCCTTGAAATCTTGTACAGAGGCCGAAGCATCGCCCTTAACGTTGCCAGAGGGCTGTGCGTGCCTTTTGTCCTTGGGGCTTCAGGGGACTGAGGACCCGCTGTCTGGCGCTTCCCTCTGGCCTTACCAGCCACCAGCCATTCCCCCTTCTCCACAACTGCACTGGCAGCGGTCGAAGGCTCTTTGGAGAATGTTGTCTTAGATGTTATACCAACCGGTGGTTTAACTGACCCGGCCCCGGTAGCTGGTACGCCCATTACAGGCGAGGCGGATAGAGGAGACGCGGTCAGAGGGGGATTTTGGTCTACTGGAGAAAAACTTGGCACCCATAACAATTCTAAGGGGCTTAAACCCCAAGGATTCTCGTGTCTTCAACACTATGTTTTTCGTCGAGCGACAAATTTTGCGCGAACGCTTGTCGACAACGAAAACTGACACAATTCTTTTTTCAATCATCTTCAATTCTTGGGGGTCTACGACAAGGTGTGCATAGCTCTTAGCAGGCTCCAAGAAATCCGCAAGATTGATAATGCATTTCGGTGGGGACGACCCATAAGAGGGCGATTCCCCGGCTTCAGTCTTGTCATGAGGGCCATTTTTGGCTTCCCTGTTAATTTGGGTATTATTGCCATTACTGGCCTACGTACAATTTTCATTTTTTTATTGCCATTATTGGCCTCCATACTTGAAATGGGTGAATTTTCATTTTTCCCAGCGATGTCATCCTCGCTAGAGGAAATAGGCTCGAGGGCTGGATATTCATTCATATTGTCTTTATCCGGGGGGGTCTTTTTTGGTGGGGTTAAATAAATGTTTTCTTATTGACTTCCTATAGTCAGACAAATTCAGATTTTTTTAATGGCTAAAAATGAAGGTGCTTTCTTTTTTCTTCTTTTCCATTTTCTATATTATTAAAATGGAAGTGGGGGGTAAAAAGGGGTGGGAAATAATTCATATATTTCGCCTTGAAGGCTAAAAAAAGGAAAGTAAATAAAAATTAATAGTAAAAATAACACACAAAAACAAAGCTCACCCGAAAGCGAGACAATAAGCAAATAAAAAACACAAGAAATAAAACGTATAATAAATACACAAACGGCGAAACAATAAATTTAAAAAAAGAAAAAATCCAAAAGAAACACGAAAAACGCTGGACAAAAAAGAAAAACAAAGAAAATACGAAAGTATCAAAAAACAGGCAAAGCTAGCTACAAATACAAGATGGCTGACGCCAAAACAAATAAACAAAAGAAAAGTATACAATACAAAACGTTAGAACAAAATAAATGGACAAATAGACAGCAAATAAAGGTTAGAAAAATTAATTAGACAAATATACAATACAAAAAGGAAAAGAAAAAAAACACGGAAAACTTAAAGGATATTAAAACGGAAAGAAATAAACAATTAACGGTAAGTCAAAACAAAAAGCGAAACACAGGCAGGGGTTACAAACAAAAGAAAACGGAGATATAAATAATTAAAAAAGAAATTAGAGAAAACAAAAAGGAAATCTAGAATAAAAGGAATAAAAAATTAAAGGAGGCAAAAATTAAAAAATGAGGAGGGTTAAAAAGGAAAAGAAAAAATCAAACTCTATTTTTTTTTTTTAATAAAAATCAGTCAGAATAAACACAAAAGACAGTATTAAAAAACAAACTTAACAGAAATGACAATCAAAGGGGGTAAGTAAAATACTCCGTCGGGCTGTAAAAAAAAAAAAGTGGTCAGAAAAGTCACGAAAAAAGGTCTGACGCGAACGACTGACCCGGAGTTGATGACAGCAAAAATTCCCATTCATCAACAATATTTATTATCGTATAGATACAATAAATGTGGCATAAGGCCAAAAAGGGGGGTTGGAGTAAAGGACGGTCATCACTTGTCTTAATATAAAACTTAGCTAGCCACAACCACTGGCCCTATCATACAAGACAATATTCCATCCACCAAAACAACACATTTATCAATACCTTTCTTACTACATCCACCAAAATACCTCTTTGACTCAATGAAAATCCTAAATACTCCCCTTTTGTACAAATATTGTCTGTTGGGGGGAAGGTCATAAAACAACAATTTTTTTAAAAATCCCCAAAGAATATATACAATATGATACATAAAATATTTACAAGAAACTAAACAAAAAAGTGTTAGTAATTAAAACCCCCCACAAACTAATTTCTCTATTTTACAACTACATCATGAATGAAAACGTTTTAGAAATAACAAGTAGAACTCAGTGGAATCCTTTATTATAGAAATGCATCCTCGTAACAATTACATATGACATAAATTGACTTCCGTGAATGATTGGTTTTTTAGATTATTTCAGTTAAGTGGACGAAATCTGCGAGAGACTAGGTCCAAAATCGGCTTTCGCCATTTAACCAATAGTTTCTTCTTCTTTCCATCCTAAATTGGCAATCTTTGCATCAAAGGTTGTTCGAAATTATTTTGGTCAAAATAAATTAGCGACTTTGTTGTCGGACGCAATTTCAGATTGGGCTTTTCTCCCCTCTACACCGGTTTCTTGGTATTTATCGTCGTTCTCTGTCTTGTATCCGCTTCGTTCGTTCGTTCTATCACAACTGCGCGTATCGTACGATGTATCCCGACAGAACTCATTCTTTCCTCCAAGATGGTCTCGTTTGATGGAACGAGGCACTCGCCTTCTCTCAAATAGAAGTCGTACATGCCAAACCCCAAACGAACTCTCTCACTTCGAGACGCTGGCAAAAAAAGGTCGTTCACCCCTTTCGCACCTCGACTCGGGCTATGGTTCAATACGTCTGCTACAATTATTGAAGCGTTAAAAGATAAAAATTCCCAAAGAACATCTTATTAACCCCAGCTTTACAGTAAAGATGCGAATAAGGAGGGGGGCGTTCATGCGTTTGCACTTGCAGTCAAATCAAGCTCTGGCGCTTCGTCCCTGTTTTTGTCTCATGAGGTTTTTTTTCTTTGAGTGAATTGTTTTTTGATTATTATAACCTGTAGACCCCTTTTCTATTTCCCCAATAAATTGATTTCTTGACTCAGATATTCACTTTGTTTTCCCTTAAAAAACAGCAAATTTAGCCCCAACATGCTACATACATACATATATATATATATATATATATATATATATATATATATATATATATATATATATATATAATGGTAATCATTGTAGATATTTCCACAATGATATTTATTTATTGATCTAGGGAGATCTGTATGTCAAAGACAGAGCAATAATTAGTATTATAAAAACACGAACTCTTAAAAAGCCATGAGATTATATTTATTTCATTGAGGTCGGAAAATTGACCTCAACTCTTCAGATCTCGTAATAAAAATCGAAAAGATTTCTCCAGGCCTGAAAAACAAATTTATGTAAATATGCAGATCTAACTTTGTGGAAGGGGAGGGGAAAAGGTTTATATGTAAGATTGTGGGAGGGGAGGCAATGAAAGAGATAGTATGTATTCAGAGAGAGGCGGGGGAATAGAGAAAATATTTAAAAATTGAACGTGGGACGAATGGGGGTTATTTTTATAAACTGGCTTTTGAGGATGTAGACGTGGGGACCTAATTTACATACACATTACGGAAAGAAATGGTTAGATCAGTAAACAATGCCATGCTATTTCAAAGCCCCGGTTTTTTCTTTTTTGCTTAAAAAAATAAATACATAAGTGTCTTAATCGTAACCAGACAGAATATAATTTCGATTGCACACAAAAATATCACTAAATTTCCAACTTTCATTGAATTCCTTTTCATTTCTTTTTCTCTCTCTTTTCTTTTCTTTTTATGTATTTTCTATTGTCAACACTGATGGGATTGCAATCAGTAGAGTTATGGGACCAGACGTTCGGGCTGGTGAAGTGGTCAAAATTCTCTAACAACCACTTCTGACTCTTCCTGGAGATGTAGTAGGGAGCCGAATCTTGCTGCTACACATATGGTCTTCCAGCAGACAGCCTCACCAACCAAGGTGTGTCCACGGTGTTCAGCAACTTCACATAGTCTTCATGACATAAGGAACGTCATATGGATTATAGGCAAGCCATCTTTTGTTCTGGGTGTTGTGCAGCTGACAAAAATTATTTTCATCAAAGCCAGATAGTCACTGGTTTAACAGCATGTTTCAACCTGTTCAGGGGTTTCTTTGTGTTATGGGATCTTACTCATAATAATAACAATGGACTATCCCATACTTAATAAATACTGCGCCTCGGGAGTAGGCAAGAATCAGTCAGTAGTTCAAGTCGAGTCAAGAGTCGAGTCAGAGGCAGTCCGAAACAGAGTCGCGTTCAGACAATTACTGCAAGACATTGGAATAGTGATACTGGTCGAGACTACTTTGTTCTCTCTACTAAACCTGATTATTCATACTAAAACTTCTACTTCTCTGTATATATTCCTGTCTGTAATATATCCATGTTATTCCAAACCTGTGTTCGTGTTCTTCTTTATTGGTTCTACCTTGGACTATCATCGTGGTACAAAGAACCGAACCATAACACTTTGTCTTTGTCAGACGGTTTTCTCGAGCCTTTTTTGTAAGAAGTTGACCTATATACCTCTTTTATGACTGGTAGCGAAGGTCCTCATTCAAGGACAGCTTCATGGTAGAAATTACAACACTTACTTCCCTCATTCCCTTGCCTCGGTCTTACATCACTTTCTCCTTTGGGTGAAATCTGGTATACGGAGACAATCAGAACATCTGATGTGTTCTTTCCTACAAGCCACGGCCTCGTAGTCATTTATTGCGTTCACGATGTTCAAAGAGCATTGAGCAGCTGTCATGTTTGCGGCATTTTGATGCCCATCACGAATCATCATGATGCAGGTTACTCTTTTCCAATATTCAGGTGGCTTCCGTTTATCAATGTCAGTTAACTTTGTCACCTCTAGGACGGTAGTGAGTAAGTGTCACAATACATTCACTATTTACAAATATTCTAAAGCAATCGGAAAAAATAAAAAAACTTTAGACTCTGTCGAAGTTAGCCCAAACACCGCGTATATATATATATGGAGAAATATAATTTTAAGGTGTGCTATATTTATGGTATAAAGTGCTCAATATCAGAGATAGAGCGTATATAGATATAAATATAAAAGTGAACATTGTCAGTCGTCTTTAACGAAGCATGTATACAAGAGGAAATGCTTCCAAAATACATACACGCATATATATATATATATATATATGTGTATATATATATATATATATATATATATATATATATATATATACACACACATATATGTGTGTGTGTGTGTATATATATATATATAAGTGAACATTGAAGTCAACACTCAGAGGCGACATGCAAGGTGCAATCGTCAGGCCGCGAATGTTGGATTTTTTAAAATAAGAAATAGCCTTCAGAACTAATAAAGGATAAGCATAAATAAGCAAAAACAAGTAAAAATAATAAATCCAAATAAATAAATTAATTAAAAAGTGTTCCCCGCCGTCAAAATAACAGAATAGACTACTGTAAGCAATCTAAACGTTGAACGAATGAATAACCTTTATTATCTTCCCAGACAAAGACTAATTATTAAATAAGCGACCTAAGCAAATCCCCCCATTCAAAAACCGAGAAAAATACATAATGCAAAATGAAAAACAATTAATTTAACCCAAACAAATAAATAAATAAACAAACCACTCCCGCAAAAATAACCGCCAGAATAGATTACCTATAATGCACCACTGACCCACGTATATAAATAGTCGAGGAACACTCCAACATTCGCGGCTTGACGATTGCGCCTAGCATGAAACAGCCTGTGGCATCTGAGTCTTGATGTCAATATTCACTTTATATATATATATATATATATATATATATATATATATATATATATATGCGTATGCCCGTGTTGTGCTTATTGGAAGCAATTCTTCTTGTATACATGCTTCGTTAAGGCGACTGACTAGGCCATGCGATGAAGCTTTTTATTTAATTTTTCCTCTGTTCGCACATGTGTTTTCTTTTCTGGACACAAAGAACTACTCAGCAGTTCTGCATATCGGAACGCCTTCGGCTATTCTGTCAGTCACTTTTAATTTTTAACTAAATATGTATTTTTTTATGCATGCGTCTAACGTTACTGGAACACTTGTAGGAACACAAGAAAAATTAAATAAAAGGCTTAATCGCAGTACCTTGTCAATCGACTTAAACGAAACACTCACTCACACACACACACACACACACACACACACACACACACACACACACACACATATATATATATATATATATATATTTAATTAATTCATCGAGTCTGAAAGAAACCTCAACAGAATGCAGAAAGCACTGGACGGCTGTTTCGTCCTATATTTGGGACTCATCAGCAATGCGCATCCACTACCGAGAATTGAAACCCTAATAATTTCCATCTATATATATATTAGACCCGCTCATGTGTGTTGGATTTTAAATCAGCCCAGCAGATATCACTCATTATCTCCATTTCTGTTATGGATAATAAGGGTGTTTCGTTAAGACGGATCAAAGTAAGCACTAAATTAATCAGTGTTATTTGTGAAAATTTATTTATTTATTTACTTGGACAGTTTCTGCACACTCTGTGTCTAAAAACGAAAACACTCGTTAGAACAAGAAAAATTAAATAAAAAGCTAACTTAACTTAAACGAAACACACACACACACACACACACACACACACACACACACACACACACACACACACATATATATATATATATATATATATATATATATATATAGCGGACTCTCCTGTCGTATTCGACGGATAAGGATCAAGCAGCTCAGTTCCTAGAAACCGACAGCCTAGACACCAGGACATACGATTTGATTGTAGTTGTGAAGGTTTTGTGCAGAACCAATCACACTTTTTGAAGGCCCGAATACTGAGACCTGGTGCAATGCCGGAAGGTCTCTAAACAACCCTCAGCAGGTTTTGAATATACAGGATTGTGTGGCGATGGAAGAGTTGTAATCATGAATGGGTTGTGATTCGGATTAACTAGGATTAGGATTAGCTAATGAAGACCTGTCTTTTCCAGCTTCCCCTTCAGTCTTGTGCCAAATTTTTGTATTTTTACAAAAACAGAATCGAGTCAAGTGGAAGAAAAATTTCGTTTAGTTTTCACATTTTGAATTTGAGAACGCAATGAAATATTCTTAAAGCTTTCTGGGTAAAGAACGGTAAAATATGGAAGACGCTAAGTGATGTAATTTACTTCCGAATAAACGAAAATAAGTAAATGCTGCTGTTGCTGAAGTTTTATTATTTTTTAATATAATTATTTATTATTATTTTATTTCAATTAGTTTAATTATTTATGCATTGAGTTAACCGTTTTATATATTTTTTTTTTAAATTATGGTCAGTCTTTACACTTATGTATATATGTATGTGGACACTGTTGGCGGATACAGAGTAAAGGATCCAAGCGTTTGAGAACAAATGCATGAGAAAACTCCTTGGCATTTTCGATTGGGAACAAAAAACCGATGAGTTTGTGCGGAAAAGCGTTGAAAGTCTTGTGGGACACCAGGAACTTCTTCACGCCACTGTGAAACGGAGAAAAATGGCATGGTTTGGATACATTACAAGGCACGAAAGCTTGTGCAAGATCATCATGCAAGGCACCGTTGAAGGTGGACGTAGGAGAGGACATCAACACAAAAACTGGCTCGACAATGTCAAACAATGGACAGGTATGACTGTACCAGTATTGCTGATGGCTGCCATCGATAGATCGTTGGGGAGGAGATTCAGTGTGAATTCTGCATTTGGATCCGCCCTACGATTATAAAAGTCAAGGGAATGATGATGATGATGATGATGATGATGTATATATATTAAAAGAAGTATATTCTTATTAGTTACCATATGAGACTACTCAAATTTTCATGTACTCGATTTCTTTGTAAATAATAATGGCCATAATAACACAGATTGTCAACGCCTAACAAAACACGTATTCCGGTAAATTACTTGTGTTTAACGCGTTTCTACGTAAACAGATCTTTGTAAACAAAGTGCTCAATATTAAAAAGTAAATAAATAGAGCAACAATATTTAATAGATAAAAGTTCAAAAGACTTATTTTCCGACTTCAAGTTTCGCAGCTAAACCGCTCGTCAAGGTCAAATAAATCTTTTTTATTTATCAGTTTTATCGAAATCTGTCTCACCATGACGTGTGTCAGCGAAACTTAAAGTCGGAACATAAGTCTTTTAAATTTTTCTTTATGTTAATTAATTAAAATTTTATAATAATTTGTGTAATGATAATATCTGGTGATTGCCGAGTGTATCAAAATACTGACTAGCGTTTTATGTTAAGAAATAAGATCATACTTCTTGTTTGTTTTTTTTAATTAATTCGCCCCAGGTAAGGCAACAATGTCACTAAGACGCAAGTGAAAGAGAATAAAAAGATTTTCTAAAGAACCGGAAACCAGGTTCCAAACAGAGAAAAGAGGATAAAGCTATACATCTTTTCAAAAGACTAGGGAAGAGTGTGAACCGGACGGTAGGCGAACCTATCTACTCCTGTTGGAGAGAAAGAAATAATTAGTAAATAAAATTTCAGAGTTCAGACGGGTATATTAGAAATGTAGATTTGAATTTGATTTTAGAAGGAACCGGAAACCTAATTCTAAAAAATAGGATAACCCTCTACCCCTCTTCAAAATATCGGGTGATTGTTTTAATATATATATATATATATATATATATATATATATATATATTATAAATTAATTGATTTAAAATATGTTTTTTTTTTCGTTACACAGTTCTAACCATGTTTCAAAAATGGAAGCTGAAAGCTCCGAATTTAATTTTGTAATTAAATTAAAAACATTAATTCCATTTTATCCTCAAGCGAATT
This sequence comes from Acanthosepion lycidas, assembly GCA_963932145.1. Taxonomy (NCBI): domain Eukaryota; kingdom Metazoa; phylum Mollusca; class Cephalopoda; order Sepiida; family Sepiidae; genus Acanthosepion; species Acanthosepion lycidas. Next base: position 16,972,267 of record OZ010590.1, on the reverse strand, counting down.
TTGGAGTAACTTAAAAAAAAAAAAAGTTTTAAAAAGTTAAATAAAAATTTTAAAAAGTTACTAAAGTTTTTAAAGTTTTTGAAAGTTACTCCAAAATTTTTAAAAGTTACGCCACAAATTCGTTTGGGGATGAAATGGAACTAATGTCTTTAACTTAATTATAAAATTAAATTCGGAGCTTTCAGCTTCCATTTTTGAAACATGGTTAGAACTGTGTAGTAAAAAAACATATTTTAAATCAATTAATTTATAATATTAATGCTCTGTAAATTTACATTAAGCACTATTTTGCAAAAATAAAATTATCTATAAGAACACCGGATTATATATCTTACTGTTCTTTCTTTTTACATATATATATATATATATATATATATATATATATATATATATATATATATATATATATATATGTGTGTGTGTGTGTGTGTGTGTGTGTGTGTGTGTGTATGTATTAGCTCTCTCTCTCCTTTAAAATTGAGGATGTTTTTTTTATTCCCTGAACAATCTATGATGCTATTCGTAACATACTTGTTGACAACACTAATATAATAGCATCATCTACATGCAAAAAGAAAGGCTAAAAATAATGGAAGCCTTATTAATAAAAACAAAACTTAATAATATTAACTTTGAACATGGACACAACATATTGACCGTGTTTTGAAAAATGAAAACTGACTTTTCAGCTGTTGCGATGAATGGTTTTCCCTCAGGGAAGCCCCGTGCCTTGAGTGGCTATTGGAACTTAAGCTCAACTCAGAGTTCAAGTGAAATTCGTACATAAAGTTCATCGCTAAAGATGCTGGAAAAATAGTCGGTTCCTTGTACCACTCCAGTAAGTACCTGACTCCTCCTGCTATCCTCTGCCTTTACAAGAGCAGCAATTTAGGTTACACTAAGTGTCGAACGAACTACCTAGGTCACGCTGACATTGTACTCGTTAACAATATATCTGATCTTATATATGTTGTTTTGGTGGGGGCCAGGCTGACCAGAAATAACCGGCAATTAAATAAAGACAATGGCAATTAACTGTCGTAATAAAATAAACAAAACAAAATGGCGCACACTATCTGGCATTCATTAAGTTTTCTCTGACGATCTAATAAATGTCTTTGTTGGAAAATAAACAATACGTGCTTTATCATTTTGACCTCTTCCTCGTGAAAAAATTGTACAACGACCTTTCCCATTTTTAATGTCTCTCCCAACATATATGTGTTTGTATGTCTTGTTTGATATTGTTCGGGTAAGCAATTTACAATTTAGGCGGTCTTAGCTTTCAGACAACGCCAATTAACCCAATTTTTTGAACAGGAGTAGAGGTTTATCCATTGTTTCCTGTTTAGAATTGGGTTTCCGGTTCCTTTTTGTTATATAAGAATAAAGTGTCGCTGCCGATACTGGAGTTTGAACACAGATCACCAGAGAGTAAACGCAGGCGATCCCATTTTTAATAAGTAGATCACGTGATAGCAAAGGAAATGTATATATGGGAATTAGCGTGGCGTCTAAATGACTACCATTTCTACTCTGTCCTCTATTACTATTCGGATCACCACTTCTATTCTATCCTTTATTACTATACGGATCGCTATTTCTATTCTATCGTCTATTACTATACGGATCACCATTTCTATTCTATCCTCTATTACTATACGGATCACCATTTCTATCCTATCCTCTATTATTATACGGATCACCATTTCTATTCTATCCTCTATTACTATACGGATCACCATTTCTATTATATCCTCTATTACTATATGGATCACCATTTCTATTCTATCATCTATTACTATACGGATCACCATTTCTATTATATCCTCTATTACTATATGGATCACCATTTCTATTATATCCTCTATTACTATATGGATATCTCTTTCCGCACTATCCTCTATCTCTATACTATTCGCCATATTATTCTTCTATGCTGATCACTATACAGATTACTATTCGGTGGTTACTTTTAGAGCAAGTATTATCGAGTAAATACTATTAGTGCGAGTGTTCTTCAATGGCGTCTGACACCAGTATTGTTCGACGGCCTTACTATAGTTGTATTGGCGATTACAAAGTCTTTACTACCACGAGCATTACGAAAGTGTCAACGAGTGTTCGTTGAAATCCCAAAACTTCTAAATTTTACTTCCACACTATACTTTTAACATCTCCGCCTGAACTATGAAATTTTATTCACTAATTAAATCTTGAACACTTCAAGTCTAGAGTTAGACGTTATCTTCCCTCATAGCTCCAAGAACTTTACTTCTTGCCCTTTCTTACGCTCATACGACACCGCACAATAACCCTCTACCTTGACTGGCTCTTGGGCCTTGCATTGTGTAAACATTAGTAAATAAATAAATATTAACGGACATTTGACTAATTGTTACCTTCCTAGCTATACGTTAGGAGATAGATAAATACAAAGTTAGCTCTATTGTCATGAAGTAGTATATGCATATACAATACATACCGTATATTTCCGCATATAAGACAACCTTTAGATAAGACGAGATCAAAAAATATAGCAAAGTTTCATGAATTTATCCTATACATGTAGTATAAAACGATTGCTTATTGATTATATAACGATGATGTTAATATTAGGTTGGTGCAAAAATAATGTCGTTTTCTCAAATAGTAACATATGTGAGAAAACGACATTATTTTTGCACCAACCTAATAGAAATTTTGTAACTTACTGTATCCTTAGAAATTCAAAATAAACGAAATAACAGCCGTTTCCTTACACACGTCCTCTAAAAGAGAAACCAATGTTTTGTCTATGTTTCATCACGTGATCTCTTGCGAATACTGATTCTTCTTCTTCTTCCTTTCCTTTTCCTATATCTAAATAGTTACAGACAGCCTGGTGTACTAATGGTCATTTACTTATACTTCATCGACAATCACAAAATACTGCTGATAACAGTACGATAATGTACGGTAATAGTACATTCCACTTTTATTGAAAGTTTAATCGAAAGATAAAAATTGCGCTGAACTCAATCATAACTTGATGTTTACATTTTTTCATCTGATCTTGCATGGATACAAATTGATTTCATTGATATTCAATTATTTTTCGAACAGGCAACTTATTATGAAGTTGTGTCTGTAGTATATAAGGTAGAAACGTTTTTATTATTTTTATTATCAGTTTATTTGATAATGTGAATCTTTTCATGTACATTATTAGTTATCGCACCGAGGCCGAAGTTAGCCTACCGACAAACATCATTCAGAATTTCAGGTTTCTTTTTTAGAATTGTAATATAAGACGACCGCCAATTTTTAAAGGTGATTTAAAGGTCATCTTATACGCGAAAATATATGGTATTTCATATTACTATAAATTACTATTTAGTGGATTGGCGTATTCGAGTAAACATTCCTGTTTTTTCTTATTCTTAAGAGTGTAACTCGTGTCTACTAGGCGTGGGTATTCAAGAATCATAATAAAGAAACACTAAGGCACCTTGAAGTAATGGTTAACGGCTCGGATTGAGGAATCGGAGTGTCGAGTTTGAATTCCAGTCATGCTCATTACATTCACCTATGTGCTAATACCCTTTGGAAAAGTATTAAACCATCTCTTCTTCCCCCTATCTATGGGTAAAATAGCAGAATAAACTGGAGCCAGTAGCCTTGTGTGGCAACCCCTCTAGGAGTAGGAAACTGAATTCAAACTTCCTGCTACCTTATGCCTTGCCTCTTTAGACAAAAGCTAGAAGAAGGTAACTTTAAAATTACATCCACCTCGGAGACGAGGGACAGAGTAAACTCAACATAAAAAATGAAACCGGGAAGCCATTGCGCTATTCTGCCTTGAAGGTCAGCATGAACCACAATTGTAAGATAGAGGAGAGTGGTGACTACAACGGCGGCGCAAAAAGCTAAGCTGAATGAATGTCTTTTGGTATGGTTCAAACTTGTAAATAAATGTAAATGGCGCAGAGTGCCAGTCTACTACGGCGAATAGCTAATCCCCATTAGAGACGCCTGCTCAGGACGTGTGTTTATTCAATACCCAAAGAACCCATCTGTGGTTTATACTGCAATTATGCTGAGCAGACATTAGTTACAGGGGGAGAGCGCGTTATCTAGTGTGATCAACAGTCTGAACAAGGCACACTCAAAACCCTCGGTCACGGTGACTTGTGACTTCGTGCTAGCACAACCACCGACGGCTCCCAATGGTTCCGTCAACCCAATTTCACTCACCCGTGGTATGGTTTTTAGGCGCTTTTAAATGGTGACACTGGGATGGCCTCCTCCAGTCCAATAACATCAAGAAGTCTCCTTCCTGACAAATCGACCATGGTGAGATCCGAAGCTGGGTCTCATGCTCAGAAAGCGAACAATCTAACCACTTAGCCAAGTGCCCACCTTGTATTAAGGAAACCCCCTTCAAGCCACAAGATAGGTGCGCTTTAACATACGCAGCCACGAAAGAATTCACAATAAGGCTAAGTTGGCTAACTTTATTTTTGAATCCGTAATTTCGGATTTTTTATTTATTATCCGACATTATCATTTATTTATAATCCGACATTATTATAGTATTACTATAAACGCTATACATAGTGGATACACGTGTCTGAGTATATATTCTTCCTCTATGCGCCGATTCTCTTCAGGACGATGGCGATCATGGCTCTCCACAATTTCCTGTCTTTTGTAGCTCTTAATAAATTTTGTCTTTTCGTGATCTTTCCTGAACCCTGTTCTGCTATCTACTCAAGCTCGTTAGACAGGGGTTACACGTTGTTTTCCTCTGTCCTTTTTTAATTCAACTTGTTCAATGTGTGCCAAATTTTCTAAGCGCTCTCTCCTGATTATTTGCCCTAGAAATTTCAACTCCTCCTGATGTTAAGTTTAAATGTCCTTTTTCCTTATATTTTCTCTAAACCTTCGTCTTTGCTCAAATGTTCGGTCTATGGTATTCTTAGCATCCTTCTATAGAATCTCTTCATGTGAGACGATTATTCCAGCATTCACTGCCGTATAGGACGACTGATATTACATAACAATTCAGTACTGTTTTATTTGTTTCTAACAAAATTTTCCTGTTTCTTAATACTTTGCTTAGCTTTTGGAAGACATAATATATTGTCTTTTGGCCAGAGTATTCGAGAGTGGGCAACAATGACATGCTGTATAAAAGTTACAAACCTAATAATAATAATAACAATAATAATAATAATAATAACAATAATAATAATCATATTAACAATAATAATAAGAATAACAATAACAATAATAATAATAATAATTACAATAATAATAATGACAATAATAATAACAATAATAATAATATTAGGTTGGTGCAAAAATAATTTCGTTTTCTCACATAGTAACATATGTTAGAAAACGAAATTATTTTTGCACCAACCTAATAATAATTAAAATAATAATAATGACAATAATAATAACAATAATAATAATAACAATAATAATAATAATAATAACAATAATAATGCAAAAGTAACATTCAAGAAAGGTAGAATTACAGAAACACCCTCAATAGATTTAGATTTTGTCACAAAGATTAGGGAATTGGAGCATGAAGAAGCTTATAAGTACCTAGGAATTAACGAAGGAGATGGCATACAACACCCCCAAATGAAAGAAAAAATAAGAAAAGAGTACTACAGGCGTGTACGTCTGATACTAAATACTGAACTAAACTCAAAAAATAGAATATCAGCTATAAACACATTGGCTGTCCCAGTGGTGCATTACAGCTTTAATGTCCTTAACTGGACCATAGCTGAAATTAAGCGAATGGACGCCAAAACGAGAAAGCTTCTCACTTGCTATCGCATGCATCATCCCAAAGCTGATGTTGATCGTCTGTATGTGCCCAGATCCGAAGAAGGCAGAGGATTAGTTCAACTAGAACTGTCCTACAAAACTACAACAATTGGCCTCCAAAGATACTTGGAAACTACAGAAGACTGGATGATGGTATGCGTCAAGGAACATGAAAGTAGTAAGCGTCTTTACTCCGTAATGAAAGAAGCCAACAAATTCAAACTGGAGCTTTAAATGGGCGTAGAGATGCAACTACAGCACAATACACCGGCTGAAACTGCAAAATACTTGAAAAAGACAGCAAAGACGAATGCAACCGACCAGATACAGAAGCGATGGCAAGATAAACCGCTTCATGGCCAATACTCTGCCCGTATCAAACAAGCTGATGTAGACAAAACCCGTACCCATCAGTGGCTACGCAGTGCAGGGTTGAAAGCGGAAACTGAAGGTTTTATCCTTGCTGCGCAGGTCCAATGCTTGCTAACTAGGAATTATCAAGCACATATACTAAAATATTGTGTCAGCCCAAAATGCAGATTCTGTGATAAATATCCAGAAACGATTGATCATCTTGTATCAGGTTGCACGATGTTGGCACCCACTGAATATAAAACCCGACATGACAGAGTGGGCCAATATCTGCACTGGAAAATCTGCAACTTCTACGGGAAGGAAACTGAAAGAAACTGGTACCAACACCACCCAGACCCGGTTACGGAGATAGGACCTGTTACAATTCTATGGGACTACACAATTCACACTGACAGAACAATCAAGGCCAACCGCCCAGATATTGTTATTAAAGACCACAAACAAAAACGGTGCCTGCTTATTGATATGGCAGTCCCTGCTGACTGCAATGTATCTTTGAAGATATTCAAAAAGCTGTCAAAATACAAGGACCTTGAAATAGAAGTCTCGAAAATGTGGCATATGGGAACATCAACAATCCCTGTTGTAGTTGGAGCCCTAGGACTGGTTGGAAAAGATTGCAGTAGACTAATTGCAGGGATTCCTGGAAGCCCATGCCTCAAGGAGATACAAAAAATTGTTCTGACAAGTACAGCCCACACTTTACGAAGGGCTCTATCTATGTAATTTTTATTTTATTTATTTTTTTTTTTTTTTTTGTCAGTGAAAAGTGTCATGATGCCATTTCTAACCTTAGGTCCCTGGGTGGGACCCGGAAGGAAATATGTAAACGCCAGAAAGCAAAGAAAATAAAAATAATAATAATAATAACAATAATAGTAATAACAATATTAATAATAATATTAATAATAATAATAATAACAATAATAATAGCAATAATTCATCATAAAACAAACACACCGGGATGAGAAAAATATTATATATATATATAGTTTATACGTTCTTTTTATATATACAAATGTTTAAGTAAATGCCCACTTTAAAATAAACAGTATTAACAACATTTACCGATCGGAATGACTGAGACATTTCATAGAAAATATGTTTCCTCCGACATGAATCGAAAACGAAAATCGAATCCCACACGGAAACCGTCATATAGCCTGACGAGCTATACTATTTAGCTACAGAGGAATAGGTATCTTAACGCAAGCAAATAAGGTAAGATTATTAAATGAACTAAACCCGACAATTATTTTAATATATTTATTGTTTAGACGTTATTTCTATAGATACAAATATTTAAGTGAATGCTCTGTTTATAATAAACAGCATTAACAACATATACCAATTTTTAATTAACTTTTTTAATTTGCTTCTCATTTCCATGCAGTATGTCTGTTTTAATGGCAATAACAAATGTTTCTACCCCAAGAAAAATCTTGAATATTAAATATAAGTAAGAACAAAATTTAAGCTTTTTAATCACGTAACGCACATGAACTGCGACCCAAATAGATTAGAACTTAAGAACAGCTATTAATATTATGTTTACTTCGTCATCAATATTAGCTATACATTTTTACACCAGCATTACTCTCGTAGTTTGAGAGGACGAAACGTGTCATTTCACATGCATCGTTCTCGGCACTTCTGAATTGCATTAACCACGGCTTAACTACGTTCACATCTACTGCTTGTGTCTGTTCAGCAAGAATCAATGAATGAACGGATGCAATTCATTCCGCATGGAGGAAGTCAGCGATACACCATTGCTCCGTATACATTTTCAGTTCCCTCAACTGCCACCTAACTGCTATCTTTAACAAAGAAACAAATTATAATGCTTTATTAGCAAACAGGACCACCTTCTGCCGCCGTATCGCCAGCATTCGCCATTGAATGGCATATGAGCCAACATTATAAAATTGAACGCTCTATTTTCTGACTTCGAATTAGGACTTAATACATACAAACATATATATATATATATATACATTTATTTATATATATATATATATATATATATATATATATATATATGTATGTATGTATTATAAATTGATTTAAAATATGGTTTTTCCGCTACACAGTTGTAACCATGTTTCAAAAATGGAAGGTCCCAATTTAATTTTGTAATTAAATTAAAGACATTAGTTCCATTTCATCCTCAAGCGAATTTTGGAGTAACTTTTAAAATTACTGGGTTTTAAAGACAGCAAAAATCATAATTCGCGTTTCCAAGGATACAGAGAAATTCATTTCAACTAGACGAGGGGTGTTTGCGTGTTCATTATGTCTGTATTTTGATGTATCAGTTATTAATTACGTTTTGGTAGGGGGTTGGGATGTATTCTTCAATGAAATCTGACATCCGTTAAATGCATGTCGTCTGGATTTTTTTAAAATTTTATTGTTAACGGCAAAAATTCTTACGGCATTTTTTCTATTTGTATATTTAAAGATTTTTTTTTTATATATATGATTTTTATATATATATGACTTGCTCTAACCTCTATGCTATTCAGCGCGTCGATGACCAAGTTTGTGCTTGCAGGCAATATATATATAATTATATATATATAACTATATATATATAACTATATATATATATATATATATATATATATATATATATATATATATATATATATATACATTGACAGCACGAAAGTGTCTAGCATATGTATCTATCTATCTATCTATGTGTGTATATATATATATATATATATATATATATATATATATATATACAGTAGCGGGCATAATATAAGGAACGGAAACAACAAAGACATAAATATGTGTATTACTTAAAAAGTAATGCATGATTAGCAATGAAATTTTTACCGAATAAAGATTAGGGTGTAATGCATAAATATTATACAAAGTTACAAAAATTTACATAATAGTTTTTTTTTTAAATAAAGATTAAATGGAACAAAGGAAATAAGCTACTGGACAAAAGTTAAGGAACGATCTTATTAATACTTGATTGTAAACAAAATATCAACAAAATTTTATATTTGGTAAACATCCCCTTATTTTCAATGACTTCTCTGCATCGTCGATCACATGATCTAATTAATTTCTTGCAAAAATCAGCAGTAATTCCCTCCCATTCGTCTTTCAATAGCTCCCATAGGTGATCTTGGTTTTTCGGGTTTCTTTTCTGAGCCCTTTCTCCAATTATCTTCCAAACATTTTCTATTGGATTCAGGTCGGGGCTCTGGGCTGGCCACTTGATTAGGGCGATTCCTTCTTCTTCAAATAAAGCCATAACCTTCTGAGCCTTGTGGCAAGGTGCATTGTCCTGCATGAAAATAGGAGATTCATAAAGATTATGGTGTAATCTTGGTACCACATGCTGCTGAAGAAGCCTTTTGTAAATCTCAGCATTGATATTGCCATGTACGTGGATGATAACGTCAACTCCTGCAGATGAATTCATTCCCCACACCATGACACTGCCGCCACCAAACTTAACGGTTTTCTTGACACATTGAGAAGACAGTCTTTCACCTGTTCTACAGTGTACGTAAGTTTTACCTCAGAACCAAATATAGTAAACTTGGACTCGTCATTGAAATGAACTGTATCCCATTGTGCGTCAGTCCAAACAACATGTTCTCGCGCATACTCCACGCGTGCCATTTGGTTTCGCTTTGAAATGAGAGGCTTCGAAGCTGGAATACAGGCATGCAATCCTGCATTTTTTAACTTGCGAGAAACTGTTTTCCTTAAGATCTTATTATCTGTATCTTCATTAAATTTACGGGCAATTGATGTGGCAGATTCAAAACGGTTTTTTGTAGATATTCTAACAATTCTTCGATCTTCTCTTTGCGATGTTTTTGGAGGTCTGCCGGTTTTTGGTTTTGCATCTGACGTTTTATCGGTTTTATACCTGCTAATTACACGATGAACGACACTTTTAGACCTCTGAACAATATCAGAAATTTCTGAAATTGACCTTTCTTCTTGATAGTTAGCGATAATGAGTTTTTTTTCTTCAAAAGAGAGCATTTTGCGTGTAGAATTTGTCATATTGCTTAAAAATAAAGTCCTAATGATAAATGAACTTTTACTTATTGTTGAAAAGCTTCATCGAGTTTTTTAACAATGTAAATTAAAAGTTTATGCAAATTATTAACATCGTTCTTTAACTTTTGTCCAGTTGCTTATTTCCTTTGTTCCATTTAATTATTATTTAAAAACAAAACAATTATGTAATTTTTTGTAACTTTGTATAATATTTATACGTTACACCCTAATCTTTATTCAGTTAAAATTTCATTGCTAATCATGCATTACTTTTTAAGTAATACACATATTTATGTCTTTGTTGTTTCCGTTCCTTATATTATGCCCGCTACTATATATATATATATATATATATATATATATATATATATATATATATGCTAGACTCTTCCGTCACATTCGACGTATGAGGGTCAAGCAACTCAGTTCGTAGGAAACGACACCTGCACACACACACACACACGCACATCGCCCTCTGATAGTATACCTTTTTATTTTCACCCGGAACTGCCTAAATTCATTTTTCGTACTCTGTTCTTGGTAAAGATAAGAACCGATTCAATTAGCAGCCTGATTCATTACTAGATAAGTTGACATAATGTCTCGTCACTTGCATGCTACAAGGCTTAACGGGGAGTGTGAGATTAATTAGAGCGTTGCCTTGTGTTAACTGGCCTTCGTCACGACAGTAATGACTATACACCTTTAAGGCGTCTATAACGTGACGCGTAGGCCAGTGGTTAAGGTTACGGTCAAGCTAATGGATGCTTCAAACATATTTGTGTCGTTTTTTATTCAAATGACTATTTTTAAGGTTTACTGTTTAATGTCTTCAAGTATTGACAGCGAATAAATTCAACTGGGGGCTCCGTATCTGTGTCCTTGTGCCAAAACTATACTTAGTAAACGACCTAGAACCAGTAACACGTTTATTGCCTTGCGACATCTGTTGATCCTTTCAACCTCTGAAATTATATGTAGTTTCTAGTTTCCTTGTAATGCAAACAACCAACAAATATATAACACCTGGTATTCAATTAAATTTAGTTTAGCAGCACACCTGTCGTACGTTTATTGTATATGTCTGTCGTGGTAAAAAAAAATACTGTACATCATTTTGTTCTGGTATTGGCTACTGCTAGATTCAAAATAATAAATTTAGTTCGGCTGTGTTTAATCCGAACGCAAGTGAAGCCGCCCATTGATACATACATATATATCATGAATGTCTTAAAATGTCGCGTCGCCACTAAGTGGTTGCTCATGACGGGAAAAGAGAGAAAATACAGTTTAAAAAACAATTGACAGCAATATATTAAAGTAAGTCATTCATTTTTTTTTTTTTTTGTTTAATTCAATCTTTTGTTTATGATGTCTGAATATTTTCCTTTTCGTTATATATTTTTTACGCTTTGCTGAAGATTTCTTTTGAAGCTGGTTCAATTCCGCCATTTTAGAATGTTAAACAAACACCTCCGTTTTGGTTAAAAGTCAAATTCTCATAAATGGTAATTGTTCCTGATCGTTTCGTTCATGCGAAGAGAGAAAGCTTCTATTCTGTTCATAACGAAGAATGGTCAATTAGTATACAGGTTCAATACACGCCTACTAAGAAATTGGCCAAATTTTCTTCTTGTGTAATGTAAGATAATACGTTATGTTTCTTGAACGGTAAATCATTTTCTTAAATATATTGATATTTTATGACATGTCTCTTCAGTACATAGGTCATGACAGCTGTCCATATATGTATCTTTTGCTTATTAAATGTGAATTGCTATTAATCCTTGGCAAAGGTACTGGAGTGGTTTTCTCCGTGGCTGTGAATACAGAGTAGTCTTTCTTCAGAAGTAGCTATCACTGAAAGCTAGAAATTTAAGTCTACTCTGCTATATTTAACCCATAGCTAGAAGAAGACAAGATGGATTCTTGTGTTTTCCAAGGTCATTAGTGCAAAAAGGGACTAAAACGATTAAGCCGGAATTTGAACTCAGGTTGCTGTTTCCAGTTTTCGTGCCGTTAACCGTTTCGTTAATCACACATAAATACATCTATCTATCTATGTCTCTCTCTCTCCCTATATATATATATATATATATATATATATATATATATATATATATATATATATATATATATATATATATATATATATATATATATATATATATGAAGAAATATAGTATATATGTGCTCAATATCAAAGATAGAGCGTGTGTAAATATAAAAGTGAACATAGAAGTCAGCACTTAGAGGCGACAGTCTGTTTTCATATATATATATATATATATATATATATATATATATATATATCCGCATAAGAAAAAATCATTTGATTGATTTATTTTTTACGGCTTATTTCATTTAAAGCCAGAAGATAATTTGGGAATCGAAGAATATTTTAGAGATAATAATTTACTCATACAAGCTTCCCTATTTAACCCATAGAAGAGGTGAATTCGTACATTTCATTTTATTCTTGCTGCACAGTTTGCTAACTAGAAATTATCAAGCCAGCAGACTGAAAAACTGCGCTCACTTCAAATAGAGATTCTGCGATGTATATCCAGAAACAATTGCCCATCTTGTATCATGTGGCACGGTATTAGCATCCACCGTTTATAAAACTCTGTAGGACAGGGTGGGTCAATCTCTGCACTGGAAAATCTGTAACTTTTATGGGAAGGAAACTACAAGAAACTAGTATGAACCCCACCCAGACCCAGTTGCGGACATAGGACCTGTAACAAATTTTGTGGGACTTACAATACACACATACAGAACAATTAAAGCTAATCACCCAGACATCGTTATCAAAGACCAGAAAAACAGAATATGTTTTTGTAGACTGTATTGTATCTTTGAAGATCTTCAAACAACTCTCAAAATACAAGGATCTTGAAGTGGAAGTTTTTGGAATGTGGCACATGAAGATAAAAACAATTTTAGTTGTCGCTTGTTTTGATTGGAAATGCTTTTGAGAGACTCACTGAAGGGATTCCTGGTAGTCCATGCCTTGAAGTATTACAAAAAAATGTTCTCAGAAGCACAGTACACACCCTGTGAAGAGATTTCGCTATATAAAATATATGTGTTTTTAGGTTATTTTTTTTTTTTTTACACTATTGTGCAGGGGAAGATTTCATGATGCTATTTCTGACCTCAGGTCTCTAGTTGGGATTTGGAAAGAAATGAATATATAACAAAAATCAAAGGGATTAATAATAATAATAATAATAATAATAATAATAATAATAATAATAATAATATGGTGCCTCTTTATTGATATGACAGTCCGTGCAGACTGCAATGTATCTTTGAAGATATTCAAAAAGCTGTCAAAATACAAGGACCTTGAAATAGAAATCTCAAAAATGTGGCACATGGGAACATAACAATCCCTGTTGTAGTTGGAGCCCTAGGATTGGTTGGAAAAGATTCCAGTAGACTAATTGAAGGGATTCCTGGAAGTCCATGCCTCAAAGAAATGTAAAAAATTGTTCTCACAAGTACAGCCCACACTTTATCTTTGTAATTTTTTTCTTGTCAGTGGAAAGTGTCATGATGCCATTTCTAACCTTAGGTCCCTGGGCAGGACCCGGAAAGAAATGTGTAAACGCTATAAATCAAAGAAAATAAAAATAATAATAATAATAATAATAATAATAATAATAATAATAATAATAAAACTAGCAAAAAATGAATATGCCCACAGACATAGCAAGGTAGCGACATATGTGCACTGGGAGATATGCAAGAAGCACAAAATTGAAACCGCTCAAAGATGGTATGAGCCCCAACCAGATACAGTTACCTAAAATAACGATGTAACTATCCTCCGGGACATGCCAATTCAAACTGACAGAGAAATAAAAACCAACAGACCTTATATTATCATAAAAGACAAGAAATTCAGGAAGTATATGCTTATTGACATAGCAGTACCATCTGAGAGAAACACCTCCATGAAAATTATCGAAAAAATTTTCAAATACAAAAATCTGGAGATAGAGATTAACAGTATGTGAGGAATGAAGACTTAGACTGTACCAATAGTAATCAGAGCACTGGGCCTCGTGAGAAAAGGAATGGACGATTTTACTAACAGTGTCCCATACATGTTTCCCAGAAAATCGCTCTACTAGGAACATCCCATATACTAAGAAAAAAGCTATCAATTAAGTGACAATTCTCCTATAGGACCTAAGGACCATAGTTTGGACCCGGCTCTACAGGATACAAAGCAGGAAACATAATATACACAAATAATAATATACTATATTATCTGACTTGCTATTAAGACATGATTAAATAACTGTTTTTTCAGCGTTAATACTTAGTTGGATACTGATGACATAGGTTTAAGGATAGAGCCCCGGGGTAACTTCGCATTAATGTGAAATGATCTAGAAGCGTAGCCGTTCAACATAACCTTCATTAAATGATTTGTTAAGAACGATTGGATTAAGCCAAATATTTGTCCAGAAACGCCGAGACTCGGACTGTGGCTTTAGACACCTCGAAGGCGTTTGATAGGGTTTGGCATGCTGGCTTTTTCCACAAACTCAATGACTATAATGCCAGCATGTCAAACCCTGTCAAACGCCTTCGAGATATTTAAAACCACAGCCCGAGCCTCGGCATTCTTATCTAAAGTTTGATAACCGTTAGCACTTCGTCGGTTGACATCGGTTATACTTGCACCTGTTATTACTTCATGAAATGAAAACGAAAGCTAGATTATTTATCCGAAAGAAGATCGTGTGGAGTAAAATGCTTAAACAATTTGAAGTTGATTAGAGCTTCTAGGACTTGAAAAAAAAAAAAAAAAAAACGTTAAAAAGTAATAAGGCGATAATTTGAGGGATAAGGAGTTTCCCCAGAGTTTTTATAATGACGGGAATTACAGAGGAGATTTTTCCAACACGCCGGAAAGCAAGAAGCAGCAAGGAATTCGTTCCTAAAATCTATATTCTAATTAGATGCTTCGCAACTTATTATTAGTAGTAGTATTACCTTGTCCTTCATGTTCCTGCTATACCCTTATCTATCTGGGTGTCATGGTGGCTATATCGGGCTTTGTATATTTGTACCGCAGAGTCACTTTGTTGGTGTTCTGTTTTATCTCAATATTAAAAGCAGTGTCACCAACCTAAAACAAAAGATAGAACTAACTCTAAAAACTATATGCCTATCACATACTCGTAGTAATTTATCATTATTATTATTATTATTATTATTATTATTATTGTTGTTGTTGTTGTTGTTGTTTTTGAGATTATACTGTGTGGCATGTGTCTGGTATATCTTTATCAAACCGGATGCCATGACAGGTATTTTGTGTTTCGTATAATTGTAGCTCGGCATAACTTTTTGGCGGGCTGTCCTCTCAATCAGTGACAACTGGTGTAGAGTAGAACGCTTTCCAAAAACACTTTAGGAGTAATCGAACGGACTGGAGATTTGAGGATGCGTTTTGACAGGCCAAATTCTACCAGTTCTACAGTCGGCAAGAATAACAAGAAAAGTGTTGGAGATCTGCGAAAAACCTGGTGTTTAACCTGTTCTCATCAACGAGCAACCCATATCCTTTGTATAAACATGCAAAGACAAGCATATAGAGAGCTGTTTGGAAAACTATCAGAAAAACGAATTCGCTTCCCAACATAACAAAAAGAAATTGAAAAGAAAAAACAATTGTACCGAAACAATGTATATAATATGTGCTTGTCACACATGAAATGGCGCATTCTTTGTTTGGTTGTTGATCCGGTCATCAAACGAAGTAACCTCCCTAGTATATAAAAAAATCTTGACTTATTCCTGACCCTTGTTCTTTCTAGATAATTTTTCTTACAATACATTGTTATTCATAAGCCCAATGAAAATGATTACAATGAAACAATGTCGAGTAATCTTAATATATGGCCGTCCTGGGTATGACGATAAACTACATCCGGCAGCAAGGCCTCTGATTAGGAAGTTTTGAGTAGCAAGGAACCACCTCTTAACTGCTGTTGTTCTCAGGTCCACCCTGACCCGGTGTGATGCGGCCTATTAAGGTCCCAGCTGTGGGAAAATAGTTAACCCCAAAACTGGGGTCAAAACACTATGAAAATGTAAAAATAGGTTTTTATAATAAAAATGCCAGCAATACTTTTTTATCAATACTGCGCAGGTTATTTGAAGCCAGAGAATATTTTTAGACTGAAAGAATTTTGTGAGGAGGTAATAATGTGATACACATCTTACTAATTAACCCATAACTGGGGGAAAAGAAATGGATTCATACCTGTCTCAAGTTTATTTGTGTGTAAGTAAAGAACCCAAATGAAATTGGAACTCGGCGCGCCATTTAAAAATTCCCAGCTATTACACCTCCCGTACATCCAAGCTAACAATACTTGGTATTTCCAAGGCTTGCTTAACTTCGGTAATCGTGTGATACTATTTGTTGTTTCCGCGGTAAAATATAAGAGAGTTTTGTTAAAACATAGGAAAGTTTTCTTATGGATGGAAGGAGCGATATACTGAAAGATTTTGGAACAAGAAAGGTTAATGCATAAAACTCGTGGGAAGGATTGACGATTTAATTCACATATAAACGACTACCTAAATTGTATGCTGAGGTTTTGGACAATGGAAAATGACCCAGGCTCCGAGGGCAATACGAAGAGGAAACGTAATTTTGTAAACAACAAACTTGGAATTGATTTTGCCGGTCGGAAGTTGAGTTGAGGCACCGGAAAGGATGGAGAAGCCACCCCCGCTCACTGAAGAGATTCAGTGGGAGGTGATAATATGAGAGAGTGGAAGAGGGAAATTCCCCAGAATTATGAATTAAACCGACAAAATGGGGATTCACCAAATTCTCCTGCTTCGCCGTGCCCCACACCAAGTTGAGCGAATACCAATAAATACGACTGCACGAGATGAGACAGACAGAGAGAGAGAGAGAAAGAGAGAGAGAGAGAGAGAGTTCTAGCCACCGGACGTAAGACACTCCACGTGATTATCTGCCGACGAAAATAACATCCGACTTAAGCCTTGTGCCGAACTTTACCAAAACAGCAAAACAAACTTTACCAAGTCAACAACAATATCACTACCGATTTAGACGCGGGTTGGACTGATAATTAATTGCATGCGAACTCTGATATAACCAATTATTAGGACTGATATAAAAACAGTATTTACTTTTTGTTCAATTTATTCGAGTGTTATTTTTCCCTGTACGTCTTCGCCCTGCTTAGACCAACCCAACACGATGCCTGCAACGATTCGATTCGAGTTGAATGATCCGGAGTTATATTGCAGGTGTTAAATTAGATGTTTTTGTTTCCATTGGTCGCGTGGACTTCTTAATGCACTGCGTATTGGTGTTAATGTTTAGGGTTGTATCTATTTATATTCTATGTTTTGTTTTCATTCGTTGTGTGCACTTCCCATGTATGTAACAACGAAGCTTTTTGCTACCTGCATTGTCGCTGTCGAGTTGCATTTACTTGTGGCAAGCCTCATTTGCTCTCGGGAAAAATGAAGTCATTTTTGCCATCTATGTTACAACTAACCACGCAGCGATCTGCCTCTACTATGTTGCAACTGATGGTGTGTTTACCTGTCGAATAGGATATCCGACAGGCCCTTGGTAAACCATTTTGTTGAAAAGGAAATCAGATCACAAGACGCTTCTGATAACAAACAAATATTTATTACTGGCAATTACTACACACTTCTCTCTTCTTTTTGTTTTAAGCTGGAGAAAACATTCGTCTTTGCACAAGGATTTCTCTCTTTTTAGGCCCTTCACTATGAACAGTGAGTCTAATAACAGTAGCGATCAGTAAAAGGATGTGCTCGAACTGCGATTTGCAGGTCGGGGACACTAAAATCAATCACGTGCGGAAGTTTAAATATCTGGGAAGCGTCTTGGTAAATGCGACACTGAGATCCGTAGACATATTGGGATGGCCAAGGTCACATTCCATAAGCTGGTCAGAGTATTGCGACACAGGAGGATTTCTTTGGTAACAAAGAAAAGAATACTGAGCTGTTACGTGACATCTGTCCTTCTTTACGGCAGCCAATGTTGGACGATTTCCTCAAAGGTAAAGAAGAGACTTGAGGCGACGGAGATGTGGTTCTACAGAAGGATGCTAAAGATATCATGGGGCGAGCGTGTGAGGTCTTGAGGAGGATGCAAACAAGGAGGAAGCTTATACTTAAGGAAGAGGCAGATGAAATTTCTGGAACACGTACTGAGAAAGGAGGGCCTGGAGAATCTGATACTCACAAGTCGAATAGAGGGAAAACGAGACAAAGGGAAGCAACGCATGACATACCTGGCGAGCTTGACAGAACGTGGTCTGGGGGAGTTTGCAGAGCCACGAAACTAATTAATAATAGGGGTATAGGGAGAGGTGGAGAGCCGTTATCGCCTGCGTTCTCAAAGGACACCGCATGTAAAAAGAAAGAAAAAGATTACTTCTTTCGTCTCCGTTTCTTTCTCTTTAACTTCGTATTTTTAATACCCAGGGGACAAGATTTTGCTGACTGACTGGGGCGGCTCTCACCCAGTATGTGACGACAGTTATGGATCTTCATGTTTATAAAATCTTCGGACACACGAATTGTCACGTAGACCTTTTTTTTCAGACAGAAAAGATTATTTTGACAGAAAGCAGATGCCCATAACTGGCTAGCTCTGGCCGTTAGATAAAACCATAAATATATTACGTTATTTTCTGAAATAGGGTCGGGCGAGGATAAACATGAATATTTCCGATTTTTTGCTCGCTTGGTCATGCGAAGATTCTGTCACGTATACACCGTTTTAAATTACGAATACAGGTTTCGATTCTAACCAATTCCAGTCTCAAGTATTAATCAAGCGTTCTAATATATTCTAATTAACTGTTGCATTTGGTTTCTTTCTTTCTTTTCTTTTCTTTTTTTTTTTTTTTTCTATAGTTTTTTCATCTTTCTGTATCCACATTCTCACTTATGTTTATTTAGTAGAACTATTATAATTCCTTCGCTCCAGGGTCTATTTATTAGGTTGGTGCAAAAATAATGTCGTTTTCTCACATAGTAACATATGTGAGAAAACGACATTATTTTTGCACCAACCTAATACATTGTTCAGACTTGACCTCATCTTTATTGTCACTTTCCCGAAGTTTCGACCGTTGTACGTTCCGGTCTTCTTCAGGTGATATACGTTGTAATTTCGAACCGAACCCTTTATTTTAGTCCATTCAGGGAGTGGATTGTTCTAATTCCACGTAGCATGCTTTTGGATATCTCAGTTTTAATTAATTCGGTCAGATAACTCTGCAACATATTCCAACAAATATCACCTGAAGAAGGCCGGAGCGTACAACGGCTGAAACGTCGTGAATGTGACAGTAAAGATGAGGACAACATTTCTTTTTTTAATCATTTCACCCAATAGCAAGGCAATTATGCCACTAAGACGCAGGAGGTTACTGAGTGTGAGAGAATATGAGAAAAAGAAAAATATTATTAAGGAGAGAGAACAATAAAAGAACAGGAATCAAGAAGACAGAAAATAACGATTGGCATATAATATTTTGAAATTCAAAGTTGACTGGAAAGCAAGAAGTCGGAAGAGAGTTCCACAGGTGAGAAGTGCGAGAGAAGAAACTGTTAGCATAGAACTTACGGTTACATCTAGCCAATTCAACTAAAATGATGAGACCTTGCTGCCAATCTAATACTGCGCTTAAATTCATAAAGTCTAGGTAACAAAGAGGAAAGCTTATCAGAACAATTTACCATGAAAATATTTATAGAAACGTTAAAGTGAACGGAACTGAAACCGAGATGCCAGTTAGATTGCAGATTATTCGTTGTATTTTATTAAGAAACTCTAAGTACCTTGCAGAAGAACCAGATGCATGAACTTATAAATATGTAAGATAGATTCTGTTGAGAAAAAATGTTAGCCCGAGAAGGCAGAAAAAGTGACTCTAATGGAGGTAAAAATGGGTATATCAGTATATTTTATTTGTATAATAAATATGGCGAATGCGGGAAGTGAATGTATAATACTAGATTATATCACCCGAAAAAAATACAATACAAATACATACAAATACATAGAAATAAATGCAAATACATACAAATATAATACAGATACATAAAAATAGAATCCAAATACAATAAAAATGCAAACGAATACAATACAGATACATTCAAATACAATACAGATACATTCAAATACAATACAGATGCATAAAAATAAATACAAATATATAAAATACAATAGAAATACATACGAATACAATACACATACATACAAATACAATAAAGTGCATACGAATACAATGCAAATATATACAAAATACATACAAATACAATACAGATACATACAAATACAATAGATATGCAGTACAAGTGCATACAAATACAATACAAATACATACAAATACAATACAAATACATACGAATACAAAACAAATACATGCAAATACAATACAAATACAGTATAAATGCATACAAATACAATACAAATACATACAAATACAATACAAATACAATACAAATACATACTATGCCTTTTCAGATGTGTGGATTTGAGGGATTTTCTTCTAAGTCGGGTGTTCTTATAACTTCCTCTCATCCGGTTGACCTATGCGTGTATGTTCTAAGTTCAACTGGGTTCATTTTATTGTTGATATAGGTTCGCCCGCCGACATCCTTTGAGGTTTGATTCTACACATGGTGAACCTGAGGTCATCTTCCATGTCGACCCTAGAGGAAGCCAATCTTTTGACGTTCTGAAGTGACAAAACCCACTTTAGGGTGACGCGAGTGCATATTGGATTCCCTACAGATCCACACTTCTTAGATTATTTTCCACCCTACCACCATTTTCCCACAGACGAAACATAAAGTCTCACCAATATATTGCTTTTTTCATGGCAAATTTTAAAACTTAGTTCCACCAGTCCAGCCCTCCATAGTTTGAACGTGCTA
>OZ010590.1:16921021-16948521 GCA_963932145.1 Acanthosepion lycidas | reverse complement strand
ATAATTAATTTCATTTAGTTTTGGTTTCGTTTACATACATATATATATATATATATATATATATATATATATATATATATATATATATATATATATAACCAGTAATATGGAGTACCAGAAAAAAGCGATAACAACAAAAATTGCAATATAAGTTCTGGTAAAAAAAATGATGCTGAAGACATTAGGTTTATAATACCCAGAAATTCATACACAGATATCCTCAAAAACACATGGCACAGTGGACAAAAGAGTTATAGAGTGACAGGACCAAAAGTGTGTGAGTTCAATACCCGGTTAAGGCAGTGGAGAAATTTCAGAGGGAAACTAACAGGATATAACTGATAACGGACATCGATTTAACATGGCACGTGGAGCGAAATAAAGGGTTCAGTTCGACATTCCAACCACCGGAAGAAGGCCGAAACGTTGTAATAAATATGGCGACAAAGATGAGGACAATAGTCCGAATATATATATATATATATATATATATATATATATATATATATATATAAAGAGAGAGAATTTGAAGTTTCTGATTTTATTTTCATGGTGGAGTATACTTCTATTGTCAACTAATATTTCTACAAAACGTGAATGTGGACAGGAATGTTCTCTCAAATGTTGTGCAATAGAACTTGAATCCGACATGTGTAAAGTATACCTTCTGACGTCGTGAAACCAACATATATATTTACGCTATAACCAACATATATATTTACGCTTTTTGCAGACACACAATCTCCCAAAGGACATTTTAACTGACATACAATCTTGATTTTTTGCAACAGAGACGACGGAGTTGACGGAGAAGTGTAATTGCGGATGATTAAGTTCGTTATATTAAATTTAGTATAGTTTATAACTAGTTTTACTTTTTTACTAAGATCATTGGGGGATATATTAGTACTTACGAGTTTTTTTTTAGAATTCTTTCGTTTTGTTTATAGTTAAAGTGTATTTGATTGTGGTATAATAGGTTAATATGTTAAGAGTTATTTGAGAAGTATTATGTTCTTTTTTATATATGTTAATATTTCTAATTTCTTAATATCGTCTAATTTGTTCATGAACAATTTAATTAGGAAAGTCTTTATTAATGACAGTTTGTTTAATGTTTTATAATTCAGTGTAGAAAATCTTTCCGTGGAAGTGTCAATTTTTGCACGGTTTATTAAATTTTGTATAATCGCTGTTTTGTAATCGTTAGGACATTCATTTTTATAGTCGTGAGCGCACGTGTTTATGCTAGTTATTTTTTCTATGGGGATGTAGTAAATGTATTGTTATTAGTGTCTACCAATACATCAAGAAAAGGAACTGTGTTATTATTGTTAAGTTCATATATGAACTTAAAGAACGGAGTTTTTTGTAAGTTTTTTGTAGTTCATGTATTTCGTCTGTGCTTTTAACTAAAAGGAGAATATCATGTCTATATCTTAGGTAAATGGAAGGCTATTTAGTGGTATTAAATATCTTATTTTCAAGGTTAGCCATATAGAAGTTAGTAAATGTTGGTCCCAGAACTGAACCCATGGAAACACCATTACACTTAAATATACAAATACACATATACATACACTTACATACCTTCAAATTCTAATGCACTGGTATAATTCAAATATACACAACTAATATATAGTTTCGAATATAATACAAATATACAAATACCATGACATTCCCAAATATATAAATATATTCCATATTTACATAGATATACAAAAGTATACATACTATTTATATTATATATGTGTGTGTGCATGAGAGAGAGAGACAGAGTGTGTGTGTGTGTGTGTGTGTGTGTGTGTGTGTGTGTGTGTGTGTGTGTGTACAGGATGATTAAAAAGTAACTCCCCATTTTTAAAAAATTATAATTTATTTATTAACAATAATTTTTACAAGAAATGAATATGAGAGGAAAGCGTTTAGGTTTTATTTAAAATTTGATATGCACGCCATATTTCGCTACCAGATATTCGAAGCATCCAGGAATTCTTGTGGTATGGAAGACTTCGTTTGGCAGACTTGCTCCTTTAGCCAACACCCCACCCAAGAAAAAAAATCACAGGATGTTAAGTCAGGACATATATATATATATATATATATATATATATATATATATATATATGAAAACAGACTGTCGCCTCTAAGTGCTGACTTCTATGTTCACTTTTATATTTACACACGCTCTATCTTTGATATTGAGCACATATATACTATATTTCTTCATATATATATATATATATATATATATATATATATATATATATATATATATATATATATATCCAGTTAAGATGAGAACGAATAGAGTACAATTCCAACGTTCGTAACATTTAATTTAAAAGCATACTCAATACAAAGTAGAGCAATATTCTTTATTTTTGGATATTACATCGAAAACATGGCAAAATCGCTACACAATTGCAGTCGTTTTTCGATAAGTATCAATGCATCTCATCAGGCGATTATCAATTGCAATCGCCTGATGAGATGCATTTGATACGCGTCGATACACGACTGCAATTGTGTATTTATTTTGATATGTTTTCGATGTAATATCCTAGAATAAAGTATATATATATATCCGCATAAGAAAAAATTGATTGATTGATTTGTTTTTTACGACTTATGTCATTTAAAGCTAAAAGATATTTTTGGGATAGAAGAATATTTTGGAGATAATAATTTACTGATACAAGTCTCACTATTTGACCCATAGATAGGGAGAAGAGGTGAATTCATACATTTCGTTTTATTCTTGCCGAACAGTTTGCTAACTAGAAATTATCAAGCCAGCAGACTGAAAAACTGCGTTGACTTCAAATACAGATTCTGTGATGTATATCCAGGAGCAATTGACCCTCTTGTATCATGTGGCACGTTATTGGCATCCACCGTTTATAAAACTCTGCAGGACAGGGTGGGTCGATATCTGCACTGGGAAATCTGTAACTTTTATAGGAAGGAAACTACAAGAAACTAGTATGATCATGTTTATATATCACTCGTAAAAATTCAACTCTTCTGCCTCCTGGCTATGCATAAATAGCAGGACACACTGAGCTATGAATGGCGACCGGTCTAGGAGTAAATAAATGTATGACTTCCCTATCCTGATGACACTTTCAATTTCGTGATGGCAATTCCTACGCCAACGCCTATACCAATCAGTATTGGCCACTGCCTTTCCCTTGGACAATGTCAATGGCTTGGAGAGGGGAGACATGATGTACGAGCAAAGGCCGATCTCTCATAAAATCCCTGACCAGGTCTGCGCACTGGAGATCTATGCACATATATTCCATTTGCCTTCTCGAAACCAACGAATTTCGAGATAGATAGATAGATAGATAGATAGATAGATAGATAGATGAACAGACTGAAATACAGATAGATAGATATTTAGATAGATAGATAGATAGATAGATAGATAGATAGATAGATAGATAGATAAAGGAACAGACTGATAGATAGATAGATAGATAGATAGATAGATAGATAGATAAAGGAATAGACTGATAGATAGATAGATAGATAGATAGATAGATAGATAGATAGATAGATAGATAAAGGAACAGACTGATAGATAGATAGATAGATAGATAGATAGATAGATAGATAAAGGAACAGACTGATAGATAGATAGATAGATAGATAGATAGATAGATAGATAGATAGATAAAGGAATAGACTGATAGATAGATAGATAGATAGATAGATAGATAGATAGATAGATAGATAGATAGATAAAGGAACAGACTGATAGATAGATAGATAGATAGATAGATAGATAGATAGATAGATAGATAAAGGAACAGACTGATAGATAGATAGATAGATAGATAGATAGATAAAGGAACAGACTGATAGATAGATAGATAGATAGATAGATAGATAGATAGATAGATAGATAGATAGATAGATAGATATTTAAAGGAACAGACTGAAATATAGACAGATAGATAGAAAGAAAGAAAGAAATGAACAGAATTAGATAGACAGATAAAGACGGATTGAGATAGATATGTCCTCATACACATATATAAAGTCTAGTATATGTTATTATAAACAACTATTTTGTAGGCTAATTATATTTACAAAATCATGACAGTTTATACGATAAGAGAATTACGTAATTACTATTTCATTAATACGAGTATATTATCAACTATTTGTTTATTACCCCCCTATATATATATGTATATATATATATATATATATATATATATAGATAGATAGATAGATAGATAGATAGATAGATAGATAGATAGATAGATAGATAGATAGATATGAAATATGGATTGGTATACGGCAGTGTTATTGGTATTAGAAAAGCTGTCAGACACAACCGACTTCGCTTCTAATGTCAAAAATAGAAAATTCATAAACCCCAGCTCTCTACAAAATATGAGAAAAAATTAGTTATTCCCAAAACTCGGGTTTTTATCACCACCTCTAAAACAACTAGAGATATATATAGGAAGAAAAATAAAACCAACACCAATCCAGATGCCAGGATGTATGAAATAAAGTTTCTGCAATGTAGAAAATGTTACATTGGCGAGAGTGGGAGAGTTGGCAGAGGCACGAAACTTATTGAAATCTACAAGGAATAGGAGGAATTGGAGAGCCATGATCGCCTACGTCCTGAAAGGACAAAGTACATAAAAAGAAAGAAAAATGGCTACACTGGAAGTAATTTACTCTTCCGAAACAAAGTTTTAGAATTACCGTAAATTCTCGAAAATAATACGCACCTATAAATAATACACCCCCCAAAAAATGTTCCAAAAATTAAGAAATATATCCCTATGTATAATTGGCATCTATAAATTTTGTCAAAAAAAAAAAAATAATTACGAAGACATTTTGTCGACGTTTACATTAAGAATAAAATTGAAACTCAGCGGCTAAAATAATTTTGTCGTCAAAACATGCGAGTTATAAGTGCAAATTTTAACCAAAAAGTAATAGAATTAGCAGAAAGAATAGGAAACAAAGCTGCAGCTAGAGTATATGAGATGAATGAGGGTAACATACGTTTATGGAGAAAGAATAAAAATGTAAAAACCAAGTGCCAAAGCTATAGGTAGAGGAAGAAAAGCTCAATATCCAGATATGGAACAAAATTTAGTTGAATACGCGAAAGAAAGACGATAAAGTATTTTATAGATTTTTTCATTTTTTCGCCAAATAAAAAATGCGGTTACTGATAAACATAAATTTATTGACAAAAAAAATGTTACACTTATTATTTTTTGATTAAAAATGAAAATTGGGATAATATCTTTCTTATTTTAGAACAACAAGTACGTATTTATTATTATAAATCAATAACAAAAAATATTTTGGTTTAAATCTATTTATAATACGCACAAATAGTATCACCTGTAATTTACCGTAAAAATGCGTATTATTTTCGAGAAATTACGGTAAAGATTTCTAAAAGATGCTTATTTTTTTATTTTTAAGACTTACAAGTTGTCTTTTCACCTCCATATATATATATATATATATATATATATATATATATATATATCGCGCTTCGTAAGAATTGAGCGCTATGGCGGCCGGTATGGCGTTTACATATCAAGTATATAATGCGTTAAAATTCCTTTTCTCTGCCGTGCGCCGATAGTTTTGGGGTAAGAGTCTCTGACTTATGTAAATTCGGTCAAGTTTCGATCCCAGCTTGAAACGGATATCTAGTCACACTGATGGCTGTCTGTGGATTTCGATATATATATATATATATATATATATATATATATATATATATATATATTCATTCATTTACTTCCAAAGAATAGCTAAGAATGAGCATACATAATGAAAAGATGCCAAAAACAAAGATTTATGGTCAAAATCTTCGTAGTATTAAGAGGAAAGACTAAATGATTTTTTTATGTAAATTTTTTTTTTTAAATTCTGTACTATATCCATGGTTGCAATGGATGTGTCAAGAGCAAGACAAGTCCTTTTCAGACTGCTTTTGAATTCAAAATTATCCTTCTGATAGATCGATTGCCCTACCCATGTTAAAGCGTCCAGACTGCTCTGCTATTTAACCTGTAGCTGGAGGGAAATGGATTAATGCCTCTATCAAATGGATTTGTGCTAAGTGAACCAAACAGACTCGATCAGAATTTGAACTCAGCACGTTAATTTCTTACACTATCCACATATCCAGAATATTATTCTTCTTCTTCATGTGCCGTGTCCCCCTCTTCAGGACGTAGGCGATCATGGCTCTTCACAACTTCCTGTCCTTTGTAACTCTTGATAAATTTTCTTTTCGTTATTTCTCCTAAACCTGTTTCTGCCATCCATTTACTCAAGCCCATCAAATATGTCACGTGCTGCTTTCTTCTGTTCCTCCTTCCTTCAACCTGTCCTGTGAGTATCAGATTTTCCAAGCTCTCCTTCCTCGTTACGTGGCCCAGAAATTTAAACTGTCTTTTCTTGATGTTAAATGTAAGTTTCCTTTTTGTTTCCATTTTCTCTAAAAACCTCGTCGTTGCTTACGTGTTTGGTTCATGGTATCTTCAGGATCTCCTTTGTATGAACCACATTTCTGTTACTTTAAGCCTCTTCCTCATCTTTGAGGAGACTGCCCAACATTCGCTGTCATATAATGAGACAGATATCATGTAACACTTTTTTCGTTGTTTCTAACGATGGTTTTCCTGTCTCTTAATACTTTGCTTTTGTAGTGCATAAAAATTCTTATATGTTAAAAATATTTGTAAGTTCTTAACTGCTGGATTTATCTATTTACTATTTAAGTAAAGTCTTAATACATAACATTAATGCATTCCTGATAAAGCGAACACTGACTGCAGACAAGTCACAAACATTAAATACATACAGAATGCCTGGTAATTTAATTTCGTACCACTTAAAGCTGAATTGTAATACATCAATTATCAATTTATCATAATAATCATAATTATTGAAGCATAATTGTTAATGTGTGGATATAACAGGTCGAAATAAAAACTATTGTCAATTGTGTGCGACTAGTAGCGACTCAACTTTAGATAAATGCCGATATGATAATTATTTTTAATGCTATATCCCTCCAGGACGTATTTTTTTTTTTTTTTTTTTTTATACGTGAATTGCCAAGACTTTTTTTTTTAGAATGAAAGATGAATGGTTTCCCATTTCATTATCCATCATTTGGAATTCAGGAGTTTTCTTTCTCTTAGACTAGTCCCCACCAAAATCTAGAAAGCTCAGTCTATCCTATTATTTAATCCATAGATGGGGGGAACAAAGAGATTCGAGCCTTTCCCAAAGGACATTAATGCGAAAGTGAACACAACAGACTAACCTGGAATTTTACCTCGAATTGATGATTCCACATTCGACGGGAAATCATACGGATATTTTTTTAAAAATGAGGACATTCGTTCAAATAATTTCTGGATTTCTGTCAACTCTTAGAATTTCAATTCTTTGAGAATCCAAAGAGCGCAATACATTATGATGTGATACTATGACTGGGATACTCACATAGAAGGGGAGGTGTTAGTTTTGATCTCGATCACGTTTTGTGTTTCATGGGTGGAGTCTTTGAAGTCGGACTTTCTGAGCGGCACACCCTCTTGACCAAAGGAGAACAAAAGAATAAATAAATGAATGAGCACTTTTTGTATCAAGTGACAACAAACAGGACATTGATTATTTGCGGTTGCTGGTCAGAATTAACGGTTATAGTTCGGATTCAAATGTTTCATTCTGGTTCACCTTTGGCGGAGGGCAGGCTGTTCCTATGTTGCCTGTTCGTGTTACCTGCCACACATTGTAGTGTTGAGATGGACAGAGAATTGGTTGGAGGGAAGCGTCGAAGGGAAGAGCTGATCTGTTAGACTGACATGGACGAAATTGTCCAAAGGGTTACCTATCTATCTATCTACCTAACTTACCTATCTACGTACCTATGTACCTACCTACCTATGTACCTACCTACCTATCTAGATCGAGCAAGTTAAGCTATAAATGTACACCTAAATATATTGAAATCAGGGTTCGAGTCCTAACTTCGCATGGTGGCGTTTGTTTTCAATTTGTGAGCATGCAGCCATAGTTTTTGATGCACCCCGACAGGAACAAAAGTGAAAACGCAATGTGAGCTCATGTCGATTAGCCGATTGGTGAAAAGTTGAGTGACGGCCATGTTGAATTGTTTAGACTATTTTACATTCAAACTATTGTCCTTATCTTTATTGTTATTATTTCAACATTTCGGCCGTTGTGCCCTCCAGCCTTTTTAGGTGTATATCGATCTACAGGGAATTCTGAACTGAACCCTTTATTCCTTCTACGGGGGTAGACTGTTCTCGTTCCACTGCTCATGGCTAGCGATATCGCTTCTAGTTTTTATGGCCCCGATTCCACTAAGTTCAAATACACACTTCCCGACCCAGGGATTGAACTCACAGTTAGTATTTCACTCAGTCCTGGATATGACGATAACAAGTACATATGTTCTAAAGAAAATCCGCGAATGTGTGAAGCCACGAATGCTGAAACGTGAATAGGCGGGGACTCACTGTATTTCGACTTCACCGTCAGTGTTATTCTGTTGGCTGAACTGCTGCCGTTTTTTTTTTTTTTGGGGGGGGGGGGGTTCTGAAACTATCTTTTCCCCACTCATCAAATTAACGCTTTTATTATCTTCTTCATTCTTCTCGTGAATCTCCTGATTTTTACGCCTTCTACTCACCGATTCCAATATAAACCAGCCGATATTATTATAGACGTAACGAGGGCAATAATAGATTTATCATTATCATTAGTTCCATGACCAGTTGTGGTCGTAGGGTCTCTGTCCAGTTGACTATCTGTTGTATTGGAATGTCCCACACTCCCTATCGCCTATGTGGACTGACTATATCAGTAGCTATATATAGTGAACACAGGATATACCTAGTGGCTTGCTTCAGGAATTACTAGCCTGCCACCCGATTCCCTGTTTTTCACTAGCGTATTCTCTTTTACAATAAACCTCATTTCTATCATCTACGCGCGTGTTGCTGTTCCTTCACTCGAATACCACTTTTGTTCGTTTGTAACATCTTTAAAGATACAACGCCATCTGACCCTAGGTTGGAAGCTGGAGAGGTATTCATTCGTAAGTAGCATGTCTTCGGCAAGTAAACTTGCCCAAGCCCATCCCTCTTCAGATTCGAATTGAATTGACACGTGACCGTTGATTCCATCAGGGGAAACCATCTCTCCAGCCGTTGACTGGAAGCCCTCCGCGTAGCCATGCCGTCGCATCATCGTATTGGCTGCATACATAGCGATAGAGCCCAGTCTATCCCATTGTGCTAGATAGCCATTTACCAGACAAAAAGGTTCATCTGCTCTTTGACAGGCCTTGTTTATATTCCCGCTGGGTGTCTAGGCAAACTCCTCACCAGTAAAGCCTCGTGTAGGAACCGGTTTAGTCACCGACGGCACGGCCTAACCATGCAGCAGGTCATTTTTTTTTTTTTTTTTACTAATGTTCATCCAATACAAGGCCCAAGAGCCACTCAAGGTAGAGGGTTACTGTGAGGAATTGTATTAGCGTAGGAAAGGACAAATGTTAAGACTATAGATCGAACTTTTAGAAGTGACCGGAAACAATCCTAAACAGGAAACAAGTAATAAAGCTCTGCTCCTTTTCGAAAAACTAGGGAGAAGTGTGAACCGGACGATAATGAACCTTGCTACTCCTATTGGTAGAGAAGAGAGAAAAAAAACAAGAAGTAAAATAAAATAACTAATTAATGAATACAATTTCAGAGTTCAGGCGTAGACGTTTGGCGTACAGAGCTGAAACAGACTAGAAAGAGCCGGAAACCCGATCTTAAACAGGAAACGAGGGATAAACCTCTACTCCTGTTCAATAGACCGGGGAGGATATCTAGATACGTGGGAACATCATCAATCAAAGAGCATTTGAGCAGACTGGGTTAACGAATCTAAAGGTATTTCAAATGACTCTCCACCTGAAAACTCATCTGCCGCTTTTAACAAAATTTGCTATGAACATCAAACAGCGTGCCATGACGGGTATATTGGGATGGTACATTTGTACCCCAGCTTCACTTTATTGGTATGCTGCTTACACTCTCAATAATAAGCATATGATCATCTCCACAATCATGTAAACTAGTTTTTAACTCGTGAAAATTTCACGGTTTTCCTATTTGAATTTTCTGATGAATCCTAATTCTCCAGTTAACGATCGATCATGACAATAAAATCCTCGTAGAAATTTTCCTTTCGCATTGTAAAGTATTTGCAAGACAAATAACGAAATAATATATAAATAAACAAACACAATTATAAAAAGTTCGTTAATTTTAGAAAAAGATAGCAGAAACAAAAAATGAAAATATGAATCGGGATTTAGACCTAAAATGCCAGAAAATTATGAAGTCATTATTTAATCTACAAAAAATAATTTCTATTTAATTTTCGACAGTATTACACCTACATTATGAATTGATAAAAAGTGAACAGGAATTGTCGTGTCCACTAAAATATCAATAACACTCAATAAAGTGTTTACATCTTAAAATACATTAATAAGACCATAGAATACAAATCAGGAAGGTTGTTTTATTAGTCGTTATAATTTAGGTAGATACTGCTAAAATATCGTGCGGACGTAGTAGAAGACATACCACGTGACATTTTAGAGGACAATAAGGGAGAAATAAATAGTGAAAGTTTAGAGCCGATTTTATTACGAAAAAGCGCCTAAAACTCACGAAGTCCGGCCCCCATAAAATGAGACGCACAGATGTCACTAAGTTCGATGTCTCTTTAGCTGCTTATCTTCAAAACCCCGTTCACACCCACACGCAAAAAGCAACATCGCTGACAACCTACAAAGAGACTACCTCAAACTACGGCACCACAGTAAGGACTAAATTCTAACTATCTCTTGTATTCCTCGTTACTACTAAACACGCATACAAGTATTGACTCTTTCACAGAACCAAACATATAACGATCTAAACATGCATACACGTATTGACTCTCTCACACAAACACACATATAATAACAATTCACCCTTCTCACATACGTCTACAAATACAATTTATATTCTATTCCAGAAGTTTATTAACCAAAACAAAAAGACGCTACTCCTTCAAATCCATAACCAACGTCTTGTATTTTTGTTATATTAAATTAATGTTCATTTGTTGAAACTACATTGTCTTTTCTAGTGAATTTTATTCTTTCAATGAAAATCGTTTGATTATTCTAAACGGATGAATTACGCACAGACCCGCAACAATATTTTATGTTATTGTATCGAATCCCGGCTCCGAATTTTGATATTTAACAAAATCCCGAATCGAAGGATTCTTACAGATGATCACCAAGATGTGATTACCTTACGAAAAGACCAAAGTTGACAAACGAAACACACAAATATACGTACCTTTTAAACAAATGGAACAACAAAACACAAATAGTATGGAAGTTTTGTTGACAACACTCACTCTGAATTTACCTGCATATAATCCCAACAACTTAGTCATGATTTATACAAATGCTGGCCATATTCAACGCAAAGAAAATTGTTTCGCAAAGAGCCCCATAGTGCTATTTAGTGGAAAAACTACCAACAGAAGTTGTAGAAGAGGTGACATACTTCCCCGAGACAATGCCAGAAGAAAACCCCTAGGATAAATTGAAAATTAAATTAAACGAACCAGAATTTCAAACGAGACAATATTGCGAGACATTTACCCGAGTGAAACTAAGAGACCGGACTCCTTTCTAATTATTGAGACTCATGAAGACTCTGTTAGGTACTAATGTCATGGCAGAAAATATTCTAAGAAGATTGTAGTTGGAAAAAATACCCAACCCAATGACACAAAGCACCCATGGCAGAGGAAACGAAATTGGAGAAACTTCTGGATTCTGCTGGTGTTGGTTTCAGAGACAGTGAGGTGAACCCATTGACACCGCAACCTTCGAAACAACAACAAAACGAGCAAATTGAGTAACTACAAGCAACAGTTGCAAGTTTAGCTAAACAAATGCACTCCCTTTTGAACCTACAACAACAACGACCAAAATTCCTCATGAAACGAGCAGGTGATAGAGTAATAGCAGAAGTTTCAGCAATGATAGAGAAAGATAGAAATTCGACATTTGCTACTACCATTACAAATTTGGTACAGAGACCAGACGCTGTTTGTAAACATGGCACCGGATAACTTGAATTACAGCCAGTATAGACGGCAACTGTTGCTGGACTCTCACAAAAGCGTCGTCTGTTTTATATCCTTGATAGAAATCACGGATATAATTTTTTAATAGATACCGGATCTGAAGTGTGTGTTTCACCACCGGATCCAAAACAAAATTCAAAACCAGGACTTTACAAACTCCAAGCGGCTAACGGTACGAAAACTGATACTTTTGGGGGAAAAGCAGCGATCATTGACCTGAGTATGCGGCGAAATTCTCTGCTGGTTTTCACACAAGTTACCACACCAATATTAGGTGCATAATTTCTAGCTAAATTTGACTTATCGGTCAACATGATCACTCATTACATTGTTGACAATCTGACAGAACTTTCTCTGAGAAGAATTTGCTCCCGATACCAGTCAAATGGAATTAGTACTGCCCTACCACAAGGTAACGGTATTAAGCAATTAATTAAAAGATATGCTAAATTACTCAACCTTTTAAAAACACTGACACAAACATAATTCCAAACACTACATTAAAACAACAGAACAACCGGTAGACTCTACGCCGAGACTATTAAAACCTGACAAATATAAACTAGCCAAAGCAGAGTTCCATCAAATGCTACAGTTGGGTGGCATACGCTCATCCAAGAGCGCATGGTCATCATCATATACATGATCCAAAAATCTAACACGTCAGCGTCCATGTGTCGATTTTCGTAGATCGAACGCCAAAATCATCCCTGACATACCCGATCCTACAAATACATGATTTTGCAATGGGTCCCCAAGGCGCTCACATTTTCTCGAAGCTAGACCTGATGAAGACATATTACCAAGTACCAGTTGCCGAAGATAACATCCACAAAACTTCTCTGACGACGCTGTTTGGATTATACAAGTTCGTGCGAATGCCTTTTGGGTTACGTAACACCGCTCAAACCTTCCAGACACTAATCGATGAGGTGTTTAGAGGTTTACCTTTCACATATGCTTTCATAGATGATGTTTTAATCTCCAGCAAAAATTGGGAAGAACACAAACTACATTTAGAACAAGCTTTTCAAAGACTTTCACATTTTGAACTCAAAATCAATGTCCATGATTTGCTTTTGGAGAAACAAAACTTTCTTCGGACATGAAATTGGACAAGGTGTCCCACCTTTACCAGACAAAATAGAGGTAATTACCAACTTTCCGCAACCAATGCCACTAAGACAATTGCGAAGATTTATAGGCCTTATCAATTATCACAAGTGATTTATACGCAATTGTTCAGTGGTACTATCACCTTTGACAAACCTACTAAAGAACAAGAACAAAAAGATTATGTTACAGGAAGATACTCTAGAAGAATATAACAATGCCAAACCATCTTTAGCTGATTTTACTAAGCTGAATTACATCAAGAATAGCGAGGAAATTAAACTATCACAATAGATCGACAGCTGTGGACCGCTTATACACCAAATCTTGGACAAACAAATCACACCTATATCTTTCTTCTTCGCTAAACTAAATTAGGCACAAACTAAGTACAGCATCTTTTCGGGGGGATATTGGCAATATACCTTTCCATTAAACATTTTCAACACATTCTGGAGGGCAGACATTTCACCATATATACAAACCATAAACCATTACACACACATACTGACAAATATAATCTACAGGAAATCAGACATCTGGATTACATTTCCCCATTCTCTTCAGACATTAGTTATGTGACAGGTCAAGAAAATATAGTGGCAGATGCACTATTCACGTGTCACAATTGCTTCTTTGGATTCTAGTTCTCTGAACCTTGAATTAATTGCTAAAGAACAGACCACGGGCAATACACTACAAGAAGTTCAGCAAAAAACTACAAAAATTAGTTGAACTACCTCTTCTATTCAGTGATACAAAATTTTATTGTAACATTCACAAACTCAATCACGGCCTTACATACCACCAAATTTGATACAGCAAGTGTTCCAACACTTCCATAAATTGCCTCACCCAAGAAAATGTGCAACTGTGAAGTTAATTACTGAACATTTTGTCTAGCCAAATATGTCAACCGACATAAGAAATTAGACAAAGACTTGTTTATCATGCCAGAAGAGCAAGAAAAATAAGAACACCAAATCGCCTGCAAGCACATTCACCACAGCTTATGCAAGATTCATAACATACATGTTGACATTATAGGACCCTTACCATGTTCTCAAGAATATACATATATACTTACTATCCTAGATATGTTTACCCGCTGGCCTGTTGCAATATTACAGTATATTAATAGCCAAAACTATGCTCACCGATTAGATTGTAATATTTGGAGTACCTTCATTACACACAGCAGACAGATGAGCTCAGTTCATGTATTATATACATTATTTAGAGAGTCCAGTCACCTATTCGCAACTTGATACATAAAAACTACAACCTATCACCCTTGTGCAAACGGGAAGGTAGAACGTTTCCACAGACAGTTAAAGGCTGTTCTAGCAATGAAACAAAACTAATTAGAGAATTTACTACTGGTACTTTTATCAATCAGAAACATTATGAAAGAGGACTTGGGTGGTACACCAGCTGAAATGGTTTTCGGCACATCATTGACTCTCCCTGGTCAATTCTGTGACGACATCACGAACAACTTTTTGTACAGGAATTCAAATACAGAATGCCATCATTAACTTTTACACCTACACAGAAAGCAAATAAAAATATATACCTACTAAATGACCTTTTTCTTTGCACATATATATTTATAAGCAATGATGACGTAAAAAATCCTTTACGTTCAAATTTCTCGGGTCCATACCAATTTATTAAAAGAAAGGAGGGGTATTTGACCATCATGAAAAAAGGAAAATATGATAATATTGCCATCGATCGGATTAAACCAGCTTATGTCGATAACCAATTCTCACAAGAACTACAAAAAGAAAAACATGAACATCCATATTCAAATATCACTCAAAAGACGAATGAACAAATATCCAACAAAGCAAATGACACCCAACCAGAAACAATAACACAGAAGTATATTACAACAAGATCTGAGAAAGATGTGCATTGGCCAAAACATTAGAAAACATACGTGAGATATTAAATTATTGTTTCCTAAATATCATTAGAAGGAAGTTTTCTAATGGTCTGAAGCGGGGGGGGGGGGGTTACTGTGACCACTAAAATGTCAAATAAAATATTTGTAAACCAATAACACTCAATAAAGTGCTTACATCTTAAAACACACCAATAAAACCATAGAATACAAATCAAAAAGGTTGTTTTATTAGTTATCATTATTTAGTTAGATAACGCTAAAATATCGTGCCGACATACTAGAAAACATATCACATGGCATTTTAGGGCCAATTAGGAAGAAATACATAGTATAATTCTGGAGCCGATTTTATTGCGAAAAAGTATCTAAAACTCATGAAATCCGGCCCCACAAAAATGACATGCACAGATGTCACCAAGGTCCCCGACACTCTAGCTGCTTATCTTCAAGACACCATTCACGTCTACACTGAAAAAGCAACAGCGCTGTCAAACTACAAAGAGACTGCTTAAAACTACGGCGGCACAGTTCACAGTAAGAACTAAGCTCTAACTACCTGTCTCCATTACTACTAAGCATGCACACACGTACTGACTCTTTCACACAAACACACATGTAACCATATTTCATCATTTTCGCATACATACACAAATACAATCCATATTCTATTCCAGAACTTAATTAACCAAAACAAAAAAAAAACGTTACTCCATCAAATCAATAACCAACTGCTTGTATTCTTGTCGTTAGATTAATGTTTATTTATTGATACTACGTTGGCTTTTTCTACTGGATTTTAATCTTTCAATGAAAATCGTGAGATCTTTCTAAACGGCCGAATTACGAGCAGTCCCTCAACAATATTTCATGTTATTTTATCGAATCCCAACACTCCGAATTTTGATATTTAACAAATAAAAACCCTGTTTTTTCTAAGCGTAGCTTAGATATGGCACAAGGCCGAAAGTATGTGGCACCCAAAGAGGATCTAACTCACTACTCAGTCTAATTCTTCTAGTGAGACAAGCTTGCTAACTATTACACCGCCTCGAGGTGCCCTGATAGAAGAATACCTACAGTAGGAGGATACCTACAAAGTGGCCTGGCATAATAATTTAATATATGATATTCTAATCGTTTTAGTATTTTAATTAAAAAAATACTTAACAGTAATTCATCACGACTACCACCTCCCATAATGGCTGTCATTACTTCCTCCACATCGACAGACACAAAGCTACTTGCAAAAGCTTGAGGTGTAAACGCTATGTTTAAGCTTCAGTTGCATATTATCATGTCGAAGTTTCTGATAAGTACATTTTCTTCCACATAGCATCAGAGTCTTTCAAAAGCTTCCATAGCACCAGTCTAGGTTAAGCCATTCAAAACAGCTGTCAACACGAATATCGCTGCTTTTGTCAGGAGAATTATTAACGCTTTTAGTTCTCAGTATAAACATCACCCGCATTATCACGATAACGGTAGAATTACCAGGCCAAAAAAGAGAAAAAAAAAAAAGAAGTTAAAAACGAATATGTAAGAGCGAGGTAAACCAGTTGCCGAACACGGTATGCTCTGCTCGAACTGAAAAGCGGGTAGGATAGATAGCAATATTTGGCAGAGGGTGGTAAATTCCAATAAAACCTGACTGCTTCCCATCGGAGAGGAACACGGAGAAGAGAGAAAGCCAGGCGAGAAAGCAGCAACTCTTTAGAGGGCGACGTTGACTCACGCATGCGTGCAGAATGAGTCAGACATATTAGCGCACAAATTCTCGAATCATGAGATAAGAAATTCTCAGAGACGTACAGAACAGACAACTGTTGCAAGTTCACTTAATTTTATTTTCTGTATTTCTCTTCGTCATTTATTTATTGCTTGAAAGGAAGGGGTTCCATGGGATCTGGATTAATTTTGACTTGAGTTTAGATTAATTCAGACAGTATTCGTCTGCCTGCTGATTCAGCCAATAATCACTAAGCTTACTCTAGTATAGTGATTTACCAAGCGTTGCTCAGATGTGGCACAAGGCCGAAAGTATGGAGCACCCAGTGAGGATCGAACTCACAACTCAGTCGTAATTATTCTAGCAAGACAAGCTTGTTAACCATTACACCGCCACGAGGTGCCCTTTTTTCCAAGCGTAGCTTAGATGTGGCACAAAGCCGAAAGTATGGAGCACCCAGTGAAGATCGAACTCACTACTCAATCGTAATTGTTCTAGCGAGACAAGCTTGTTAACCATTACACCACCTCGAGGTGCCCAAAATTTTTTAAGGATAGCTCAGATGTGGCACAAGGCCGAAAATAGTGGGAAATCAGTGTGGCTCGAACTCACTAGTCAGTCGTAATTGATCTAGAGAGACAAGCTTGATAACTATTACACCGCCTCGATGTGCCCTGATTTTTCTAATTGTAGCTTAGATGTGGCACAAGGCCGAAAGTATGGGGCACCCAGTGAGGATCGTACTCACTACTCAGTCGTAATTGTTCTAGCGAGACAAGCTTGCTAACTATTACACCGCCTCGAGGTGCTCTGATTTTTCTAATCGTAGCTTGTAGTAGATGTGGTACAAGGCCGAAAGTATGGGACACCCAGTGAGGGTCGAACTCATTACTCAGTTTAATTCTTCTAGTGAGACAGGCTTGCTAATTATTACACCGTCTCGAGGTGCTCTGATTTTCCAATCGTAGCTTAGATGTGGCACAAGGTCGAAACTAAGGGGCACCAAGTGAGGAATCGGAGAGCCGATGTCGAATTCCAGTCGAATCCATTACATTCACTTACGTTCTGATTAATACCCTCACTACTCAATCGTAATTGTTCTAGCGAGACAAGCTTGTTAACCATTACACCGCCTCGAGGTGCAAACTTACTCTAGTACATGCCACATGGCCACAAGTGTAATGTGCCCAATGAGGATTGAAATCACTCGTCTCTTTAGTCGAAAGACTAAACAGACGAGTGATATGGTGTAATAGTTATCAAGTTTGTCTTGCTAGAATAATTACGACTGAGTTGTGAGTTCGATCTTCACTGGGTGCCCTATAGTTTCGGCCTTCTGTTATATCTAAGCTACACTTAGAAAATGACCATATAATTTTCTAAACATCTCCAAAGATTCAGAATTGTACGGAAAAAAAAAACTTATTTTGTACGTCTTTGCAGTGTATTTGCTGATGACCCAACTACCAACGTAGCTTCCTATTACAGATTTTCTAAGTGTCGTTTAGATATAGCACAAGGCCGAAAATATGGGACACCCAGAGAGGATCGAACTCACTCTCCAGTCGTAACTGTTTTAGCGAGACGAGCTTGTTAACCATTACACAACGCCGAAGTACCTGCCTATTAAATTAATGAGATATTCCGGTTAGTAAACTTATCTTTGTTTATTCGATCACTCCGTTTCGAACGGTGCGTTTTTGCAGCCGAAATGTAAAGATCAAAACAAAAAGACAAGGATACTATTTTTATTTTATTTTTTTTAAATCGTCTCTAACTTTCTGACAATAGATAAAATCTGGTAACAATTATTACCGAAGCATGACCAAATTACCGAAGCATGACCAAATTACCGAAGCATGACCAAAACAACAACGATGGAGATAACATTCCTAATTTGCTTGCAGAGAAAATGACAGATTTTTATCTCAAGTTTTCAAACAATAAAAGTGAAGAATTGGCCGAAACATAGTCCGAAGAATAACAGGATAATATTTTTAGTTATTAAGAGAAAAATAATATTCCGTATCATGACTCCAGACAATAAAAGCAAAGCCAGGGAGATGTCATTGGCTGAAATATATTACAGAACAAAACATCGATGAGGATAATAAACCTAATTATAGGAAAAATATTATCATCGCGAATTTTCAGACAGTAATAGCAAGACTAGAGAGCTCACTGTCTGAAACGTTATTATATATATTTAATCATTTCACTCCAAGCAAGACAAGAATGTCACTAAGACGCAAGGGGTTACTAAGTGTGAAAGAATTAGAAAAACAGGAGGCATTATTAATAAGCGAAAACAATAGAAGAGTAATCAAGACAGTAAATTCACAT
This sequence comes from Acanthosepion lycidas, assembly GCA_963932145.1. NCBI lineage: Eukaryota > Metazoa > Mollusca > Cephalopoda > Sepiida > Sepiidae > Acanthosepion > Acanthosepion lycidas. The sequence goes on along the minus strand of OZ010590.1, from coordinate 16,929,169 downwards.
TGACACTGAATTTAAATTTTTGATGATCAAAGTTGATTGGAAACCAACAAGATGAAAGAGCGTTCCACGAGCGAGATTCACGTGAGAAGAAACTGTTAGCATAGAACTTACGGTTCCATCTAGCCATTTCAACTATAAAATGATGAGACCTTGCCACCAATCCAATGCTGCGATTAAATACATAAAATCAAGGTACCAGAGAGGAGTGTTCATCAAAACAATTACCATGAAAGTATTTATAGAATAATGCACAGAGTAGCAACATTATGGCGGTGGGAAAGTGACTGCAGCCGACATGCTTGGCCAAAACCAATAAAATTGCATACCATGAAAATATTTGCAAAAAAGGCACAGGTCAGCTACATTACGGCAGTGTGAATGTGACTGAAGCCGAGATGCCAGGTCCGGACCAATAAAATTACATATTCTTCTTTGGATTTTATCAATAATTTCTAAATACACAGCAGAAATACCAGACCAAATATGGCAGAAATATGCAATGTATGGACTTATAAGCACAAGTGATATGAATGCTCAGAATCAAAAAAAAGGCAGCTGATATTTCTTAAACACATACTGAAGAAAAAGGGTTTGGAAAATTTGATACTCACAGGATATATCGAAGACAAAAAAAGAGGTGGGGAAAGGCAGCGGGCCACCTATCTGATGGGTGTGTGTGAATGGATGGCAGAACGAGTCAGTGGGAGATTTAGCAAAGGGACAAACCATGCTAAGAACTACAAGGCAGGGGAGGGTGTAGAGAGCTATGAACGCCAACGTCCTGAAGGGTCACAATGTACTGAGAAAAACAACTGCAAATCACTTTCGATTTTGGCGTAAATTTAACAAACGTAATTAATTTACCAAGGTGACTCAAAATGTTTACATGCTAGTGTATAGTTTAGCGACTTTTTAACACATGAGCATTTATATTTAAGAACATTTTTATTGGTAATGTGTTATTTTTTATGTAAAATGTCTTCAAAGTTTTGCAATCGTTTTTTTTTTACATTAAGATACCCAAATAACATTCTATTTTCAACTAAAATCGGTGAGAAAATAGTCAAGTTGTCATAGATTTGCGTTATGTTTGCATATTGCATTTGATTATAAGAAACGCTCTCGTAGAACAAATATATGTTGATTAATTTATTTTTTATTGTTTTGTATATGTTTTTCATTTTCGGTTTTTGGTATCAATAGAGACAAGAGAATTGATATAAAAACTTTGATCATTTGCAAATAAATTAGTTTTGTGTGTTTTAAAAAAGGGATCGTAATTTAATATTTAGCGAATAAAATCAAATAAAATAAATATAAATCAAGGAGCGTTTCGACCGACACTTCTTCAGAAGTCAATCGTCGTTATTAAAATAGTACTGAAGGGCTGGGTTTTTAAAAAAAAATAAGATTTTAAAATTATATAATAAAAAATTAAAAAAAATTAAGCAAATCACCCCAAGCAAGACAGGAGTGCTACTAGTACGCAAGGGTTTACAGAGAGTGAGAGTAAGATTAAAGAGGAGTGTTTTGGAAAAGGATAAACAGAAGGACAGGGCTCAAAGTCAAGGTTACATTTGAATATTTGAAGATTATAGCTATCAGGGAAGCAAGTGATAGGAACGGAGTTCTACTGACGGGAGGTGCGAGATAAGTAGCTGTTGGAGTAGAACACACACACACACACACACACACACACACACATATATATATATATATATATATATATATTAAGCATTTTTTATAAGGGAAATCATTCATATAGCCGAATCGTACCGTTGCCAATTTGACCACGGGAGAATCAGTTACCTGTTTAAGGAAAGCACACCTGTCTTTGGGACTTCTTTGATTCTATATCTGTTATATAAAAGTTGCTGAAAAGTTGCTGAAAAGTAACAAATACAACCAATACAGTGTGATACAGTGCATTTTTTTTACTAAAACACACACGCGCATACACATAGATAGATAGATAGATAGATAGATAGATAGATAGGAATAACAGGTTACTGGGAATAGAAAAGCTACTGACAAAAAAAAAATCATTTAGCACAAAAATATGTACAACCCTGTCAAAACATATATAGAAACTCAAAAACACCAAGCAAAACATACCCAAAAGATTATATGAAAAAAAAAAAAAAAAATCAAATCAACACCAGCTTACAATAAAACCTCAAAACAATTTAACCTTTACCTATAATCAGAATCGCTTTTCCAGAACAAAATAAACTCTTAAACAAAATATCAGAGGTCATTTCAAAATGCAAACACGAAAATAAGTTCCAACTCCGCTACCTACAATTATTCTACGAATCAATAAAATGACATTAACTAAATCTTATAAATTTTATTTAAAGCACCAAAATTTAGAATCGAAGAAAAATATACGAAACAAATAAATACGCAAAATCTAAAATTATATTTAATACCATGAATAAAATAAGCAAACTAAATGCTATGACCAGAAATAACTTATAGCATTAACCTAATCAGCAACAACAAAGAAACTGGGAAACGCAGTTTCCTTCATTCCCCTATTACGTTAAGAGCGAGTTGCGGGTGTATATAAAACAAGAAAAATGAATAAATACACGTGGTCTGAAGATCGTTTACGGCGTGACACTGACAGTTTCCACGTAGTGTCGAATTTTATGAGTGTTCTTTCTTCCGCTTTCTCTTACTCTTTTTCTCTCTCTGTCTCTCTGCCTCTCATATTTGCTATCTACCTATCTATCTATCTAGCTATCTATTTGTTTACCTCTCTCCCCATTATATATATATGTGTGTGTGTGTGTGTGTGTATTTATGAATAAAAATAAAGAACAGTAAGATATATAATCCGGTGTTCTTATAGATATTTTTATTTTTACAAAATAGTGCTCAATGTAAGTTTACAGAACATTAATATTATAAATTAATTTGATTTAAAATATGTTTTTTTCGCTACACAGTTCTAACCATGTTTCAAAAATGGAAGCTGAAAGCGTCGAATTTAATTTTGTAATTAAATTAAAGACATTAGTTCCATTTCATCCTCAAGCGAATTTTGGATATATATATATCAGTGGTCGATATATATATATATATATATATATATATATATATATATATATATATATATATATATTTAAATTCCCAAAAGGATAGAATCCAGGTAGAACTCAGGACAGAGTAAGAATATAATATAAAAGATTCAAACACTAATATTCCATGGTTATAATTTATTACATTGGAATCGTAATCACGATCCAATTCATCAGACCTTTTGAATTCGTAGATCTGATGAATTGGATCGTGATTACGATTCCAATGTAATAAATTATAACCATGGAATATTAGTGTTTGAGCCTTTTATATATATATATATATATATATATATATATATATATATATATATATATATATATGACAATTGATTTTTATTTTTAATCTGTTATTTTTATCCACATTTGAAGTAATATGGATATGTATGTATGTGTGTCTGTGCGTGTGTGTGCATGTTTATTTATTAAAAAAAGATTATTCATTACAGGAGGTAGACCATTTGTAAAATAGATATTGTGGACATATAAATGAACTTTGCATATTGAGTGTCAGTTTCACGCTTCTGGCGATGTTCAGGCCATGAATCACTCTTCCTCCTAAGTGTGGGAATCGGGAAAGAAGCCTCTAATATATATATGGGCGCACAGTATATATATATATATATATATATATATATATATATATATATATATATAGTCGTAGTCGACTCTCCCGTCGAATTCGGCGTATGAGGATCAAGCAGATCAGTTCCCAGGAAACCGACAGCCCGACAACGGCACATAAGAGTTGATTATAGTGGTGAAGGTTTCGTGTAGAACCAGCCACACTTTTTGAAGGGCCAAATACAGAGACCTGGTGCACTACGTGCCACAAGGTCCCCAAACGACCCTCCGCAGGTTTTGAATTCAGAGTTGTCCTTCTCCTAGACCAGTTGCCATCCGAGGCTATAGAACCCAGTCTGTCCTGCTATTTTACCTCATAGAATGATCATTATATATATATATATATATATATATATATATATATATATATATATATATATATATATGGGGTTGCGCGAGGAGGCGTGCTAAAAAGTTATCAGCCTGATTAAAAAATAGTCCGATGTCTTTTCAGTTCCTTAGATTTTGTGAAGTAAGGCAGGCCGAGAAGTTTTCAGCGCCGCGTCGCATATGTTTTTGGGACACGGTTTCCTCAGAGACATCTGCTTGAAATAACTGAAGCAGATAAGCGCTGTAAAAATCGAATGTTTCTCATCGGAGTGGATCGTTATGTCGATGCTATAAAACCTAACATCTCGCCAAATTGTTTACTTTGGCGGGCATCTGACGAGTTAAAATTGATTCACGTTAATTTGGGATGAAAATGGTGACAGATTTAATTCATAAGCAAGTGAGATTTCAATAATGCAAATAATAAATAATTACTTGGATTTTTTTTTCACTCAATAAAGCTTGACATTTATCTGGAATATTTGTTCGTATTTTTTGATTTATTCTTCGCATGATTTGCAATCATTAAATATTTATTTTTAATCAAACTTAGAATGATCAAGTATTTATTTTTAATCAAATTTAGAATGATCAAGTTTTTATTTTTAATCAAATTTAGAATGATCAAATATTTATTTCTAATCAAATTTAGAATGATCAAATATTTATTTCTAATTAAATTTAGAATGATCAAATATTTATTTTTAATCAAATTTAGAATGATCAAATATTTATTTTCAAGTATTTTCGCATTTCTTTATAATTTCGCATTTATTTTTGTGTAATAAATTTAATTTCGTTTAATTTTAACAAAAATTTAATATGATTAAGTATTTATTCTAACTTGGTGTGTATTTTTCATTTAATTCAATGTTTATTTTAAGTAAAATTTATTATGTCTAAATATTTATTTTTAATAACATTTTTTATGAATTATTATATTACATAATATTTAGTTTCAATAATAAACATAATTTTTGTATAATTTAGTACATTTCGTAAAATTTAATATCTCTTTATTATGATTTACAATTCATTTTTAATAAAATTTAGTATAATGAAGGGTTTATTTTTCGTATAATTTAGTATGATATCGTATTCCATCTGTAGGATGAATTGAGTCTTATACTGGAAAAGGAAAAACCCTGAAGAATTAGATGTCTGAAAGAATCAGCTCATATGCTAGACTATGAGGACCTTGCATAGAAATAAATACAATATGAAAACCGCTAATAATAAGAAAGAAATGATAAGTTTTCAAGCAACTACAATCAAAACATTACAGCCAGCAACAGCAGGAGTTGCAACCTAATCAGCAGCTAGGCTAGGTTCACCACTCTAAGTTTACTACGGCAAATTGTTCTAGTGGATAAAAGTGTTGGTTTGTGAATTTGACATAGTAGTTGCGTGTTCAATCGCTTGGTCTGGCAGTGTGTACTTACACTCAGTGGAAACGGAAGAGCAATAACTAAACAGTACTAAATAAAAATAAGAAGTAGGCGATATCCCTAGGCATGAGAAGTGGAACGAGAATGTACCCTCGTAGATTAAATAAAGTGTTCAGTTCAGAAGTTTACCCAGAGAGATATAAACCTGAGGAAAGCTGGAGGGCACAACGAACGAAACGTTGTGATAACAACAGCAAAGATGAGGAAAATAATTCGAATTTAATTAGGCACAACATTTAATCCTCAATGAAAAAAAAAAAAAAACGATAGAAAATGAGATGTTTTATTTTAGGATGAAAAAATTATTTAAAATGAGTCAAATGTCGAGCAATTTGACGGACGAACAGTACCCCGAACTTTCAGGCAAGACGTCGTATATTCATCGATGTTTTTAGATAGATAGATAGATAGATAGATAGATAGATAGATAGATAGATAGATAGATAGATAGATAGATAGATAGATAGAAAAAATGGATGCAAATTGAAATCAAATCTGTGTAGGGTAGCTAATGACAACCGACAAAATATCATTAGTAACTGATGCGTTGGAACATATTTAGTTGGTTCGAAAAGATTTCATCAGCAATGGTGAAAACAAAGATGAAGTCGAACAAACACCTTGAGTGTTGTTTTGGCTGACGAGAAAGCCATTTTGGATTCAAAGCTGATGCCCGCGCAGGGGACATGCAAGCGAAGCTAATTAAATCGTATCGTACCAATTAGCATAGATACTTACACATAAATACACATAATATTACACACACACACACACACACACACACGCACACACACACACACATATATATATATATATATATATATATATATATATATATAAAGCTGATGTTTGGGCAGTTGGTCAGATTTTATGAAAGTCGGTCGAACACAGAATTTTTGTGCCCCTCCTCATAAACGCTCTGTCAGTTAGCTGAGGCACCATTGAATACCATTGAATAGTACAACGTCCTAGTTGCGTTTATACATACATACATATATATATATATATATATATATATATATATATATATATATATATATATATATAAGGGAATACGTTATAGTAGTTTCAACAAGAGAAAAGTGTGTATATTAAAAAGAAGAGATTTTTTAAATAAATATATTATGCTTTATTTTCAATAATATCATTAGTAACTGATCATTTATTTTATGGAAAATAAAGCATAATATATTTTTTTAAAAACATCTACATTACATCCAGAAACGTTTGCAGTTTCTCTCTTCTTTTTAATATATATATATATATATATATATATATAAACGCAGTACGAGAGTGGGATCGAAAAGTTCATAGGCCGACGAATGTGACCAAATGAGGTGTATTTTTCAACATAGTCACCCACTTGTGGTCCACACATTTCTTTCATCTGCGGTGCACTCACTTCTTCAATTGCAGTGCTTGGATCCCATTGGTAAAGAATTTTTCATCCTGTTGGTCAGAAAAGTCATCAACAGCAGATATGACGTCATCACCACAGTGATGTTGGTTCTCAGCCAAGTGTTTTCTTTTTCTTTTCTTTTTTTTCATGTTGGGTAACAGATGTTAGTCAGATGGAGCAAAATCAGGAGAACAGAAAGGAACCAGTTCAAAGTCACAGTCATGCATCGCACACATTGAAATCCAGGGCTTGTTTGCTGAAGCATTCTCTCCCGATGAAAGAACTTTCGTCAGTTTTCTTGAGCGTTTGGAAGTGATAGCTTTTCGAACTGCCTCAGCAAAGTTTGTATTGTATTCGCCATTGATGGTGTAGCATTTTTGACGATAGTCAATAAACACTGTGCTTTTTGCAGCCCCACCAAAAACTAAGGCTATCACTTTCCCTGTAAATGAAACGAGCTTGGCCTTCTATGGAGCAGGCGATTAGGTGTGTTTCCACTACATTGATTGTCTCTTTGTCTCCGATAGGAATTATTGAAGCAGTAATTTGGACTTTGCTAACCGGAAAGTTCTCTGTGGCTGAATGGTTACACAGCACATTAGATCAAATGACGGTTTCCATATCGGACACAGGTTCGATTCCTGTCGAAGAACGCATATTTTCTACGAAATTTCTTGAAGAACCAGGCCGGTCATTGTAATTAATACTGTTTAATTAAAACATTACTCAAATAAGTTGTAGCCATAAAAATAACGTATAAAATATACATATATACACACACACACACACACATATATATATATATATATATATATATATATATGAAGAAATATAGTCTTAAGGTGTGCTATATTTATGGGATAAAGTGCTCAATATCAGAGATAGAGCGTGTGTAAATATAAAAGTGAACAGGCTTGATGATTGCATCTAGCATGAAACAGACTATCGCCTCTAAGTGTTGACTTTTATGTTCACTTATATATATATATATATATATATATATATATATATGTGTTCACCGAAAACCGAAAAGAGAAAATATACAAGTAAAATAAATTGACCTAAATTCATCCAAGTAAATAAATAAACAAACCAATCCCAAATAAAGATAATCAATTCAAAACTGTTCCCGCCAAAATAATACTTAGAATGAACTACAACAATCAACCCCAAAATTGAACAAATAGCTTTAATTAAATTTTCAAACCAAAATAAAACTGTTAAATAAGTGATATAAACAAATTTTTACTACGTTAATAAA
>OZ010590.1:16878521-16916021 GCA_963932145.1 Acanthosepion lycidas | reverse complement strand
AATTGATAATTAGAGTAATACTTATACAAAGATAATAAAAAAGAAAATTCTTCTGACTCTACGGAGCGCAGAGCATGAGCCTCGCCACACTAGGGTAACTGTGGCTTCCGCATCAAATTCAGTGATATATTTCTCCTAGACTGTTTGCCTAGCAAAGGCTAGAGAACCCCCTATTTTCTGCTGTTTACCACATAACAGAGGGCGAAGAAAAGAATTCATATCTTTCCCATGGGTATTGTGCGAAAGTGTTGCCATCAGTATATCTGATACTAAACCCTTGGAGAGCAACACTCTACGCCTTCGTGGCTTTACGTTTTCCGCTGACATGAAAAGCAACTGCATCGAATCAATAGCTGTATCTACTGCAAGGAAAGTTGATACACTGTGTCGTGCCAGAAACTCTTTTCCGTCAGAATCCATCTTGCACATTTACAAATCTACCATCCGTCCATTCATTGAATACTGTTGCCACATCTGGTCTGGTGCTGCTGGTGTACATCTTGAGACCCTTGACAAAATCCAAAGAAAGATCTACAATGTAATCGATCCTGACCAGGCATCTCGACATCAGTCACTTTCTCACTTAAGTAACGTGGCTTCCCTCTGTCTTTTCTACAAATATTTTCATGGAAACTGTTCTGATGAGATTTTTTCCCCGGATGCTCCGACTACATGAACTTAAGCGTGCTAGTAGATTGGCATCTAGGTCTCACCGTAACGAAGCTAAATTGTGCAGAGTGAGGCCGATTGGCACAGATTGACCTTCAACTCTTTCGCGTATACACACGGAGCTATAACGTTCTTGCTCCCATTGTTTATAGCAGCGCTTGGGAGGAAAATGTGTAGAATGTGGTCGTCTCACCACAGCACGGGAATTCCACCAGTGACCATGTCTTGTGCACCAGTCTTTGGCCAAGTACAACATTCCTCAGATCTGTTTTCACCAAAGGAAACGACGTCGGATAAAGTGTGTGGCTTCAGAAGCGAACTACTTCGAGGGAGATTAAATGCCGAATTGATATGTGTTGTAGTTTACTTTTTATAGCACCAGTCCCGATACTTTTCGATCAAACATTCGTATAGTTGCCAGTGTGTTTATTGATTTCGTAACGGCGGCAATTAACGATTGGGGCTGAGGTTTCTTCAATTGAATCAACCCTCACGTGTCCGTGACCAAGGTGATCGTTCAAGCTGGTGGACGTCGACTGTGGTTCGACCTGAAGAAGAACATGTCCCAACAGATCTACTTACCCAAGACAGGGTACACATGAATGAATAATCCTTCTGGTTTTCAACGAGGGAATTGGTTAGATGCTCAGTTGCGGTCATGATAATGATGATGGTGATGGTGCCAGTTTTCGAATTTAGACGAAAAGCGGGATTTCCAAAGTTGGCGTTTGAACTCAAAATTACCAAGAGACCAGATGTGTTTTAACCAATGCTTTGAAGACTTGGTCATGTGTCTCTTCAATTCTTCAATATTGTTACAGTAGATTATGTTGACCCAATCTTTAACAGAATAGATACGGCTTCGCAACAGGACACCTATCGAGAAAGATAAATTGATATATATGGACAGGATGAAGTAGTTTGAATAGCAGAGATTTTCCAAGTACAAAATGTACAGCGCCTATATTTCCGAATTGAATGGCCCAAAAACATTGAATCAATTGTCAACTGTCTCAGACAGATGAATTGAAAGATAGATAGATAGATAGATAGATAGATAGATAGATAGATAGATAGATAGATAGATAGATCGATAGATAGATATTAACAGATAGATATGAACAGATAGATACATATGAACAGATAGATCGATAGATAGATATTAACAGATAGATAGATAGATAGATAGATAGATAGATAGATATGAACAGATGGATAGATTGATAGATAGATATTAACAGATAGATATGAACAGATAGATAGATATGAACAGATAGATCGATAGATAGATATGAACAGATAGATCGATAGATAGATATGAACAGATAGATAGATATGAACAGATAGATAGATAGATATGAACAGATAGATCGATAGATAGATATTAACAGATAGATAGATATGAACAGATAGATAGATAGATAGATAGATAGATAGATAGATATTAACATAGATAGATAGATAGATATGAACAGATAGATCGATAGATAGATATTAACATAGATAGATAGATAGATAGATAGATAGATAGATAGATAGATAGATATTAACATAGATATGAACAGATAGATAGATAGATAGATAGATAGATAGATAGATAGATATGAACAGATAGATAGATAGATAGATAGATAGATAGATAGATAGATAGATAAATAGATAGATAGAGCCCCTCCATAGCATTGAAAAATTGTAAGTTCAGTGGCAAATAACCCAATCCTGTCACGCATTACATTCCATTGCCATCCAATCTTATCAAACGTAACGAATAGCATCTTTTATCTTAAATCAAAGATGAATTCTTTTATACAGCCTTGAGACGCAGCAAACAAATTTAGATAAACGTATTAAGCCATCGAATACAAAGATAAGTTAAGTGTTTTCTATAAAAAGGGACCAAGAGTCTACATGCCCAAACTAGCAAAATATTAAAGTTATATATATATATATATATATATATATATATATATATATATATATATATATATATATATATATTGAAAATCAACAATGCGTTTTCAGCCTGTGGTCGATGCTTTTTTAGGCAAAAGGATTGTTTTCGCTTAAAAAACATCGACCAGTGTATTACCGGAAGAAAATGCTTTAAAGTTTTTTTGGGGGGAAATTAATTTCTTAACATGAAAAACATATAATTAATATCTGTCTCTATTTTTGAGATAAAGTATTGTAATTGTTTACACTATTTACATCGTTCGGGTGTTGTCCTTGTCTTTGTTGCCATATGCACAACGCTTCGGCCTTCGTCAGGTGATTGGAATTCCGAACTGAACCCTTTATTTCATCCACCGAGAAAAATTGTTCTCGTTCCACGTGCCATGCCTCTTCCAGAGGTCTTAGTATCACTAATTTCCCTTTAACTTAACTCTCCAAGATTTGTTCATTTCAGCTGTAGTCAGGTATTGAACTCACAACTATTTGGGTCTTTTTCTCTAGTACTCCGTATTACTGGTTTCCATATTGTATTCATTTCTATGTTTGGCCGGTTTAAGAGGATCTTGCGACCTAGCATATGAGCTGATTCCTTAAGTTTTCGTATTTTCCAGTGATTTTCTCTATTTATTATGTCAACCTTATACCATCCTTAATCTCTCTTTTCCCCTCCGTATGTGGTATTTCCCCACGTGTTACGGCTTTACCGTGTTCCTGCCGTCTTATCTTAAGCTGACGATCTGTTTTATCCTTTATATTACTTACAACAGCTGCATGGGATGTCGTATACACAGTCCTTAATAATGTTTTTCTCTATGAAAGGTCTTACTCGGAAGAGGTGCCTGAGGCTTTTCAGTTTTTCTGTATATTCTATTTTGTCCATTATTACAGTTGCATTGCAAGCTGGTAGTATAGTGATTTTCTAAGCGTAGCTTAGATGTAGCACAAGGCCGATAGTATGGGGCATTCAGTGAGGATCGAACTCACTACTAAGTTGTAATTGTTTTAGCGAGACAATCTTGCTAACCATTACACCGCTTCGTGGTGCCTCAGGCTATAATTATGTTGCAGATACCATACTTAGACATCATCGGCCGAATCGAGGAAAGGGCCTTGAATATTTCACACATTCGGGCGGATGAGCTAAGATGGAAAGTGAGAAAGATATCTGAGATACACAAGCTGTTCAAATCAAACATCACAAAACTGAAGAGGCTGGTAATCAAAAGTGTCCAGAGGATAACATCATCATACAATCAGCTGACAAAGGCAATGTGACTGTAGTGATGAACAAATCGGAATATATAGAAAAACTGGAAGACCTCATTAAAAACGGTAGCTATAGTAAAGAAAGATTCTGCAATAAAAACAATATATATATATATTCGACTCTCCCGTCGTATTCGATGTATGAGGGTCAAGCAGGTCAGTTCTTAGGAACCGACAGCCAGACACCAGCACATATGATTTGATTATAATGGTGATGGTTTTGTGCAGAACCAAACACACTTTTTGAATACTACGTACCACAAGATCCCTAAACGACCCTCCGCACAGTTGTACTTCTCCTAGACCAGTTGCCATCCAAGGTTATAGAACTCAGTCTGTCCTGCTATGTATCCATAGCTGGAGGGAGAAGAAGAGGATTTATACATTTCCCAAGGGTATTAGCACGTAAGTGAATGTAATGGATTCGCCTGGAATTCGAACTCGGCTCTCCGATTCCTCAATCCGTGCCTGTTATATATATATATATATATATATATGCGTGTGTGTGTGTGTGTGTGTGTGCATGGGGGCGCAAGAGAGGGAGAGCGTACTGAAAAATCTACGGCTCAACCCATTTCACAAAATATTCTCAAATAGAATTTATTTTTAATGTCTTCTTGGCCAAGCAGAGAAATGTTCAAAATCAATTTATTTACTGTGTACACTTCAAACCCCAATTTATTTATTTTTAAAGTAAACGCCTTGTAATCATAAATGAAAAAATTAATTGCAGAATGAAATATTAATAACACTTATAAAATTTATCAAGTGTCGTTTCCAACAAGATGGCGGTCCGTATCATAGCATTTCGAATCCAGTTCTAGGGTATTTGTTGCGTTGGTTTTATCTTCAGCATTTCCTTCACGTCCAATTAAAGTGTTCGAATTTGTAACCACCGTTTGGAATACATGCGCTCTGCTGTTGACCCGAATATCCAAAGGGGTAAAACACTTTGATCTAGCCTGACACGTTCACTTTCACGTTCAAATCTACAGATTTGAAAACCTTCCATTCCCGTAATTCGGACATAATGATAAGAGGGACCATATGGTGGAAACACGACAGTAATAATTATCCCAGCTGCAAGAAAAAGAGATTCAAGGAATTTCTGCAAGCTGACAATATATGTCGGTTCTGTAACTTTAGTTTCGGTAGAGATATAAATGATCATAAATCTTTGATATTGTTAGAGCCATCCAACTATTAACATTAGGCAACTCCATTTCCTAATATTTCAAAATGAAGAGGTTCCTTCCTCAGTTTCGAACAAAATCATTCTCATTGTTCACCTTCCCAAATGTGACAAATGTGCCGATTTAATTTTCCGCCATTACCAGAATGTCTACAAGATGCTGTTGACAGCACAGCAATGTAAGTGTCCCAGAATGTCTTTCGAAATGCTGCTGAACGTTTTGAGCCTTGCAAGAAATGTCGGCAATGTTTAACATTCGTACGTGCAAAAAAGACGTTGTGTTAAAAAGATATTTTTACTCTTGACAACGCTACGCTGTATACTCTCTCAGTGATTTTTTTCTTTTACTAAAAAGCTATTTAAAGAATTTTAATAGAACCCAAACATATTAAATTGGATGAATGCATTCTATTTTTGAGAGCGTGCTGAAAAATCTACGACTCAAAATATTCTCAAATATCAGAATTTATTTTTAATGTCTTTTGGGGCAGGCAGGCTATGTGACGATTCCGCATAGGATACAGGTTCGATTCCGCATAGGATACAGGTTCGATTCCTGTCGGAGGACGCATATTTTCTATGACAATTTTTCGGACATTCAGGCCGGTAAATGTTGTTAATACTGTTTATTATAAACAGAGCATTTACTTAAATATTTGTATCTATAAAAAAGAATGCATAAACATAAAAATTCCTTTATATATATATATATATATATATATATATATATATATATATATATATATATATATATATATATATATATATATATATATATATATATATATATATAAATAAATAAATAAATAAATAAATAAATAAATAAAAGCGAGTATATACATATTTAAAAGCGATTCGAGCGAGTATATATATACTCGCTCGACTCTCAAGTCGAATTCGACGTGTGAGACTCAAGCAGATTAGTTCTCAGGAAACCGACAACAGTACATGAGATTTGATTATAGTGGTGAAGGTTTCGTGTACGACCATCCACACTTTTTAAAGGGCAGAATACAAAGACCTGGTGCACTAAGTGCCACAAGGTCCCCGAACGACCCTCCGCAGGTTTTGAATTCAGAGTTGTCCTTCTCCTAGACCAGTTGCCATCCAAGGCTATAGAACTCAGTCTATCCTGCTATTTACCCATAGCTGGTGGGAGAAGAGGATTCACACCTTTCCCAAGGGTATTAGCACGTAAGTGAATGTAATGGATTTGACTGGAATTCGAACTCGGCTCTCCGATTCATCAATCCAAGCTGCTATCAATTACTCCACCGTGCCTATATATATGATGGCTGCAAACTCGTGTTCGAGCATTGTCATTGCTTGAATACTCAAAAGAGAGCTCATTGATGATCTGCTCTCATGAGGCTCTTAAGTCCTGCTAAAGACACATTCCTTGGCACAGGAGTGGCAAACATGGATATCTCTGGCAACAATTCCTGCATCGTCGCGGCTGTGTCTTTTCAACCCTACTGCACTTTTGCGCACATTTCCACACGCATTACACGTTGTATTATCAAGTAACGTGCAATCCGCTCTCAGCTGGCGTTGATGCGTTCTCTCGTGACTTTTCAGACCTGCTAGGGTGAAACGGACTCGGTCACACATTTGAAACCAACCTGATTACCCATTTCGCCTTTCGCTTCATTTACGTACCCCTTACCTGGACATCTCTTTTCAGCTTTTCATGTTCAACGCGTTCTTTCTCAAACAAATTCTTTCCTGCATGGACCTCTCTTTCTCGCGTTCCAATGCCTTGCTCTCTCAAGTCAGAACATCAAAACTACACATCCTTAAAGAGGTTTGCAAACAATCCTTGTACCTCATACATATATATATATATATATATATATATATATATATATTCTAATGAGCTAGGAACTACCTACCTACGTTTCTCCACATGGGATCATCAGGGTGAGCTGGCTACTTTTAAAAGCCAGTTCACCCTGATGATCCCATGTGGTGAAACCTAGGTAGGTAGTTCCTTGCTCATTAGAATATATATATGTGTGTGTGTGTGTGTGTGTGTGTGTGTGTGTGTGTGTGTTTGGGCAGTAATTATTCATTTCTACAAGTTAGTAGGTAGAATTTGAACATAAATTATCTAATATCTTCTATGAATCTTTTTATTTCCTCGGCCATTATAAATGAGATTTTGTGTGTTGATAGTTGTGTGTCTCTGCATGTATTGTGTTTATTTGCAGCTTCCCAAATCTCGCATCTTCACGCGTTGCTGGGCGTCATATCAAGTTTCTTTTCAAGTATCGCCTCTTTACGCTTCGGTTCGTAGTGTCGTGTCGATTTTTTCATTCATTAATTGTAAAATGTATTTATGATGCCTCTTCCTAAATTGAATGACATTTTATTGGTGCTTGCTTTTATGCTTACGCCTTCTAATATTTGTAATCGTTTTTAACAGTTTATCTGACATTGCATTTATTGATAAACATTTATTGAATTTCTTGTTTTGCTGTTGGTTGATAAATTGTTTGTGCCGTGGTTTGATGGTTAGGATTGTTGTTTTGCTAACGAGTTTGACTCTCACTGGGTGCTCTAATTTAGTGACTCACAACGCTAAACTTTGTAAATATATGTATTTACGTTATCAAGGGAGAAGAGACCCACAATTTGTGTCTACCATAATGGGTGGGGATTCTCTCAAGATGACTCCTTGCATTGAACATCTATTCGGACTCAATCTCTCCCCAGACCTCAAGTGGAACACATATATCCGATCCATATAAAAAAATGCTGGATAAATGGTTGGTTTACCGCTCCAGTAATTATCAAACTCCCTTTGCTATACTTGTATTTTTACAAGAACCAGATCAGATTAAAAATAGAGTGTTGCTGGCCTATCTGGTTTGAAGTTGCCCGGTTCTCACTTACCTGTCTTGATAGAGTTCAAAAGCGTTTACGCGGCCTTTGGGATGATGAATTATTTTCCACTCGAAAACCCCTTTCTCACAGACGAATCTTCGCTAGCCTCTCCCTGGCCTTTACAACTTGGACACGCCCTGGTACGTACACCAGAGGGAATTATCCTCATTCTATTCATATTTGAATAGTAAGAAGTGGGTTCCTTTCGGACATCGGCTTCTCCCCAAGAACTGCTTCTCTATGGTACGTAAACTTTATGAATTTAAGCGCAGTACTAGATTGGCGGCAAGGTCTCATTATTTTACAACTAAATTGACTGGATGTAACCGTAAGTTCCGTGCTGACAGTTTATTTTCTCGCTTATTGAACTCTTTTCCGACTTTTTGTTATCCATCAAAAATTGATCTTCAAAAATTTAAATATAATCTCAATCGTTATTTACCGTCTCCTTGATTCCTCTCCTTTTATAGTTCACATTCGTTAATAATGTATTTCTTTTTCTTATTTTTCACACTCGATAAAATCTTGTGTCTTAGTAGCTTCATTCCCTTACTTAGAGTTGAAATGAACAATATACAAACTTTATGAATTTAAGCGCAGTACTAGATTGGCGGCAAATGGATGGCAGAACAGGGTTTAGGAGATAACAAAAAGACAAAATTTATTAAGAGCTACAAAGTACAAGAAATTGTGGAGAGCCATAATCGCCAACGTCCTGAAGGGACACGATACATACACGACAAAGAAGAAACTTAGTCTGACAAAACATAACACTGTTTGGTACAAAGCGTGAGTTTGGCACATCTAATGATAATCGAATTTCTTGTGATGATAATTAATAGCTTAGCAGTCGAGGTTGCTAATTACTTCATCGATATCGACCATTTTAAAGTAGAATTTCATCGTCATGAGGCATTTGTCTTCGTTCATTTCATATGGCATTTCACATGACTCCCCAACCCCACAGCTTCCCGATTTTATTGCTCTAAGTCTGAAAGAGACTCCTTGCCTTAAACGACTGTTTGGACTGAAGATATCTATATCCGATCCATCGCTAAACATTCTGGAAAAATGGTTGGTCCATTGTACCGCACCAGTAAGTATCTGATCCCTTACTGCTATACTCTATCTCTACAAGAACCAGATCAGACTTCAAGTGGAACACATATATCCGATCCATCGCTAAAGATGCTGGAAAAATGGTTGATTCGTTGTACCGATCCAGTAAGTGCCTGACTCCCACTGCTATACTCTATCTTTACAACAGCCAGATTACACCAAAAATGGAGGGTTGTTGTCATATATGGACTGGTGCTTTTCAGTCCTCAGTTGTTTGTCTTTATCAAGACAAAAGAGTTCAAAATGTCTACGCAGACTTATGGGCCATGAATTAATTTCCCACCCTAGAACTCCTTTTCCCACAGACGAAACGTCACGAGCCTCTCGCTGCTCTATCGTTATTTCTATGGCATGTGTTCTGACGCGCTACCCCCTGACCTTTACAACTGGGACCCACATGTCGCGTATACAAGAGTAAATCATCGCCATTCCTTTCATGTACCAGTAGTAAGAAGTAAGTTCCACTCGGAAAGTTTTTCCCCTGAGAACTGCTGATTTGAGGAACGGGTCTCCGGTAGGATGTTTTCCCAATCACTGCTATCCTGAATTTTTCAAGCCTATGGTTAACCGTTATGTTTCCTCCGTAATCACAGAAATTCATACTTTTTCTTTCGACCATACAACTTCAGACAGTAACCCTCTACCTTGAGTGGCTGTTGGGCCTTTTATTGGGTGAACATTAATACATAACAGAAAGAAAAAGAAAATTAAAAAAAAAATGTTACCCACCCATCAAAAAATAACCTCGTTCTCGAAAAATAACGCGGCAGTTATATAACGTACGATCAACGAAGTTAAGCAACATCGAGGCTGGTCAGCATCTAGATGGATGATTGCTTGGGAATACCACGTCTTGTAATCTGAGATGTGCGGGTGGTGTAATGGATAACGGCTCAGAATTGTTAATCGGAGAGCCGAGTTTCAATTCCAGCTGGGCTCGTTATATTCACTTACGCGCAAATTCCTTTGGGAAAGTTATGAATCCACCACTTATCCCCCAGCTATGAGTTAATTAGTAGGACTTGTATCACTAAATCATTATTATCTGCCCCACCACCACAAAAACTTCTTATAATCTAAAAATATTTTCTGGCTTTAAATAACCTGCAAAGGGTTATTTAAAGCCAGAAAACGAATCAATCAATTAAAAAAATAACAGATAAATCTCAAAAACGAATACCGTTCAATTGTCGAGTCTACATCCACAGCATTCGAATCAGTTCTAGTTGGAATGACAAAAAAAAGGAACTTTTAAATACCTTCGAATGAAGCGGAGAAAAACAACTTAGTTTGTTACGGTCACCTTTGAATGATAGCATTCCAAAATGCTGATGTCAAGCGCGTGGGTTGATGTCGGCCTGCAGCTGGAAGTGGGAGACGATAATCCAATGGAAAGTCGTACCGGTTGCAGAAGTCGGCGGACTCGTTTATGACGGCATCATATGTCCACCCAACAATGGCATGACATCGTGCAAGAGTTCTTGTTGTTAAGCAACCTTTGACTTTAAAATAAAAATATGTTGAAAAAGAGGCCCGATGGAATGTTGCTGTCTAGGTTTGTGAAAACGGCTTAACGGTGATAATAATGGTGAAAAAAAAAAAAACCCAAAAAAACGGAATTTAAGCAACTGCATGTTGAGCTACCCCAACACTTATTCGATGATGCAACGTCCAGTTATTGATTAATGTTGCGCTTTCTAGTGTTGATTCTTTATGTGGAATCGAATTGTTGATCTATTGAATATAATGGCACTGCGTAATCGCTAGTTAGTGAGTCAAGAGGATATACCTTTTCTGATTGATACATTGTGTTAATCGAAAACCTCCTGTGAGATACATCCGAGAAAGAAAAGGACTAGAGACAAAGAAACCATCAGGATCTGTGATTGTAACTTTCTGATACTCAGTTATGTGCTATGCATGATAGACGCTTAGGCGAACATGTATCATTCAATACATGACTGACGAGGCAGATTTTTCCGCAGTTGGTTGCCATTTCTTTCTGCGGTAAACCAGTGGCCATCTAAGGCTATAGAACCCAGTCTGTCTTGCTATTTACCCATAGCTGGGCGGGAGAAGAGGATTCATACCTTTCTCAAGGATCAGATGTGCCATGCATGATACACGCTTAGGCGATCATGTATCATTCAATACATGACTGACGAGGCAGATTTTTTCCGCAATAGGTTGCCATTTCTTTCTGCGGTAGACCAGTTGCCATCCAAGCCTATAGAACCCAGTCTGTTCTGCTATTTACTCATAGCTGCGGGGTTGGGGATGAGAGGATTCATACCTTTCCCAAGGGTCAGTCATTCAATTATGCGTCTTGCATGATACACGCTTAGACGAACATATATCATCCGATACATGACTGACGAGGCAGATTTCCCCCCCACTCCTGCAGCAGGTTGCCATTTCTTTCTGCGGTAGACCTGTTGCCATCCAAGGCTATAGAACCCGATTTGTTTTGCTATTTTCCCATAGCTGGGCGGGAGAAGAAGAGGATTCATAACTTTCCCAAAGGTCAGTCAGTCAGTTATGTGCCATGCGTGATACACGCTTAGACGATCATATATCATTCGACACATGACTGACGAGACAGATTTTTTCCGCAGTAGGTTGCCATTTCTTTCAGCAGGAGACCAGTTGCCATCCAAGGCTATAGAACCAGGCCTGTTCTGCTATTTACCCATAGGTGGGGGGAGAAGAGGATTCATACCTTTCCCATGGGTATTAGCACGTAAGTGAATGCAATGCACTCAACTGGAATTCAAACTCGGTTCTCTTCAATCTTAGTCGCTATCCATTACTCAGCCGTGCCTCTCGAATATAAGGCTACATATTCCTAATCTGCTTAAGTCATAAAAAGTCAGATTGGAGGGGTGTAGAAGAAGAGGATTCATACCTTTCCCAAGGGTATAAGCACAAAAGTGAATGTAATGGATTTGACTAGAATTCGAACTCGGCTCTCCGATTCCTCAATCCGAACCGCTATCCATTAGAAAAATAACGCAACTCACTTATTGTAAACTCTCTTGTAGTTTTAGGGCTAGAAAGGCTCTTCAGATTTTCGTGTGCGTGTGTGCTGTTTTGTATTCGTGTTTGTGTGTGTGTATTCATTAATGTTTCTCTTTCTTTCATGGGCGAAGTTCATCTCAGTAGAGTCTGTCTGCCTGTCTCTCTCTCCCTCTCCTTCTATTTCTGTCTATCTCTCTCCGTCTATTTACTAGTTTATCATGTACTCTCCCCGCTGGTCACTTAGTGGTCCAAATATATACGGCACCGGTACTTGCCAATTAATAATTTTGTTTAGGTGTCCCCTTTCCCAACGCCATGACCAGACACTTTGTAAAGTTTATCTTGTAACATGTATTCGTGAAGTAACACATATCGAACACTGGGGGCTCTAGGTGTGCACTTGTTAGGAGAGATGCTGAAAAATAAAAGGCCTGATTCACATCCCAAAATCAGTATTTTTATAACGAAGCGCCAGAGTTTTTTAAACATTTCACCCCAAATAAAGGTAATAGAGCCACTGAGACACAAGAGGTTACTGAATGTGAAAGAATAAAAGAAACGTTATGAAGGAGCGAGAACAATAAGAGGAGCAATCAAGAAGACGATTGACATTACTTTTAAATGTTTAAAGATCAAAGTTGGCTGGGAAGTTATGGAGAGCAATGATCGTTCACATCCGGCAGGAGAGAGAAAGAGAGAGAGAAAGAGAGAGAGAGAAAGAGAGAGAGAGAGAAAGAGAGAAAGACAATGTGTATGTCTGTGGACTGTTGATGGTCAAATGACGATAATTCTTGCTATTTTATGGTCTCCGTTCTGAAGGGACACAAGCGATCATGGCTCTCCATAACTTCCTGATTCTTGTTGCTCTAAACAATGTTTGATACTTGTTCAGTTGCAGCTTTCTTCTGAAGTAAATGAAGAAATAATAGAGTAAAGTAAAAAATATTCAGCCGTGGGGTAGAGAGATAGGAGAAATGGTTGGGTCGGTTAGTAGGAGGGTGGATAGGTTTGTTTAGTGAATGTGCCAACATCATACCTAAGTGGAATGCATTTGCTTCCTATTTATAATTCTCTTCCATTGTTTTCTCTTTCTTTCTCTCTCTTTCTCTCACTTTCTCTCTCTCTTTCACTCTCACTTTCCCTCTCTTTCTCTCTCTTTCTCTCACTTTCTCTCTCTCTTTCACTCTCACTTTCCCTCTCTTTCTCTCTCTTTCTCTCTCTCTTTCACTCTCTTTCTTTCACTCTCTTTTTCTCTCTCTTTCGCTCTCTCTCTCTCTCTGTCGATACAGCTTCACTTCTTTACTCTTTATTCCTTACTCTTTCCTTATTTCGATTTTCCTCTCATTCTCTGTCTCCCTTCTTCCCAGTTGATATTCTCTCTCTCTTTCTTTCTTCCTTTCTTAATCTTCTTTATAACTCTTCATTGTCCTTTCAACTTCCCCCTCTCTCATTCACCTTCTCTCCCTCTCTTCCAGTTGAGATGTTCTTTTTTTCCTTTACACAGTCGTTAGTTTCTTACTCTCTTTCTTTTTTCCTTTCTTACTCCCCTTCCCACTTTCACTCTCATTCATATTTTGTTATATATTCATTGAGTGAGTTTTCTTTTCCTTTTTTTTTTTTAACTTTTTACCTTCACCTCTGCTTAAACTTATATTTCCGAGGAAGGTGCTGAAAAGTTCTCGACCCGGCCCGACCACTCACCCAAATTTAAAAAAATGACAAAACAGAATTTTGGGAAATCATTTCTTGATTGTCCTCAAAATTCCTCGCATATATATATATATATATATATATATATATATATATACTTCTGTATGGAGCACTGTCTTCTTAAAAATAAAAACAAAAATACTAAAGAACCCCGGATTATGCACCCAACGTGTTTTTTTCTATTTTCTGCATACCTGCACAAGGATACATATATATATATATATATATATATATATATATATATATATATATATATATATATATATGTATATATATATATATGTATATATATATATATATATATATATATATGTATATATATATATATATATATATATATATATATATAACTCCAGCAATCTCCTATATCATTTAACCCCTGAAAAACGTAAAAATGTTAGATTGTTGAAAAAACCCAATAAAAGATTAATTAAATCTTCCTTCTCGGCCGCTTTCAATGAAAAATGCATGAAAGAAAGTTTGCTGTCCAATAACGCATCTATCTATCTATCTATCTATATATATACATATATATATATATATATATATATATATATATATATATATATATATATATATATATTGAACAATAAAAATTAAAATCCTCAGACACACTGGGTTGTAGATTAATATTCTTTCGTTTTTTTATTATTATTCCATTTAGATTCCTCGACTAGTTTCGGCCGAAATGGCCATCATCGGGAGGAGAAATGCGTTATTGGACAGCAACTTTTCTTTCACACACACATATATATATATATATATATATATATATATATATATATATATAAAGAAATATAGTTTTAAGTTGTGCTATATTTATGGGATAAAGTGCTCAATATCATAGATAGAGCGTATGTAAATGTAAATATGAAAGTGAACATTGAAGTGAACACTCAGAGGCGTTAGCCTGTCGCCTCTAAGTGTTGACTTCAATGTTCATTATATATATATATATATATATATATATATATATATATATATATATATATATATGCGTGTGTCTGTTCTTTAAAATTGTGCTATATTTATGAGTGAATAATGTTCAATATTGAAAATTGAGCGTTTGTAGATATAAAAAGTTTCGACATAGAAACCAACACTGCATGTTGAGTTTCAAAAAGCCACTTATCTATCTATCTATCTATCTATATTT
This sequence comes from Acanthosepion lycidas, assembly GCA_963932145.1. Lineage (NCBI taxonomy): Eukaryota > Metazoa > Mollusca > Cephalopoda > Sepiida > Sepiidae > Acanthosepion > Acanthosepion lycidas. Next base: position 16,901,052 of record OZ010590.1, on the reverse strand, counting down.
CAGTCTGTTCCTTTATCTATCTATCTATCTATCTATCTATCTATCTATCTGTGTCTGTGTGTACTTGTGTGTGTGTGTAAAAATCCAGGTGTAAATAAAATATATCTGTAAAACAATATAAATAAAAGACAAAAGAAAAAAATGTCTTTACCAACGCCTTTCGTCTCTTGATAACATACCAAAAGGGACGAAACGCATTGGTAAAGAAAAGTTTTTCTTTTGACTAGAGATGAAGATAAATAGATGAATAGATTATCCATTTACACCCTTCTTCTTCAGCTTTCATTTTAATATTTCACCTCCCACCCTAACTTCACCCATCTTCCTCTTTTCTCTTTCAACCTCTTTTTTCTTTCTATTCCTTCATCGCGGATTATTTTGTCATCTCTTTACTTCATCGCAATTCTCTCTCTGTCTTTCTCTCTATCTCTCTCTCTCTCTCTCTCTCTCTCTCTCTCTTTCCATCACTTTCTCTATCATTCTTTCAGTTTCCTTTTTCCCTTCAGCTATTTCTCCTCCTTTCTCCCCTTCCACTTCACTCGCATACTCGGTCTCCTCCGGTTTGCCTGCCCGTTTATGTAAGTCCAAGAGAATGCATGGCTGACTCACCCCTTTTCGCACCGTATTTCTACGCACTCTTTCTGGACCTTTCCATTCATTCATCTTTACTAACCAATCAGTGCTGTAAGTTCCTATCCCAAAAATAACGCAAAGATATGGCCTCCATATAAATAAAGCCGATGAAACGCATACGAACTGTAGCATTCTGAAAAGCTTCATCGTACTTTGAGCTTATAACCACAGGTCTCGCTAATTTTCGTGTCTAACTCTCTCAAACTTTTCGACGACCAAAAAAAAAAAAAAAAAAAAAAAAAAACACGTAGAAAACAAAACCAAAAACACAAGTTGTATGTACAAAACAAATAGACATTTTGGTATTTGACTGAGTTAGACGATATCAAAAGACAATTTACATATATATATATTTATTTATTTTTTTTTAATACAGGCAAATAAGGAACTTGTCGGAGCTACTTTTGGTATTTTTTTTTTATTCGTTCCAGCTAAAACGAACAGGCGAACGCATTCTAAAGTGAAACAAGGAAGATTTTTTCCCTCTCTTTTTGACGACTTCAAATTGCAAGCGTTACTTAATCTACGACCCAACTACTTAGGCGTTCCACTCTCTTACACCAAACTATTCAAACATCGCTGTAACTATATACTCCTTGATAAGCAAATATCGGCTAGTGGCAACTATCATTCCTTGTGTGCCGGCTCTATTGGCTGTTACAAGAGTTCAAAATTAACGTCTTCTACTTAGCAGTAAGTATCACCTTCTTATATCAATCTGTCTCTCCTAAGGTTTATTTATTATTTTCTTCTTTTTCTTCTTTTCTTTTTTGTGCATGTCAGGGTTTATATTTCAGTGAATTGTTTTAATTCAGTTCTCAGTCAGCCATTATTAATTATCTGTTTACCGTTTCACACCAGACCAGTCTCTGGTGGTTACGACTGAGAACCAAGTGACAGAAAGTCTTCGGCGGTTATGTTTCAAACGTTACAGTACTTCGGGCATCATTTCCTTATTTGTTTTAGTCTTTGGTAGACTGAGGAATCTCGCGACCACTACCACATTACATCTTGGCTACAAGTGTGGGGTTACCAAACGAGGAGCGAAAACTCGCTCATGCTCTACGAAATTATAACGCTAACCACTGCTCAACAGCAAAGTGGTTGTTCTATTATTATTATTAGTAGTAGTAGTAGTCGTGGAGTTTTCACACTAACAATAACTAACAGTTTTCTCTTGGTATCAAGTGACAACAAGTATGCCCAATGTTCTAACACGCTCATTTGTATTCCAGGGGATTTTAGTAATCCTATTGTCAGCATCGCTTGTAATTTTCCTATGATTTAAAGGCGTTTCAACTTTGTTCGTATGATTCTTCAGAATGTTTCCAAGATCGTCATTTTATTATTATTATTAGTAGTAGTAGTAGTAGTAATAGTAGTAAGTGAGAGAACAGCAAACACAAATGGTGATGCTGGGGTTAAAATACAAGCAGCCCAATATAACCCTCACGGCACCTAATCTGATTGGGGTACATCAGGTACATGCATCGCAGCCAAATATGAGCGTTATGCCAAATTATCTTGATAACCTTGCTGGTGAAGCTCAGATAGAAATTGCTTTAGGTCTCCGATTAATGATGTGCCCAAATGTCTTTATATGACACCTAAGTCGCGCTGGTTGCCTGAACTTAAAAAAAAAAATCAACCCTTAGACACACAGCTATGATGCTCTCCTATTACTCTCGCTCATGAGCAGATATGTACAGTACATCATCCCCATGGGAACATAACCAAATGAATAAAATCAGGCAACTGACAAGTAAATCTCGTCCCGTGTATGACTACAAACTACATCCGGTAGCAAGGCCTCTAATCAGGAGGTTTTGAGAAGCGTGGAAACTACCTCTTAACTGCTGATGTTTCTAGGTTCACCCTGACCCGGGGTGGTAGCACCTGTTAGGATCCAAGCTATGGGCAAATAATTAACCCCCATCACTTCCACCACCAACTCGAGTCAAAACATTATGAAAGTGTAAAAATAGGTTTTAATGCCAGCAATACATTTTTGAAAAAAATTATTACCAGCAATACATTAAATATATATAAATCTTGTCGGCATTAAATAACGCATTGAGGTCGTTGAGATGCCGTAAACCAAACCAAACAAGTAAATCCGTGGTGCTGGAGAGTTTATTTACTATAATTCATTTTAATTCACCAAATGTTAACACCTCCAATTAAGATCATAAGCCAAGAGAGCCATACCTGCTGTAGATTAAGGCATTTATTATTTCCTTTGATTTCTGTTGCATACACATTTCCTTCCGGGTCCTAACCAGAGACCTAAGGTCAGAAATGGCGTCATGAGATTTTTCAATGATCATTTTTGTAAAATATAATATTATTATTATTATTTTATTTCCTTTGATTTCTGGTGTGTACACATTTCTTTCCGGGTCCCACCCAGAAACCAAAGGTTAGAAATGACATCATGATATTTTCCACTGACCAATTAAAGAAAAATAAAAACACATATTTTACGTAGATAAAGCCCTTCGTAAGATGTGGGCTGTACTCGTGAGAACATTTTTTTGTATTTCTTTAAGGCATGGGCTTCCAGGAATCCATTCAATGAGTGTACTGGAATTTTTTCCAACCAACCCGAGGGCTCCAACTGCAACAGGAATTGTTGATGTAACCATGTGCCACATATCATCATGCGTTCTACTTCTGTACGTTTTTTTTTTTTTTTTCTTGTTTTCAAGCAGAAATCTTGTATTATGTGTGCTCACCATCAAGTCGTACAATCCCTGACAGCACATTCCTCATAATATTTGCAGTGACAAGCAAAGTAGACTTCTAAAGCGATGGTATGCTAGGCCTTATTCCTATTTTCTTAATGTAGGTCTTTAGCTTAGCTGGTATAGATCCCAACATCCCAGAAGGCAATTTCTTGATGTACGGGTACAATTAAGAAAAAGCGGCCATGCATGAAAACACATATAAAGAAATGATGAGATATTAAGCTTTATCCCGATTTCCATTATTGCTGTTGTTGTTGATGATGATGATGTGCCTTTTGTTGCTCGATTATCATCATCATCATTCAAATTTTTTTGTCAGGTTTATTTTTTGCTGTTATTACTATTAGGTTGGTGCAAAAATAATGTCGTTCTTCTTTGAAGTTGAACGTCAAAAAACGACATTATTTTTTCACCAACCTAATATTAAATGTGCGTCTTTCCAGTTGGCACCCTCATGAATGATATTTCTCACCTGGCGCTGGTTTGTTTTTTTTTTTTTCGTTAACGACGGAGTTATTTGTGTCCATATTGAGGATTTTAAATGTAAATGCATGCAACATTCAATTACCATAAGAGTGTATTCGTTTATGTACCTCCTCATCTCTCCGTCAATGTTTTTCAACCATTTGTTAGCCCAGCAACTCCCTTGTTGACAAATGAATGAATTTTAACACCTCCTCGAGAGGTTGGGGGAGAGATGCTAGCACCACAGGTTGTAAAAATTACTTCTTAATTTAAAATTCCACCCATTGCTCAACTGTGATTTATTTCTGACAAATTAGATGCATAACACATTTTAAATAAATAAATATGCCTAGAATTAAAAAAAGAAAAACTTGCATAAGATATATTGATTGACTGATTTGTTTTTAAAGGTTATTTAAATCCGAAAGATATTTTGGGATTGTAAGAATATTTTGGAGTAAATATAGATGTTCTGATACACGTCTTACTATTTAACCCATAACTAGGGGGAAAGTATTTATACTTTCCCCAGGGTGGTTGAACGTAAGTGAATATAACGAACCTGACTGGAAATCGATCTGTATCTCAAATAGAAAAGAGTGTATTAACGAGTATTGCTCATTTTTTTTAAATCATTTCACCCCAAGCAAGGTGATAATGCCACTAAGACGCAATGGCTTACTGAGAAGGAAAGAGAATGAAGAGACTCTAGTAAATCCGGTAAATTACTCGAAATCAATTTCTCGGCAGTAAATTGCTCGAAAAATAATTTTTCGAACTATCAATTGCTCGAAAACCGACTCCCAAAGGTGTTTTCCCCATCACTAAAATCTTAACCTGTTCAAGTTTAGGTTTAACCGTTATCTTCTCCACATAACTCAACTGTGCCTCTTACTCTGTAGCCCTCTACCATGAGTGAATCTAGGGCCTTGTACAAATTGAACATCACTGTAAAAGAAATAAATAAAATACACTTGCATTTTATTCAATTATATATTCACCATTATTTGCAATGACTTGTTGCATTCATCTGGCAATGTCTAGAGCAAAGATCTGAAGGTTTTGATGCGAAAAAGTTTTCGACGCACTCTAGAATCTCTTAAAAGTCTACCGTATCAAAGTATTTTGAAGCAATCGAAAAACGGTAATAATCAGTTGATGCAAGATGAGGGGAATATAGTGGGTAGGGGTGCAACAGACCAACTTAGTTCCCAGATTACTTTGCCTGTGTTATTCTTCTTATATGCGGCCTTGCCTTACCACGGATAAGAACAACATTTTTCCTATTGATGAACGCAGGATGTTTTTTCGACCGAACTTTTATGGACACGTTGCAGCCGCTGGACGTATAAATGTGCATTTATTGTTTCATTTCGTTTTAAGAACTCTAAATAAATAATACGCCTCGATGATCTCACCACATGCGCAAGATTACATTTCTTCCACGGCGCTCAGATTTGCGAGTCGGATGTATAAATTTCTTTTTGGCAATCCAGTCTTTTGCGTTGAACGTTGCCATATGAAACCCATTTTCCTTCACGTGTTATATTTAAGGAATAGTGAATTAGGAGGAGACATTCGACATTACAATTGGTTTCCAAAAACGGAAATTACTCAACCTAATAAATTCAGATTTTTTATTAGTATTGTTCATCTAACAAAAATCTCAAGGATACATTCGTCATTACAATTAGTTTCTAAAAACGTAAATTACTAATGACTCAACCTAATATATTCAGATTTTTTATTAGAATTGTTTACCTAATACAAAGCCGAAGAACCACTCAGAGTAGAAGCTTACTAGCTGGGGTTGTGAGGTTGTTGTAAGGACATACACTGAGTAAAAGGTACATATAATATGTAGGATAGATAACTGTTGACACAAGACATGAAGAGATTACCGTATTTTTCGGCTTACAAGATGCACTTTTTAGCTAAAAAATACCCTGAAAAATACGTGTGCGTCTTCCAAGACGAATGTAAGTCAACGCCCAGGCTCAGGTAAGCTTGACTGATAGAGACGTGGATTTGTATGTTGAGTAAATACCCTATAATGTTATCTATCTAATTCATCCTTTTATATGATGTAACCTGAGTACTTAGCTTATTTACAAGATTATAAACCTTCCTGGAGCCGAGCCACATGCATAAACATGCTCTGTTTACTATCAACGGCGGGAGCCTTTCTGCTCTTGACTAGTATGTCATTGCCATACAAACAAAATCGGACAATTGATTAATGTAAACAATACATTGTGCCAGTATGTGAGGTACGTATGGTGAATGTGTTGTATGAGAATTACTTTTTCTTTTTTTTAAGAAATTTCTTTCCAATGTTAGGGTGCGTCTTCGAAGCCGCAGACTTGTAAGTCGGAAAATACGTTAATATTATAATGATTGGGGAATAAACTGATTCACAATGTAAAAGTTCTGGGAAATAAGCGAAGTAGAAATCCTCTCTACTAATGGAATACGAAGAGAATGGGGATGACTCTGTGTAACTGGCATAGTGGGTTCTAGCTTTGAAGGTCTGAAATAATGTAATTAAGGAATGTAGTTCGTCTGCCATGAAAATAGCCATTAGAGTATCGAGAGTCTAACAACGTTTCGTCTGTGGGAAAGAGGTTATAGAGTAAGAAATGATTAATCACCCACAAGACGGCGTAGATGATTTTGAAATCTATCAAGGCTGGAAGGTGAAGATTGTGCAGCTTCAGCCCAGTAATACTCCATTTTTAGTCTGATCTGTCTCTTGTAAAGATAAAGAAAGTCCTCGTTGTTGAATGTACGGTTCCTTTTGAAGGAAATACTGATTGGGTAAACAGAATAAAATATCAAGTTCTGCGAGAAAAATTCCAAAGATATGACGAGTCATAACGAGACTTAACGAGACATGACGTGATGATGAATCTATTTCCTCCCGAAGTGGTATGTTGGGTTTTATTGCCAGCCCACTATCGGCATAGCCAGCGAAACTTGGGTAATGTCTACATCAGAAAAAAACTTTAGTGATATCATGAGATATTGCTGGGGTGCCCCGGATTAATGAAAACTTTGATCCCATGCCTCACCCCAGAGTCATAATCTGATGAGAGCTGTTAAAGGCACTGTTTTTGCAGCATTAGTTGTATGAAAGGGTTGTGTGGGTAACGTAATGGTTATCGGCACGGAAAATGGAACCAGAAAATCGAGTTAAAATCCCTGCCTGGACTACTAGAGTCAATTTTCGCGCAAATGCTCTTGGAAAAGGTATGAATCCGTTTCTCTCCAGTTATATGTGAAATAGCAGAGTAAACTAGGTTCTCTAGCCTTGAGCGAGAAACCAGTCTGAGAAAAATTCAGAATTCGAAAGCTTGAAGAAAAGAAGGGGAAACCATTTAGTATATTTCCCAGGAATTAATCATAACGGATGATAACTGACAGATAATAAGGAAGGGAAAACCGTGGAGAGCCATGGCCACTGAAGTCCTGAAGGGAAATGACATTAAAAAAGATTATAAATTTATTTGTGTGGAATATGTAGAGAAATATGATGAAATACGTTCAAAAGGATATAATTTTTTACATGGTGTATAATATATATATATATATATATATATATATATATATATATATATATATATTATGAAATGGACAAAGTCCGACAATTATTTAAGACGTTTTTTAAGATTAAAACATTTTTTTATTTTTTATGTATATACTATCTTTTTATAGATAGAAATATTTAAGTAAATGCTCTGTTTATAATAAACTGTATTAGCAACATTTACCGGCCTGAATTTTCTATGAAAATTTCTCGAACATTCAGGCCGGTAAATAAATGTTGTTAATACCGTTTATTATAAACAGAGCATTTACTTAAATATTTGTATCTATAAAAAGAACGTATAAACATAAAAAAAATGTCTTTTATATATATATATATATATATATATATATGATGCGATGGGTAAATTGTCGACATTTTTAAATTTCGGGGATACGCTTTGTTTTTCATTCTGTCGACAGCACAATCGAGTCAGTTGGGCACTGTCTGTGAGAAAAAGAGGATCATGACGCAATTCACTCCACCAGAAATTTCGAAACAGCACGTTGTACTACTTGGCATTCGCCCCATAAGCTCTAATGCGAACATTTCATAGTGTTTGGGTGTCAATCTGAGGACAGTACAGAGGATTTGAAAACGTTAGATGAGTCTAATGGTGATTAGGTACGGCAGCTCGGAAAACTCACTCTGAGCGTTCTGATAAGAAAAGAAATGCCAAATTTATTGGTGAGTGCCTTAGACTCCACACGGACGCTTACATCAAGTGCCTTGAGGAGGTAGTCATGCCCTGGGTCAAGAGGGTGGCTGCTGGAAGACCCTATATCTGGCAAAAGGACACTGCAAAATACTACACAAATAGGAGAACCCAGTCATAGCTGTCAGTCAATTTCTGCGACCACATCACCCTTTACATCTGGCCACCTAACCCCCCAAACTGCAACCCCCATGATGATTATGTGCGGGGCGCAGAGGAGGAAGAGATCAACAAAACACTTTGTAATACCTAAGATGAACTGATGGCAAATATTATGGCAGCATTCACCAACTTAAATAAGGAGACCATCCAGAAGAATTGCAGAAGATTCCGAAGTCGTTTGGAGGCCGTGGTTGAAGCCAATGGCGATTTTATTGAATAAACGTACACTTTAGTATTTCACGATATTTTTGTGTAATTTTGGCAAATATATCTGTTAAAATGAAATTTCATTTTTGCGTAATTTAGACGACAATTTATCCATCGCAGGCTGTATATGAAGATGCTGTCAAACTTTCTGGACATTAGAATATGTTGAACCACCTATTTATCTGTCAAGTTATCCAGTGTTTCTCGTATCTTGCTTGCCATTTCACACATCTCTCCAAACAATTGCAGAAAATAATAAAAAAGATCCTTATTTTCTATACACTTTAAGAAAACTTTTGCGCGCTTTAAGGACCCAGAAGTTTTGGATAAAACCTTGTGCATCTGTCTATATTTCTGAGATGAGGTATTATGTACACTATTTACATTATTCGGACTATTGTCCTCGTCTTTGTCGCCATATTTATTACAACGTTTCGGCCTTCTTCAGGTGGTTGGAATGTCGAACTGAACCCTTTATTTCGCTCACTGGGGTAGACTGTTCTAGTTCCACGTGCCATGTTTAATGGATGTCCGTTATCAGTTATCTCCTGTTAATTCCCCTCTCCAAGTTCTCCACTACCTTAACCGGGTATTGAACTCACACGCTTTGGGTCCTGTCACTGGATCTATCTAACGCCTTTATACACTGTGCCATGTGCCCTATGGCGACAAAGATGAGGGCAAAAACCTTGTGCGTTGTGACTTATCCTATTTTTTCTTCATCTTCTTTCTTTAACATTTCATATAAACAATGCATCCCACTTTCTCTGACAAGATTCTCCCCATCGAATAGAACAAAAATCAACATTTTTATTTAGCATTTTCTTATTATTTTACATTCCCTTTCTGATTCACGATTCCAAACAATAAATAGTAAAAATATAACAATTAATTTTGTTTTGAAATAAATATCACATCGCAAACATTTGTAATAAGCAAATTACTTCAAATATTGTTTTCTGTTTAGGTTTTTCTTCATCCCAAAATTACTTTTAATTGCCGGTTAACTAATCAAACTATAATTACGATTAGTTTTAAGCTCTTGCAAAATACTATATTTGGTCTTTCATAGTTTAAAAGGATATGTCGATAAAGATTAAACTGAAGAATAAAAAAGGATAATTTCATTGTCTCAGGACGATATTAATTGGAGGAAAATAACTTTAAATAAAGATGTATCAACCATGATTTAATTGAATAAATATTATTTCTAAAACCATTCAAGATGGCATTGAATAGAAGAAAAGAAAATGGTGTTAAAAGATATGTCGGCCATATTTAAATTGAGTAGATTTTATTTATTATTTCGTTGTTCTCAAGACGACGTTGATTGGAGGAAAATAATTTGGTCGCAGTCTTTTCTCTCCAATGAAAAGAAGCTTGACCATAATGATAATTTTGCGCATAGAAGCTAAACTAGATAAATGTGGCATACCTCGCAAATAAGTTAGTTTCAGATTTCAAATCGGCGCCATGTGATCGATGTTTGAACTCAGACAAGAGTTGGGATCCGAATGCTGATTTTCAATGCAAGCAAACAGGCAAACATCTGGTGCAACACAATCTTTCTGTTCTGAATTTCTTTCTCGTTTAACCTTGTCTTAGTCAAGGTTATATTTAGTATGCATCTGTTTTCTACTAGATAGTTTGTTTTTGTTTTGTTCTTTCTTCTCGTTAACAATTTCCGTTTCTAATTCCTTTTCGGGTGTCTGGTACAAACAATGTCAGTTAGCTACGCTCTACCTTTTCTGCATGTTTCAACGAAAAAGAACAAGCCTTTCTTATATTTGGCACTTTCTTACCATTTTTGATGTCTTTCTGCAAACATAGCTTCTGTATCTTTGACTGTATTTCACTTTGATCATCATGTTAATAATTCACACAACAAAAGAAATAAAAATCAACAATAATTAAATATTAATCTTATAATAAGTAATAATGATAAAGCTTCATATGAAAAAAATCGGAATTGTTAAAATTAGTTAAGTATTTTAAATTAGTTAAATATTGTTGAAATTAGTTAAATATTTTAAATTAGTTAAATATTGTTGAAATTAGTTAAATATTTAAAATTAGTAAAATATTGTTGAAATTAGTTAAATATTTTAAATTAGTTTATATTTTTTAAATTAGTTAAATATTTTAAATTAGTTTATATTTTTTAAATTAGTTAAATATTTTAAATTATTTAAATATTTTAAATTAGTTAAATATTTTTTAAATTAGTTTTTATATTTTAAATTAGTTAGATACTGTTGAAATTAATTAAATATTTTAAATTAGTTAAATATTATTGAAATGAGTTAAGTATTTTAAAACTGTAAATTTTAAAATACTTAACTAATTTCAACGATTTTTTTTTTATTGGTTTGTTTCTACGACTTATGAACTGTTTACAGGTCATTTAAAGACAGAAAATATTTTTATATTGGGGTGTAAAAATTTAGGGGTGCAGGGAGATAATGGTTTAATCACACAATTCTTTCAAATTAGCCCATAGCTGAGGAGAGATGGATTCATGCCTTTCCTAAACCCGTAAGTGAATATAACGAAATCAAAAGGGAATTGGAACTCGATTCTCCGATTCCGAGCCTTTAACCATTAAACCATCCGCATGTATAAGTTTAAGGCACCTGGTATTCCCATCAATGTACTGACCAGACACAATGTTGCTTAACTTTGGTGATCGCCCACATCACTTTGAAATTTTATTCGCTATGTTTTGAATATTGAGAAGCTAGATTCATATTATTATAATCTTTAATTTTGGTTAATAAATAACTAAATGCGAAGAATTTCGATGCTTAAATCTGCGTGGCTGAGATAGTAAAATCTAACAATGTCCAAGCTGATTTGACAAAGGATATGAATCTTATTATAAAATAACAATTTATTCCATTGTTAATTTAATTCTAAAGCACCGATAATCTATCAAATTTAAAACTTCTCTCACTCTCCGGAAGGACAAACTCCGAATTTGCGGGAGCATTCCCCACAAAAATGTAGCTTAGAAACCGGGGATCTATCCCCTTCCCCAAAGAGCATCTTCATGCTGCACTAAAACGGACAGTGTAATGAGTAGGCTATAGTATTAGGTTGGTGCAAAAATAATGACGTAATAATGTCGTTTTTTGACGTAACGTCAAAAAACGACATTATTACGTCATTATTTTTGCATCAACCTAATATTAGCGGCAGATCTGACATAACCGGTTGTCTTTTGGAATGGCTAAACTAAATAAGCGACTTAGTTCAATGTTCTTTTTATTATTTCCGTAGTTATTCCTATATAATACGCACTTTTCACTCAGACTAATAAACTTAAATTTTAACCGTACGTATTATAGATGAGCACTTTTTTCTTGGCCGCGTACGTCGCCATAGTCGGGACGGTATAACTGAAAATAATTTATATCTATATCAAAGAGTTTAAATATGCATTTGTTTTAAAAATATATATATTCTTATAAATATTTTTTACTTTGTCTCACTGATGTTGTTGTCAAAGACAGATGCCATGACAGTTTCATGCATTGTTGTCAACGTAGTAGATGTCTTTATCCTCTTCGATGTCGTTGACGTCCACAGAGTCATCTTGTCTTTCTTCCTCAAAAACGTTATGATTTTCACTGCTGCCCACATTTTTCTGTTTTTTTGTTTTTGTTTTTTGTTTTTTGTTTTGTACTGGCCTGCAGAGAAACAGTCCCTAGCCACTGGAATGTTTGATTGTTTATAATTTTGTTTTTCCTCGTGTGACCTTAATTCTCGCCACACGCCTGCTGCATTTTTTTGTGTAAAACATGTCCGTGCGTTTGCACTAAACGCTGCGTAAATTTTGTGATTCAAAACAATGTGTAAATTATATGAATTCTTACAAATACGAGCTGGTTGCATGCAATACGAACCGGATAAATAGTTGATCAAATTTTAAATTCAGCTGCCACAAATTCAGTGCGTATTATACATGAGATATCCCCTCCTCCACAAAATTTCGTAGCTCAACTTAGGAGTGCGTATTACACACAAATAATTATAATGTTAAATAAACCTCATCACTATAGTAGTATACATGGTGTTCACAGATGTTCCTGTAATTCCTAAATTTTGTGAGATTTAAAGACACTTCTCTTTTAAGATTAACTCGCGTACATAGGTAGACTTTGGTTACTGGACGCGCCTCTAGGTCATGTATTCCTAAAGCTTAGGGAGTCAACCTATTGTGTGACATTTTACTGTTTTCTGGGAGTTTTTTTGCCTATCGTCGTGCGCATAATTCCTTATATGGAATGAATGACAGCGCTACTTTCGATTGAAATTTATAAAATCAATTAAAACAGTTATTCATGAAAATAGGTTTCTCTTGTCCAGTAACTATTATTGCTCTTTCCAATATTGATGGAACGTAATTCCAAATATTCTAATTTCCTAATATTAAAATCTCTATTTTAAATAAAATTAATTATTTACATACATCACAACGTTTCGAGCGTTATGTCCTCCGGCCTTTATCAGGTACTTGTTGATTCAGATAACCTTCAAGGAATTTCGAACTATTTATTTAATATATATATATATATATATATACAACTTAGTTATTGAATTCGGTTATATTATAATTGTGAGTGGGCACCTTGAGGCGGTGTAATAGTTGACAAGCTTGTCTCGCTTGAACAATTACGACTGAGTAGTGAGTTCGATACTCACTGGGTGCCCCATACTTTCAGCCTTGTGCCACATCTAAGCTACGATTGGAAAATCAGGGCACCTCGAGGCGGTGTCATGATTAGCAAGCTTGTCTCGCTAGAACAATTACGACTGAGTAGTGAGTTCGACCCTCACTGGGTGTCCCATACTTTAGGCCTTGTGCCACAACTAAGCTACGTTTGGAAAATCACTATAATTGTGAGTTCAATCACTGAGTCGGCCAATGAGTAGTTTGATTGAGTGGAAACAAGACGAGCACTACTAAATAAAAACTAGCTGAGGTATCCTTATGTATGGTCAGCGAAACAGGAACAGTCTACCCCCGTAGATTAAATAAAGGGTTCAGTTAAAAATTTCTTGAAGGTTACCCTGATCGACAAGCACTTGATTAAAACTGTCCGAGTCCTTGTTGGAGAAGAATTATTTTCTACCCTCCAACCTCTCTGTCACAGGCGGGATGTGGCGAGTCTCTCACGGGTATATTGCTACTTCCATGGAAAGTGCTCGACCGAACTACATTCCTAGGTTCAGCCAGGTCGAACCTTCATGGCTAGGACCCACCATGACATAGTAGCAATCCCACCCATATTCCTTCTGTATTCCATCGGCGAGACATTCCACTCAAACAGGTTCTCGCAAACCACTGCCCTGTGGAACAGACTCTCTAGAGGATATTTCCCCCGATCAATACAATCTTAATCTGTTCAAGTCTAGAGTCAACCGTGATCTTCCCCTCCTGTCTATATAAAGTATCCCTTAACTTAACCCTTTACCTCGAGTGTTCTCTGGGTTTTATACAGAATGAACCTTACTGTAAAGACAAAAAACGGGGGGATAGAATGGATGAAACGACGTGATAATAGCAACAAAGACGAGGACTGTAATCCACGTGTAAACAATGATAGCTCCTCATCCCAGAAATATAGACAGAAAAAAAATAGAATTCATTTTTTCCTAATAATAATAATAATCCTTGAAGCTATATTAAACATAGACGCATGTCTCAAGTGACTCTTTATTTCCGTCCTTCGTTACAAGTAGAGAGGTTATTTACGACATCCAGCCTTCAGACCATTCCTGCCACTGCATAAATGGCACTAAAAATGAAATCTGATATTCAAATCCTACTCATGCTGTATTTCCTACAATCTGCAATAGACGAGCTTTCCGCCTCAAAGTCATACACAAGATTATTATGTGTTCAGCTTTTTCTCTCGGCTGTAACTAAAGTTTAGTTAAGAACTTAACACTGGAAACTGAAGGCGTTCCCTGTTTATACACAAGTGTTTATTACCCTTTCTAAATAGCTGTGTCGCTTTTTTCTTTAGCTTTATAGATTTACATAAAATATAAACCCGGTAGGCAGCATGTGCGGCGCTCTGAGGCAGATACAAACACACTTCAATAAAAAGGCTTTTTTTGAAAAAAAAAAAAAAACTCACTTCACCTTAAACAAGGCAGTAAAGACACTAAGACACAAGGTGTTATTGAGTGTAAAAAGAATAAGGAAAAAGAAACATTATTAAAAAACGAGAACAATAGAAGAGCATTCAAAAAATAGTAGATACCGATTGACATTGTATTTTAATTTTTGAAGATCAAAGTTGGCTGGAAAGCATGAAACTGGAAGAGTTCCATAAGCGAGTAGTACGAGGAAAGCTGTTGGCATAGAACTTACGTCAAATGATGAGACTTTGCCGCCAATCTAGTACTGCGCTTACTTTCATGGTAATTTTTACTATTCCTATGGTAATTGTTTATAGAAAAGGCACATAGAAGCTACATTACAGCGGTAGGAAAATGACTAAAGCCGAGACACTAGAGCAGAACCAATGCGATTTTAAAAGAATACATAGGAAAATATAAGAATCTTCTACTTAAATTGTGACGTTGATCAATCCAGTTTGTCTAAATAAATTAACAATTGAATCAATTTGTTCTAAAGATGAAAATACAATATTTAACTTACCGAGCTTAATCTGGGACAAGAATGTATCAGTGAGACTCGAGCAATCATCTTTGTTGCGTGCTTGCTAATCTGTACACCACGGTGAAGCCTCTTGTATAGCGAGTTCAGGCTACGACACAGATGACTAGCTGTAGAGAAAATATATAGCAGCAGCTGACAAGCGTCTTTATAAAGCCATGTTTTCGAAAAGAAACTCTTTCATTCGTCAGTGCCTAAGATCATAAACCCTAATGGGAAGCTATCCTCTCCAACCGGTTAATAAATTTTCTTAATTAGTTTCTTTACTCAGAAACGTAGACTTTTGAACTCGCATTATGTTGGTAAAGAATGGCGTACCTTTTCCACAGGTAGACATTTTATTCTATTGTATTGTATTCCATAAAATAGGAATAGTAATTCCATAAAATAGGAATAGTAATTCCATAAAATAGGAATAGTAATTCCATAAAATTTCAACCTGTCCTGTATTTGCTTTTATTCGGTATCGTTTTATTGAAAATATTTTCATTGGCATAGATACCTACTCAGTTGATATACATACCACTTACTAGTTTTTTGCGTAGCCTCGCGTTGAGATTTCAATGCCATACTGCAGTAATAATCTTTGATTCTAGCTTAATAAATATTTCGGCAATGTTTAACCTTTGTGTCTGAAAAAAAAAAAAGAAACGGCGTATTAAAAGAATAGTTATTCGCTTGACACCGCTATTACTGTATACACTTTTGACTCCCTCGGCAATGTTTATTTACAGCATTATAAAAATATGTGAACCAAGTACTATACGCTATTCATTATTTATTTTTTTTTAATTTATTATTTCTTTCTTTCTATGTGCCGTGTCCTTTCAGGACGTAGGCGAACATGGCTCTCCACCCCCTCTATCCCTTGCAGCTCTCAACAAGTACCTTCCCTCTGCCATCTCCCCCAGACAACCATGTTCTGTCATCCACTTGCTTAAGGCCGCTAGGTATGTCATGCGTTGTTTTCCTTTGTCTTTCTTTCCCTCTATTCGGCCTGTGAGTATCAGTTTCTCCAGGCCCTCCTTCCTCATTATGTGTCTCAGAAACTTCAGCTGCTTCTTCCTGATGTTAAGTATAAGCATCCTCCTTGTTTGCATCCTCTCTAAGACCTTATCGTTGCTCACACTCTCGGTCCATAATATCCTTAGCATCCTTCTGTAGAACCACATCTCTTCTTCATCTTTGAGGAAATCGTCCAACATTCGCTGCCGTACAGATGTCACGTTATTTAAAAAGAAATCTTTTTATTCCAAAATTTATAAAATATTGCAAAATTATCAAACCAGTTACAATATTTATCATTTTATAAATAACGATAGGACAAGAAAATGTTAATACATCTATGGTTATTTTCTAAGCGTAGCTTAGATGTGGCCCAAGGCATGACAGAACTTAGTAAGGATCGAACTCACTTTTCAGTCGTAGCTGATATAGCAAGTCAACCTTGCTAACTATTAGACCATACAACAAACATATTTAAAGACTGTTCGATTCAGAGGAAGAGGCGCTCTTAGCCTGTTGTGGTGAATTTATGTGGCGACAGCAAATGAAGTGTACGGAAAATGCATTTTTTTTTTTTTCGAAATTAATTATTACAATTATTCGTCGTTATGTGTTTACCAAAATTTTCTTATTCATATAAATTTCAACGGACACCAAAACTGGCTGCTTGGTCAATGAATGCCAAATGTTTCCTAATAAGGAAATAACTGATATTAGGTTGGTGCAAAAATAATGACGTAATAATGTTGTTTTTTGACGTTAAAAAATACGTCAAAAAACGACATTATTACGTCATTTTTTTGCACCAACCTAATACCATTGCTATTACTTTCATTTTTGTATTAATTTTTTTATGATTAATCAGAAGGATCAGTATCAGAATTTCAGTAATTTATATCTTATCTGCTAGCAGGAGACAAAAGAATCATTAAATATCAGTTAAATAAAGCTACGTCTATAACTAACTGTTAAACTGTATTTTTATTTAAGTTTTTGTCTTCCATAATAAAAAAACATCTAATTGTTAATTCGGAGTAACAGCTGTTAATAAGATATTGGCAATGATTAACCTTCGTGTCCACAAAAAAACAACACAAAAAGAACAGTTTGTTCAAAAGGACGATTATTTCCTTGACACTGCTATTACTGTACACACTTTTGACTCCCTCAGCAATGTTTGTTTACAAGATTATAAAAATATGTGAATCAAATACTATGCGATAATTCATTATTTACCTTTTATTAAGATTTATTATTTACCTTTTATAAAGAAATACATTGGAAAAGAATTTATTTACACTATTTACATTGTTTGGACTCTTGTCCTCATCTTTGTTTTCATATTCACGACGTTTCGGCCGTTGCATTCTCCGGCCTTCTTCGGGTGAGTGGAATTTCGAACTGAAACCGTTATTTTGTCCACCGGCAACAAAGAGGAGGACAACAGTCCAAACAATGTAAATAGTGTAAATAATTAGAATGCCTCATCTCAGAAATATAGAAAGAAATTATTTATACAAAAATTTATAAAAACTACTAAATATTAAAATATGTAGACCAACTACAATGCAATATTTATTTACCAGTTTATAAATAACTATGAAAACTATTTTAGTGAAATGTTGTGGCGAGAGTAAATAAAAGAAATGCCAGGAAAATGTTTGTTTTTATTTTTAATTTATAATTACAGTTATTTATCATTATACGTAATGATAAATTTATTTAAATTTTCTTCTTCATAGATTTTTTTATACATTTATGAATAATTTTTTTCATATTTATTTCTTAATAAAATGGTAAATAATAAATATTTAATTATAGCTGGTTCATATATTTTTATAATCTTGTAAATATTAAATTATTCTTGTAAATAAGCAATCCGATAAATAGTGTTTAACATCTTTATTATGATAAAATAAACAGACATAATGTTTTTAATTTATTCAATATATATATATATATATATATATATATATATATATATATATATATATATATATATATATATATATATATATCCGAATATAACGAGAACAAAAATAATAAATAAATTCTAACGTTCACAGCATTAATTCAAAATAGGGTTCAATACCGATAATAGATTTTTGGAAACTGAAGGAGGAGGGAAAAAAAACATTTAAGGTTAAATGGAGAATCCTAAAACAATCCAGAACTTGAAAATCTTTGAACGAACCTTGTTTTTTAGGTTTGCAGAAAAAATATGTATTATTGAACTTTTGAACAACACCCAATTATTAAATCAAATACATGAAACCACTGTTTTGTAGGCATATTAAAGATCTAACATTACAATCTTGCTAAACTTTTAAATCCATAACTTGAAACGTTTAAAATTATAACTCACCTCCTTTGATATACTTTCTACCCTCTTATATACCTTTCTACTAATCTATCTTAAATTATGATTCTTATTTTTTGCGCATATATAATACTAGTAATACTTTCAGATGAATTGATTTACACCCATACTTATTCTTCACGTTATACAGTTCGACAATAGGTCAAAATTTGCTTATAAAAGTTATATTAATATCACATACTTTTATATACTTTCTACTTATATCTTAATTTCTAAATTAAAACTTATTTAAAAAAACAAAAAAAAACGAATAACTGATATATTCAACATACCAAGAAGAAATCTCCATCTCTTAATCTATTAATTTACAAAATACTTTCATTGATTATAAAACTCGTAATGATAACTCTAACATAAATATATGCAATTCAGCTCTGGCTTAGTTTTTAAAATAAACAAAAAACATTCCCAATTACTACTATAATTATCGTTTGAAATTAACCCTCCTCGCTCTTTCATCATATTAATATCTCCTGTTATTACCTTTCCTCCCTCACACCTCACTCTTAGAAGGCTTGGAAGTGGTGTGCCTAAATCCTTGACCGTTGTCGAAAGAAATTTTTCAGGTCTAGCCTTTACTTTAACACCTCAACCCTCCTTCACCAAACTGCTATCAACAAGCACTATTGTTTCACTTCATCACCTTTTTGCCTTTATATATATATATATGTGTGTGTGTGTGTGTGTGTGTGTGTGTATATATATATATATTTTCAAAAAATGGGAAAAAGGGAGTACATTTTACATGCGACTTGCTTACAGACAGAATTGTTCATAACCATTTTGGTTCTGACCAGTCGAAGTGCAATTAAATGCGCTGAAACGAAGTTGAATCTTTGTAGTGAGTAAATTTGTTTTTTTCTGTATGAAAAAAAAATTATATATATTTACATATAAATCTAATATATATATATATATATATATATATATGAAGAAATATAGTTTTAAGGTGTGCTATATTTATGGGATAAAGTGCTCAAAATCAGAGACAAAGCGTATACAGTGTAACCCGGATATAAGTGATCCGGATATAAGAGAAACCCGGATATAAGAGAGATTTTATCTGGTCCCAAATTAGAGCCATACTTACCTAAACAAAATAGACTAAACCCGGACATAAGATAAACCCGGATATAAGAGACTTCTTGCAATATACACTAAAAGTTTAAAATCGTTGGAGAACTGCTTTTAAACAAGCGCCATCTTGATCAGACATCTTGTAGAAATTAATTTTTTTTTTTTTTTTTTTTTTTTTTTTTTTTTTTTAGATAATGCTATGTAATTCTTTCCGGATCTCAATATGACACATTTATTAGAACAATATAGTTCTCAAAATATTTATTCAATATCTACAGTGACGCTATCCCAAGAAAACCAGAGACCCTATCAGGATTTATTATCGGTGGGTGTAATCTTAATTAAGAATATAAGCTACGCAGATGACACTGTGTTGATAGTTAACTCGGAAAGAAGACTACAGAACATCTTAGACTGGTTGGAAGAAGAAAGCGAGAAAAAAAGGAATAACCATCAATGGAAAAACACAGAAAGTATGGTATCTACTTTATGGGCGTAGGCGATCATGGCTCTTCACAACTTCCTGTCCCATGGAGCTCTTAATAAACATTGTCTTTTTGTTATTTCTCTTACGCCCTTTCCCGCCATTCCTTTACTCAAGCTACTTAAGTATGTTCTGCGTTGTTTTCCTCTGTCCCTGTTGCCCTCTATCAGTCCCGTGAGTATCAGATTTTCCAAGCCCTCCTTCCTCATTATATGCTTTAGAAACTTCAACTGTCTCTTCCTGATGTTAAGTATTAATTTTCTTTTTGTTTCTATTTTCTCCAAAACTTCGTCGTTACTCACATGTTCGGTCCACGGTATCCTCAGTATCCTTCTGTAGAATCACATTTCTGTGGCGTCAAGTCTCTTTTTAATTTTTGAGATCCTCCAGCACTCACAGCCATAAAAGGAGGTCAGATATCGCATAGCAGTTCAGTCCCCTTTTTTTCTTTTTAGCGAAATTGTCCTATTTCTTATTACTCCGCTTAGTTTTTGGAATGCATCTTTGATGATCCCAATATGCATTCGGATTTCAGTGTCGCTCTTTCGGTCTACTGTTAAGACTCTTCCAAGATATTTCAATTTCGCACATGTTCTCAGCATCCTTCTGTAGAACCACATTTTCATTTTTGAGCTGATCACCCATCACTCATAACCATACAGGAGATATCACGTAGCAGTTTATCACTCTTTTCCTTGTTTCTCGCGAATTTTTCTATTTCTTCGTACTCTTCTTAACCTTTGGGGTGCTTCCTTGGCTATTCGAACACGCCCTCGGATTTCAGTGTCACTCTCTCAGTCTTCTGTTAAAACACTTCCCAGATATCTAAATTTCTGCACTTGTTTGATTTGCAATTCACACTTTGGGCTTATCCTTTTCTTGTCAACCAAGCATGGTCATCAGCAAGGGGATAAGCTACAAATCGGAGATGTCAACGTCAAGCAGTTTAAATATCTGAGAAGTATTTTAACAGAGAATTGAAAAATGTGACACCGAGATCCGAAGTACCAATCGGACTAGCGAAAGATGCCTTCCAGAAGTTAAGCCAAGTGATGAGGAACGGGAAATTTTTGTTAGAAACAAAGAGGGCTGGAGTGATGTGTGATATCCATCTTCTTGTATGGCAGTGAATGCTGGATTATCTCCCTACGGATGAGGAGAAATCTGAAGGCTGCAGAAATGTGGTTCTGCAGAGGGATACTGAGATTTGTACGGGTGGAATGAGTAAGCAATGAGGATGTCTGAAAGAAAATGACAATGAAAAGAACACTTTACTCAGAATCAGGGAAAGACAAATGAAGTTCCTTGGACACATAGTGAAGAAGAAAAGCTGGGAAGACTTCACCATCATGTGGTATATTGAAGGTAAAAGAAATAAAAAATGGAAGCGAGCTTCTGTGAACGGATTGTGGAACGGTGGAGCGGGGCAATAGCAAAGGGAGAATAAAATGCTCAAGGCAGCAAGGGATAAGAAGTCGTGGGGAGCCGTGGTCACTTATCTCCTGAAGGGACACAGTACATAGTAGAAGAATTTCTGAAAAATTAAAACTAGTCTTATTTTTAACTAAAAGCACTGGATCTGGCGCCCACGATCAAATTTGATAAGGTGCTTCTAAATGTAATAGTTATTTTTTTTTTCTTGATAAATTCATTTTATGCTTTTATGTGATAAATATATAGATATATTTTAATTTTTGAGATGTTTTTAACAGAAAAAATTAATATATTTACCTCGTTATGCTTAACAACGGAATTTGCTTCGTATTAGCCTAACAACGGAATTTACTTCGTATTAGCCTAACAACGGAATTTGCTTCGTATTAGTCTAACAACGGAATTTGCTTCATATTAGCTTAAAAACGGAATTTTATAATTTTATTATATACGTATTTTTATAAATTTTAATTTATTTTTATAAATATTTTATTTTGTTATTTTTAGTTTTTATAATTTTTAATATATTTTTTAGTTTAATTTTATGGTAGCACAACGCTTGCTCGCTTCGAGTGGCACCTAACACATGTTTTAAAAATATGGATTTTCTCATTACTCGGTAGACGAGTGAGTCTATTGTTATGGGAAGAAAAAGAAAGAAACAGAAAAGGTCATACATTTCATTGGATGGACTGACTGATCAGTAAAATCCTTGGTGATGTTCGATTTTATTTGTCATCTTAAAAAAGTAAAATGCTAGTCATAGTAATGGTGCAGTGAAACAAGCTCGATAATCTAAAAACGTTTTTTCCTCCCCTTTTTTTTAATCAATATTCGAAATCCTGTGGGGTTTTTTTTCTCGGCTTGACGGGCACAGGTGAGAAATACCATTTAATTGTTTAGCATCGTCTGTTTAGCGTTTGCGCACTTCAATGTGGTGTAATG
>OZ010590.1:16853521-16876021 GCA_963932145.1 Acanthosepion lycidas | reverse complement strand
CATTAAATAAAATATTTTATTACCATCATTGTTAAATACCTGTCGAAACAAAATGTACAATTTTGTAGTAGTAACTTACATGTTCCAATGTAACAGTGTATAATAAATATATTTTGCTCTACTCTTGTATATAGCCCTGTTTTAAATTCATGTTTTGAACGCTTGAATTATATTCTTTGTTCTTTTATATATATATATATATATATATATATATATATATATATATATATATATATATATATATATAAAGAATATAAGTATAGGATCAAATATGAATTAGAATCCGATGTAATGATGAATTATACAAACGAACGCTGCCAAACAAGACAAATATACGAGAGTTCTACTTAACCAAAAAAGACTTATTTCTTTTTCTTCCATATTTGATTTTCTGAAGAAGCTTTAATAAAAGTGAAACATCTTAAATTCATAAACGTTTCCTATTTGTTCCTTATCATATATATATATATATATATAAGTGAACATTGAAGCGACAGGCCTGGCGATTGCGTCTAGCATGAAACAGCCTGTCGCCTTTGTGTGTTGACTTCAGTATTCACTTTTATATTTACATACGCTCTATCTCTGATATTGCACACTTTATCCCATAAATATAGCACACTTTAAAACTATATTTCTGCACACACACACACACACACACATATATATATATATATATATATATATATATATATATATATATATATATATATAGGTAAAAATCCGTGGGTAAGTAATCCAAATGAATCCTAATAATAAAAATATTAAACTGATCTACAAAGAGAACTCAATATATTTATTATAGAACATATATATATATATATATATAATTTACATTTAATGAAACTCACTACCCCATATGAATGGTCATTTCACTTCCCCAAAAAGTTTTTGTGTTGAAAATCCTCGGCAAGGAATTTTTCCTTAGGGGTGAAATTGGCCATCCATATGGGGTAGTGAGTTTCATTAAATATAAATTATCTATCTATCCATATCTTTCTTTCTCTCTCTCTCTCTCTCTCTCTCTCTCTCTCTCTATATATATATATATATATATATATATATATATATATATATATATATATATATATATAAATTCCGAAGTTGGCTTTTGTGAAAGATGTGGGTCGAACTGTCCTTTCCTTTCAGACTCGCCCCCAAGAAAAAATCATAGCTTATAAGATGGAGAAAAAGGAACGCTTTGAATTCCTTTGGATCGAGAGATCACGAAACCGAATACTCCGATAGATACAACACACCCTCTTTTAGAAAGATGCTGTTTCGTCTAATTTCACTTGCTTTTATTTCGTTTTTTCTCCTTCTAAATATTTCTACTGCTGTAGTCATGTGGGTCGATCAACAACGACCTCACCCCGTCATTTCTTCGTATATAGAATCGAGGAGCAACAAATAAAAAGCAATTTACATACCGAAATTTGTTAATATTCAGTAAGACGAGTTTACTCAAAATGATATATATTGATATTGCTCTTTTTATTCAATAATTTTGAATAAATAATGATTATTTCATTCAATAATGTTTATTTGTATATTGCTATTTTCTCATTTGATATTTTAATGTGTTTTTTTGTTTGATCCTTCTTCCTATTCTATGTGCCGTGTCCCTTCAAGATTTTTGCGATCATGTCTCTCCACAACTTCCTACCCTTTCTAGGTTTTAGCAATGTTGGCTTTTTTACTGTCCTTCTCTTTGCTTGTTTTGTCATTCATTTACACAAACTCGTTAGGTAGGTTACTCACTGTTTCCCTCTGTCTTTCTTGTATTCAGTATATCCCACGTGTGTCAAATTTTCCGCGCCCTCTTTCCTTTCAACTGTTTCTTAGTGATTCTAACTATAAGCGTCCTTTTTCTTTACAATTTCGTCATTACTCACATGTTCAGTTCATTGTATTCCCAGCATCCTTCTGTAGAACCACACATCTGTTACCACTAGTCTCAATTTCATTTGTGAGGAAATTGTCCAGCACTCACTATCATATAGGAGAATTGATATTACATAACAGTTCACTACATATTTCTTTCTTTTTTTTTTTTTCTTTTTTTTTTTTTGTTTCTAACGAAATTTTCCTTTTTCCATGAAACTTCCTCGTTGCTTACATGTTCCGTCAGCTTTCTTCTGTGGAACTCCTCCTGATCTGTTAGGAAATTACCCAGCAACCACTATAATTACATCGATGTTTACCTAGGTTAGCTTAATGCAGAAGAAAATCAAAATGGCTGATAGGAAGTGTTGTACCTTCTTCTAAATAGAGAAAGCCTGCCTTCCTAGAAATATTATTTCCTAGAGTATTTGGAATGCTGATTTGTAACGCTCGAACACTAACCTCTGGTACAGATAGGATCTTCACAACTAATTCAGATACAGAATCAGCCACATTAAAGTTATAGGAAACATATGAACCAGAAAGAGGTGAAATTCAGTTTCAAACTCAGTATGTGATGAAGCGAAAATGTTTTAGCAAGATTGCGACTAGTTGGATCACTAACTCAGAACTCTAAAGAATTTGAACTCTATGAAGGCTGGGCAGTGAGGTCTAGGTAACTCCCGCCCAAATATAACAACAGTACACCATTTTAGCCTTATCTGGCTCTTATAAAGCTACACAATAGTCAGGAGGACTTACTGTAGCCGGACAGTGTTGTGGTGTCCTTCCTCTTAAGAGTCTGAGTTAGACTCTTCCGCCTACTATAAGATTAGTTGGAGAGAAGGTGTCGGGGAACAATGTATAGATTGTTCATTACTGTCGAACTCTCTGCCTTGAGCAGAGAGGAACCCGGACGAAGCTGTGCCGAAGGGCAGAGTTTCGTCCGGGGAGGTGGACAGTCCCGAACCCGCTTGTGCGGGTTCTACGGGAATATTTTTGGCCGAGCCTACGGGCTCGGAGAACTCACAGTAAACTCGGCCTTGTGCCACATACATCCTTAGTGGTGGGGGGATGTTAAATATTAACAGTGAATAGATTGAGCGCTAGTGCATTCGATATACTCTCACTAGTCGTGTAATACTCTTCTGGTGTACTTTCTGCTTAATATACGATATATCTGCAAACCTGTTTTTTGTTGTTACTTAACCCTTTACTTGGTCACAAAACAGAGAGCCGACTATTTTATCTGCATCCTCTGGCAATTGATCGTATGTACGAGTTCCACTTGAGGTCGGGTGTGAGTTTGGAGTCCAACAGTCTTTCAAGGCACGATGCTTCCCCGAGAGGACCTCAGTTCATTCTCATTGATGGTAGCTCGGTGACACAATGTCGATGATGGAATATAATTAGCTTGGTCTTCGAAGCATTGCAACCAACCAGTTTTTACATCATTGAGTATGTTTGTACAACATCGGAAGAAAGACCAGTCTCCAATCTCTGACCATCAAGAGTTTTAGAGATGTGCCCGTATATAGTCGGACTATCGGCATAGATGTTTACAAATGATCTGACTATATTCTGAAACAGAGCATTTATGCAAATCAAAAATTGGGTTGGTTCGAGGAGTGACCCCTTGGGTTGGGGCACCTGCGTTGATCTCTAGGACTCCGGGGGACTGGACATTGATAACTACCTTCAGAGACTATTAGGAAGGATTTTAGGATCGAGAAGATCCTTTCGGTGATTCCATAACTGGAGAGTTTGTGTAGTAAGACTTTGTCCCACACCTTCTCGAAAGGCTTTGAGATATCTAGGGCAATGGTCCTCGAGGTGTGTTTGATATCAAGAGCATCGCTAATTCTGTGAGTGATGGTAGTTAGGATGTCAGCAGTGGATCAGGCCGACCAAAACACATACTGCTCGTCGCTGAAGAGTTTGTTCTTTTTCTCGGTGCCTGATACTGAGGAGGCTGTATATCTAGATAACTGTGTCTGTTTTTATATCTTGTTTCTATGTATGCCGATAATTGTCTTACTAATTCTCTCTTTTTATCTGTATATTTAAATGATTTTATTTCTCCATAAATAAATAGATTCATGGGCGTCCGTCGGTCCGAAAAAAAATTGTCTTGTAATTCATCAATGGATCTGGATTCATTTTTCTCATCGACTTCGATAGATAGATAGATAGATAGATAGATAGATAAGAGACATAGATAAATAGATAGACAGATAAGAGACATAGATAGATAGATAGATAGATAGATAGATAGATAGATAAGATAGATAGATAGATAGATAAGAGACTTAGATAGATAGATAGATAGATAAGAGACATAGATAAATAGATAGATAGATAAGAGACATAGATAGATAGATAGATAAGGTAGATAGATAGATAGATAAGAGACTTAGATAGATAGATAAGAGACTTAGATAGATAGATAAGAGACTTAGATAGATAGATAGATAAGAGACTTAGATAGATAGATAGATAAGAGACTTAGATAAATAGATAGATAGATAGATAAGAGACTTAGATAGATAAATAGATAGATAGATAGATAAGAGACTTAGATAGATAGATAGATAAGAGACTTAGATAGATAAGAGACTTAGATAAATAGATAGATAGATAGATAAGAGACTTAGATAAATAGATAGATAGATAGATAAGAGACTTAGATAGATAGATAAGAGACTTAGATAAATAGATAGATAGATAGATAAGAGACTTAGATAGATAAATAGATAGATAAGAGACTTAGATAGATAAATAGATAGATAGATAGATAAGAGACTTAGATAGATAGATAGATTTTAACATGTCCGTTAACAATTTAAAGTGGGGGAAAAAACGTTGCACTGGGATAAGCCCACTCTCTCAGCTTGGGGAGTGGTCTTTATCCGGTGTTACGAGGAATCGTTACAACCGGAGACTGCCATGCTGCACTAGATGACCAAGAGATCTACGTATCACGTCCATGGCACTGATGCACTCCACGGCATGTGCTGGTACCATCTTCACGGCCGTTGGGTATGCAGATCTCGTTCGACCACCAGGCTGGGAATTTGCCTTCACTTGTAATATGACTGACAGAACCGAAATTATCGAGGATTTGGACCCGTCGACTACCCTCATCTGGTTTGCCCGGCAATCTAAGCGTTTTACCGGGGATATAGTAGCTGTTGCATGCAAGCAGCTATTTGGAGCCAAAGATGACTTTTGTGCGTCGGTGGGAACCAACGCGAACGAACTAGTACCAAAGGAGTACGGCTGTTTCTCCGTTGGCGGTGATATCCCTGCCCAACACCAGATAGACAGACAACTTGAGACGATATGATGAAACATTGAGATAAATAATATCAGATTAAGAGAGAGAAAAACCATTGTATATGAACAAATATATAGATAGGAACAAAGACTGTGATAGATAGATAGATAGATAGATAGATAGATAGATAGATAGATAGATAAAGAACAAACTGAGATAGATAGTAGTTTTCCAAAAAAGACGATATCATAAGGAAAGAAACATTTTCATCCTAGCTAAGAAGAAATACTTTGAAATGTCTTAAGAAGTCATACAAATGAAATGTAAGCTTCTGTCAAGGCCGAATAGCATATTTGCCTACTTACTGTGTTATTTCACATGTTGAGTTAAGCTCATATGTCTGCTCAAACTAACAGCAAAACCTTTCTTAGCTCCGTTGGCTTCATGCCAGTTTGTATATTAACAAGGATACTTCGACTAGTTGCCAGTATTTGTAGAAGAGAACGTAAAAGTCTCACCTCGCAAGTCATAGTTAGTGAGCTTCTACTATGACTGCTTACTGAATCTATTCTCATGCAAAAATAAATTTTGTTCCGACAACTTAATTTTTTAAATGTAATGTTTCTGATTCTAAGTTCAAATAATACTTACAATTCTT
This sequence comes from Acanthosepion lycidas, assembly GCA_963932145.1. NCBI lineage: Eukaryota > Metazoa > Mollusca > Cephalopoda > Sepiida > Sepiidae > Acanthosepion > Acanthosepion lycidas. Next base: position 16,870,202 of record OZ010590.1, on the reverse strand, counting down.
AAATATGATAATGTTTATAATTATTAAAATTGATATTGTGTCTAATTCTTAAACGTGAAAATGTTTCTAACCCTTAAATTTTATAATGTTACAAATTCTTAAATTTGATTATGTTACTAATTCTGAAATTTGATAATATTTCTAATTCTAAGATCTGATAACGTTTCTGATTCTTAAATTTGATGTTTCTAATTCTTAAAATTGATAATGTTTCTAATTCTTAAAATTGATAATGTTACAAATTCTTGAATTTGATACTGTTACTAATTCTTAAATTTGATAATGTTACAAATTCTTAAATTAGATAATGTTACTAATTCTTAAATTTGATAATGTTACTCTTTCTTACGTAAGATAACGTTTCTAATTCCTAAATTTCATAATGTTTCTAATTCTTAAATTTCATAATGTTTCTAATTCTTAAACATGATAATGTTTCTCAGAGTTGGATTCGTTCTCAATGCTGTGATTGTTTTAAAGTTGAAGTAATTTTTTTTAATTTGATTTCAACTCTCATAAACGTTTCCAAACATAATGTTTCTCGTTCTTAAATGTGTAAATCGTCTTCGAGACATTGGCAATCATGGCTCTCCACAATTTCCTATCTTTTCTAGCTCTAAGTAATAATTGTCTCTTTACTATCCCCACTAGTCCCTATTCTGTCATCCATTTGCAGAAATGTGTTAGATAGGTTACTTGACGTTGTCTCTTTCCCTATTACCTGCAGTATGTTAAATTCTCCAAACCTCTTTCCTCAATATGTGTCCCAGAAATGTCAATAATTTCTTTCTGATACGAAATGCAAATGTCCCTTTTGTTTTTTTGTTTGTTTTTTTTCCATGAAAGCGTGGTGTTAAGCATTCTATGCTTTATAGAGAGTTTTTTTTTTTTATTATTTCAATACCATGTCCATTCAGAAAGTAAGCGGTCAAAATCTCGAAGAATTTTTCTTTACGAGCCAAATACCCGTTCCACGAAAAGAGAAAATTTAAACTCTCATAGAAACTCTCTTATAAACTATTTACATTATTCGGATTATTGCCCTCATCTCTGTCGCCATGTTTATCTCAACGTTTCGGCCGTTGTACGCTCCGGCCTTCTTCAGGTTTGGAATGTCGAACTGAACCCTTTATTTCGCTCACTGGGGTAGACTGTTCTAGTTCAACGTGCCATGTCTAATGGATGTCAGTTATCTCCTGTTAATTCCCCTCTGAAAGTTCTCCACTGCCTTAACCTGGTATTGAACTCACACTCTTTGGGTCTTGTCACTTGATCTAACTAACGCCTTTATCCACTGCGCCATGTGTCCTTATCTCAGAGATATAGACAAATTCTCTTATCTCTCTAAAATTTCTGTATAAACAACATTTTCAGCAAAACGTGTATTTTCTAAGTTTCTTTTTGGCATTATGCTAAGTCAGCTTGAATTTCCTATTCTGGACTTAGTTACATAGAACTGACCACGGGAGAAATGGGATAGAAAATGTTTTAATGTTTGCAATAATAATAATAATAATAATAATAGTCCCAGCAGATTGTAATGTATATTTGAAGATCTTCGAAAAACTATCAAAATACAAGGACCTTGAAATCGAAATCTCAAAAATGTGGCAGATGAGAAGATCAATAATTCCATTTGTAGTTGGAGCACTCGGATTGATTGGAAAAGATTCAGATGGACTCATTGAAGCATTTCCTAGTAGCCCATGCCTTAAAGAAATACCAAAAATTGTATTCAGAAGTCCAGCTCACACATTACGAAGAGTTTTATCTGTATAAAATATCTGTGATCTTAGGTTATCTTTTAGCATTTCTTTTTTGTCTTTTACAAAAATGATTAGTGAAAAATGTCATGAAGCCGTTTCTGAACTTAGGTCTCTGGTGGGGACCCGGAAGAAAAAGTGTATACAACAGAAATCAAAGAAAAAAAGTAATAATTAATTCAGTACTATTTTTTTCACTTGTTTAATAATTCGGTACAATGTTATGAAGATCTATTTAAACTGGCGATGGTTCGTGGTAATGCTTTCTCCATCATTGCGACTGGCAGAGGATAGAAAAAAATTGTTTATATTGTTCAAACTTTTTTTTTCAGTAAATTGATAAAATGAAAAAACGAAATCAATCCTAAAAAAAAATTTAAACAGATTATTTTGACTTATTTTATAATTTCATTTTTTTTTTTTTTTTTCGGGTACTTTCGACGAATTTGTATTAATTTGAAATACCAGACGACAAGAAGGTTTCTAACTTACGACTGGATTTTGACATGGTAGATATAAATTATCTCTATACAAACAGGATGAATTAATAAAAAAAAAAATCTCCAAAGAGACAGCTATATAAATAAATGCGAGATTAAAAAGGCTCAGCTTTAATTTATAGTAATATACACGGTAAGTGTTCAATAGCTGAGTTATGCATTATCTACTTCTAGGCAATATCACTTTTCAGGTTCAACGAATTTGCATATTGATTTTAAAAAGGTATATTTCATTAATTAACTGTCCTTCATTAATATTCTTTTATTCAAAGACTGTTTTGATTCCCATATCAAAAATAGTACTGTTTAGGAATATTGTCTTATATGGTGGCAAAAAGTGTCTGAAATTTGCATTTTACTGGGCCTTCAACAAGTTGGCATCTATTTGTAAAACTTTCCTTAACTATAACAAGCTTGCCTCCACATTTGACCAATTAATTTCTTCTGTCTTTACAGTCATATTTTTTGAACAAATATATTGAACGTCCAGAAACCCTTCAACATTTCATAAATAGTGAACATTAATCCCATAGAAAAACAACTAATTTTTCTTTAAAAAAATTACTAGATAGCGAGCGGGCGAAACCTGCTAGTTGCTTATGAAATGGTAATTTTAAAATTTTGAATTAAAAAATAAATAAGACTGATTAAATGTTTGTTATATGATCTTTTAAAATGAAATTAAACACCATTTCTTAGTTAACTGTATAAGACTGGAAGTAGCGTTGATACGGGCTGGGTCGACATGTTCTACTGATGTGAGGTGGGAATAGACAGACAAAATTTAGTCTTTGTAAGGAATTTGTAAGAGATTGAATTGTCATGCATCTTCTGGAATGGTACAGACATTTTCTGTTGCCTACTTCACGGCTTAGAAATTCAAAATTCTCCTTCTGGTTACTGCTCAAAGCTAGATAGTTCAGTCTACTCTGCTGTTTAATCCATAGATACAGGAGAGGAGATAGATTTATGTCTTTCTCAAGGAACCCGGCTCGCCGATTACACTACTTGCACATCGAACAGGGAATTTCTTCTTCTATATGCCGTATCCGCGTGAGCGGTCATGGCTCTCCACAATTTCCTGTCCTTAGTAAAGTTTGTCTTTTTGTTATATCTCCTAATTCCTGTTTTGCTAAACATTTACATTTCATTAGGTACGTTATCCATAGTTTCCTCTTCTTCTTACGTTGAATATGCCTTGTCAGTATCAAAATTTCCAAGCCCTCTTTCCTCATTATGTGCTTAGAAATTTCAACTGTCACTTGTCACCTGTCTGGTGCTACGTATAAGCGTTCTTTTTGTTTCCATAGTTTACAGATTCAAAAGAAAAACAAAAAACACGAAAGGTGAACGATCCTCCACTGTAATGCCATATGCCGTATTTGTCATCGTGATGAAGTGAATTAATATTAGGGAAGAATAAAAAAGGAATTACCCCTTTTTCATGACCGCACCCCATTCACTGTGTGTAGAAACAGAGGAGATCTACTTTAAAAGTCTGAGAAATTGACTGGTATTAATATTGGCTTATTTCTGCCTTAAAAAGAAATATGGTAGCATAGAGATGGCGAAATCTCCCCCCAAAACGACAATTATGAATAATTGTACAATAATGAACAATTGTTTTGAAGACAAATTATTTTATGAGGATGATTCAAGCAAAAACCTGTGTGGCACTCTCGAACACCCCTACAACGTCTCGGGCAGGCTTGCTCTCTCGGCTTTCGAAAGAACTTCAGTCTCCCGAATAGGAAGTTAGTTCGCTGTCTACTGAAAGGAAAGAGAGGGCAAAACAAAGAAAGCGAATGAGTGAGTAGTTTTGGTAGCAATCGTCACTGTCTATAAATAGCCATAGGTAGTTCCTACCTGAGTCGAACAGAGCCGTGTGTAATTTGATATTGGCAAGAAAATCTCAACAGAGGTAGTGGAGGTGAAGGTGGAGATGAAGACGGAAAATACAATGTACAATTCTTAAGTTTTTCTCTTTTTCTTTTTCTTCACATACTTCATGATTTTATTTCTTTTTTAACAACGTTTTCTTTATCTTCATTATGCTTTTCTTTCAATTTTTAACCCCATTAACCTTACTTCGTTCCTTTCTTCTTCATCATCTTTTCTTTCTTCATTTTTCTTACTCTTTTTCTTTCCATGTTTTCTTTCTTCTTTTTTTCATACTCTTTTTCTTTCCTTTCTTCTTCTTCTTCTTCATGTTTTCTTTTTTTCTTTCCTTTCTTCTTCTTCATGTTTTCTTTCTTCTTTTTTCTTCTTCTTCTTCATGTTTTCTTTCTTCTTCTTTTTTCTTCTTCTTTTTCTTTCCTTTCTTCTTCTTCATGTTTTCTTTCTTCTTTTTTCTTCTTCTTTTTCTTTCCTTTCTTCTTCTTCATGTTTTCTTTATTCATTTTTCTTACTCTTTTTCTTTACTTTCTTCTTCTTGTTTTCTTTCTTATTCTTTTTCTTATTCTTTTTTTTTCCTTTCTTCTTCTTCTTTATGTTTTCTTTCTTCTTTTTTCTTACTCTTTTTCTTTACTTTCTTCTTTTTGTTTTCTTTCTTATTCTTTTTCTTATTCTTTTTCTTTCCTTTCTTCTTCTTCTTCTTCTTCATGTTTTCTTTCTTCTTTTTTCTTACTCTTTTTCTTTCCATGTTTTCTTTCTTCTTTTTTCGTACTCTTTTTCTTTCCATGTTTTCTTTCTTCTTTTTTTCATACTCTTTTTCTTTCCTTTCTTCTTCTTCTTCATGTTTTCTTTCTTCTTCTTTTTTCTTACTCTTGTTCTTTACTTTCTTCTTCTTCGTGTTATTTTTACTCTACTTTTCCATTACGTTTTGCTTACTCTTCTTCATCTTTTTCTTTTTCTTCTTCACCTTTTTCTTCTTCTTCGTTTTTTCTTACTCTTCTTTTTCTTTTCTTCTTCATCTTTTTCTTCTTGTTCATCATCTTTCTTCTTCGTTTTTTTTTGCTCCTCCTTTTCCTTTCTTTTTCATGTTTTTTTTCTTTTCTTTTGCATCTTTTTCTTCTTCGTTTTTTCTTACTCTTCTTTTTCCTTTCCTCTTCATTTTTTCCTTTCTTCAGGTTTTTCTTTTCTTCTTCATGTTTTTCTTCTTCTTCATGTTCTTTTTTCTTCTTCTTCATGTTTTCTTTTTTTTTTCTTCTTCGCGTTTATCTTTTTTTTCTTCTTCATGTTTTTCTTGCTCTTCTCTTTCGTAGATTTCGTCTGTTATTTTTGTATTCTTTTTCATTTTCTAAATTTCTTCACCTTCTTTTCCTTCTCGTTCATTCTCTTTCTTCTTTTTAAACTTTCTTTTCCTTCTTCTTCAGTTTTCATTTTCTTCTACTTTAACACTTTCATTCAATTTCTTTCTTCAGTTTTCTTCAATTTTTTCTTCAGTTTTCTTTGCTTTCTTATTCAATTTTCTTCTTTCTTTCTTCTTCTTCTTCTTCTTATTGTTGTTGTTGTTGTGTCTCCCATTTTTTGCGTGTTCCTGTAACAATTTTGTACTGGTTATGGTTTCATACCAATGAGATGAATGGAATCTCACTTGAAATCAAGCCTCCTTACCATTCCATCATTTTCCCTTGGCATTCAGGATGATTTTAGCAATGATGTTGTCCAGATGCTTTCAGTTCTGCGTCGAATTTCCAATCATTTCAATTTTTTTTTCCCCAAAAACTTTTCAAGATTGTTCCAAGTGCTTCGAAAAATACAATTGTAACGGCACACTGGATACAATCGTCACTTTCATGTTCCAGGTTTGTTTTTTTTTCTAGCAAGATTTTGATATTTATCCAAAATTTATCTCTGTTCACTCAGCAACATCAACTGTTTGACAAGTCTCCCTTTCTTTGTTAATCATAAATACATCTGGTCTCCTGACTTCATGTTTGAATTTCAATGTCTCAGAGAAATTTCCTCAGCGTTCTTACAAACGTTTTATTCTTTCTTCCAGTATTCCTCTTTTTCCTTTTACTTAATTGTTGCTTCTCATGTATTTTTTTTATTATTATTCTTTTCCTTCTCCTCCTCCTTCTCCTTCTCCTTCTCTTCGTCCTCTTTCTTCTTCTTTTTCTCCTCCTCTTCTTTCTTCTTCTTCTTCTTCTTTTTTTTCTCCTTCTTCTTTCCCTCCTTCTTCTCTTTCTCCTCCTCCTCCTCTTTTTACTTCTCCTTCTTCTTTTTCCACTTCTTCTTTCTCTCCTTTTTCTTCTTCTTCTTCTTCCCCTCCTTCTTCTTCTTCTTCTTCTCCTCCTCTTCTTTTTACTTCTTCTCCTTCTTTTTCCACTTTTTCTTTTCTCCTTCTTTTCTTCTCCTCCTCCTTCTCCTCTTTCTTCTTCTTCCTTTTCTCCTTTTTCTCCTTCTTTTCCTTCTTCTTCTTCTTTTCCTTCTTATTCTTCTTCTTCTTTTTCCCCTTCTTTTCCTTGTTCTTCTTCTGCTTCTTCTTCTTGGTAGTTTTAACCTCATTTTCCTCACCGTTCTTCTCACTCGTTTTTCGAAGTCACCTTCATTTTCTACTTACCATTCTTTCATTCCTGTTTTATCTTCGCATCTCCCCCAGCGCCATTTTCCGTGCTAGTCAATAAAATAGCAAACGAAAATTTCTTTTCTTCGTCGTCGTCATCTCCTCAACCTGTTCATTGTCTCTCGAGCTTTCTCACAAACCTGTTACTTGCAAGTAAGCACTGGATCCGCACACAGAGGCAATCAGTTAAACTATAAAACAACAAAAAAGTGTTCTTCATTTTGCTTATCTCTTTGGTGACTGATAGAATTACAGTGCCAAATATAATCTGAATTGGTGTATGCTGGTCGAAGCCCGTTCCATCGAATTTGCGTTTGTGCTTTTAATATCAGTATTAAATAAAGTTACTACTGTCAAACTAATCAGCTTGCCTTAAAAATCAACATTTGAAAATTCTTGGATTTCGCCTGGGTTCGAACACTGATCACTGACAAGAAATATACACCTACCTCACACCCTATAGTAGAAATTGTACGCTTTTAAATAATTTTTATATTATTATTTTTTCGGTAAGAAGTAAGTTCCATTCAAACAGCTTCTTTCCCACTACTCTTTGGGACAGACTCCCAAGAGGATGTTTCCCCGATTACTATAATCTTAACCCGTTCAAATCTAGTGTCAACCGTTATCGTCCTCTCCTATCCGTATAAACTACCTCTTAACGTAACCCTTTACCTCGAGTGGCTCCCGGGCCTTTTACAGGGTGAACCTCACTGTAAAAAAAAAATGTCATATCCATTCAAGACGTAGGCAGTCAGGATTCTCTACAGTTTAATATCTGTGAAATATTATACTATGACTTTTGGGGAAAGATAGCACATTGGTTTCCCGTTACATTATTCAAGGTTTTCGGCTGTCCTTCTCCTAGACTGTGTGACAGCTAAGGCTTGTGAGTCATTCTGTTCTGTTTTAACACTTAACTGAGAAGAGGAGATATGGATTCATAATTTTTTAAGCGCATTAATGTGAAACTGAAGGCAACTGAATAAACAGGAATTTAATTTCGCGGTAAGGGTTACTCTAGCTGCTTATATGTATCTGAAGTGGGGGTAGCAACATCTTGAATAACCACTACTCGGTTGTCAGAAAATTGTAAGGAAAAACAGTCATCATATCTTTCCTAGATAGTCCTAAGCTTTAAATAATTTTTTTTTTTTTCGATTTGCTATTGATCGCCAGAATTACGTTAGGTGCAGGATGGTGGCGCTGTTGATAAAATCCAATCCTTGAATTTTACAATTACTAAAACACCTCTTGCAAGATTCCACTTCACTAACCTCGGACAGATGCAGTTAGGGGTCAGCACTGAAGATTGTTCGTGAAATAATATATTTTGCGTGGGAGTAAATAAGGGAGTAAGCGCAGAGTTTAAGATAATCTTGTGAACAAAATACATTTCGGAAGATGTTCACGCCAATCTGTTGGCTGGAAACTTGAACCATCTAAATTACATATGAAATGCACCAGTTAAAGGACTAATGACTTTAGCAGAGAAAAGTAAGAACAACATACTTTGAAGTGATGTACAGGTACTGGTTAGCGACGAGAAAGAATTTTACCTATAATATATGTGCATGCCTGTGCCTGTGTTTGAGCATATGTTGTTAAAAAATATATATACTCATACTGCGCATGTGCGAACCAATCCACCTGTAATGACGTTTCAACCTGTATTGGTGCAGTGTAATCCCAAGAAAATATGCAATTTCGTGTTTATTTTTCTTTACATAGACAAGCGTTACGTTGTCGTTAACATATCCACCGAGTCAAAATTGACTGATTGATCGTTATTTTTATTATTTTTTATAAATATTATTGAAATTAGTTAAGTATTTTTAATTTAGTTAATATTGTTGAAATTAGTTAAATATTGTTGAAATTAGTAAAACATTTTAAGTTAGTTAATATTATTGAAATTAGTTAAATATTGTTGAAATTAGTTAAAAATTATTTAAGTATTGTTAAAATTAATTAAATATTTTAAATTAGTTAAATATTGTTGAAATTAGTTAAGTATTTTAAATTAGTTAATATTGTCGAAATTAATGAAATATTATTGAAATTTATTAAATATTATTGATATTAGTACAACATTTAAATTAAATTGGTTAATGTTTTTGAAGTTAGGTAAATATTGTTAAAATTAAATATTTTAAATTATTTAAATATTGTTGAAATTAGTTAAATATTTTAAAAGTGAAAGCGTTTGTGAACAAAACTTTCACAAATACTAACTTTTAAAATACTTAACTAATTTCAACAATTGCTTTGATTGATTTGTGTCTACGACATATTAACCATTTACACGTTATTTAAAGCCAGAAAATATTTTTAAATTGTAAGATTTTTTTTTTTTTTTTTTGGTGGGTGGGGGAATGATTATTTACTGATACAAGTGCTACTAATTAAAGCAAAACTGGGGCAAGAGGTGGATTCATTGCTTCCCCAAGGATTTTTGCTTGTAAATGAATATAACGAAACCGACTGGAATTGGAACTCGGCTCTCTGAATAACAATTCCGAGCCATTATCACCATTACACCACTCACATATACATGCATACAGCAGCTAGGATTCCCAAGCGGTCACCCATCTAGTTAATGACCAGCTTCGAAATTGCTTAAATTCGGTAATCGTCCAAGAACCAATATTTCAACGTGATATGACAGTAAGCCTTCTGTGTCAACTAATCTTTATTTTGAAAAATTTGCTCTCTCCCTCCATATATATATATATATATATATATATATAAAGTGAACATTGAAGTCAACACTTAGAGGCGATAGGCAGTTTCATGCTGGACGCAATTGTTAGGCCACCTTTTTTTAACAATTTTATATTTACACACGATCTATCTCTGATACTGAGCTATATTTATGGGATAAATCCCATAAATATAGCACACCTAAAGACTATATTTCTTCATATATATATATATATATAATTCATTGAATGACATAGACATATTTTGTCTACTTATTTTTATACTGATCCTTTCCGGTTGTCTAATCAGTTTCTTGATGTTAAGATGAAATTCATTAAGGAAAGCACTTTAGTCTTTTTTTTAACCCAAGTATTTTCGACCTTTTCTAAGATCATCTTCAGGATAAATTAGAAAATTACAAACTTATTGTGACTCCTATAAAATTTGCATTCCGTTGTCAATTGGTCAATCTAGAAATCAGAAACACACACACATACACGATTCTCCCGTCGAATTTAACGGATGAAGGTCAAATAGATCAGTTCCTAGGAAACCAACAGCCCGACAATACAGAGACCTGGTGCACTATTCGCTGGAATTCGAACTCGGCTATCTGATTCCTCAATCCAAGCCGCTATCCATTACTCCACTGTGATGTTAATTTTATATATATATATAATTCCAACACGCTACATAAGAATTCTCATGTTTCAAAACAAGACCCGAAAACTTCAATATAATGTTCCATCTTCAAGCGAAATTTTGGGGGGGTTATTTCTGAAATTTACGTGTTTTAATAGCATATTTCCATGGTAACGGCCAGCGCGATTGTTCATATATAAAAGGCGGGCAGGGTGTTAATAATTTGTATCAGTATAGAGTTACATTCATAGATGTCAAGTCAGGGTAAGGTTGGCGTGTTGGAATCATATTTTTAAATAAATAATTATATTTATGCTCCACTTTTGTATCGAGCACTATTTTTTTAAAATAATAACAAAAATACTAAAGAACTTTGGATTGTTTACCTAACCAGTTCTTTCCTATTTTCTATATATTTTCACACATACATACACACACACACACACACATATATATATATATATATATATATATATATATATATATATATATATATATAATATTAGTGGTAAATATTAGTTATGTTATTATATATATATATATATATATATAAAATATTAGTGGTATATATATATATATATATATAATATTAGTGGTAAATATTAGTGTTTAAGACTTTTTATTATATATATATATATATATATATATATATATATATATATATATATATAATAAAAAGTTTTAAACACTAATATTTACCACTAATAATATATATATATATATATATCTACCAAACTCTTCCAACTGCAACCCCCTTGAAGTGGGGCGCAGCTGAGCGAGAAAACAACAAAAATCCTTGTAACACCAAAGATGAACTGGCAAGGATTATGGCCACGTTCACTAACTTAAACAAGGAGATCGTCGAGAAGAGTTGCAGGAGATTTCGAGGTCGTCTGGAGGCCATGGTTGAAGTCAATAGCGATTTTATTTTTTAAACTTACTCTTTTGTATTTATAATTTTGATAAATATATCTATTAAATGAAATGTCAGTGCTACTTTCATTTTTGCGTAATTTTGACGACAATCTATCCATCTCGCCAGTATATATATATATATATATATATATATATATATATATATGTTTCGTTTAAGACGACTGACAAGCTTTTTAATTTTTCTTGCTTTCTTTCCTGGACACAAAGTGTATAAAAACTGTCTAAAAGTTCTGCATGTCCGAACACTTTTGGCTATAATTTTAGCCATTATCAAAGATGATTTTATTTTTCACTTTTAACTGAATGTATGCGTTGTGTTATGTATGTATCTACAGTTATAGGAATGTATATATATATATCAGAAAGACATTGCAAAACCAGTCGGTCCACTTTGTCTTCTGTTTTCGTTACTGCGCAAATATCTCTCGACACCTGTAGATATGAATTCCATCTGTGTATGCACATTGCACCGATGTGCAAATTGATGGGTTAGGACAACGTGTGTGTGTGTGTGTGTGTGTGTGTGTGTGTGTGTGTGTGTGTGTGTGTGTGTGTGTGTGTGTGTGTGTGTGTGTGTGTGTGTGTGTAAGTAAAGTGGGTGAGGGAGGTATGCATGTAAATACGCATCAATAACAGTTTGGGCTTCTTTTTTTTTAAATTTACTGATAGTTCGCCCAATACACGGTGCAAAGGTTACTCCAGGTTGACGGTTACTGAGGGAGATTGTAGTGGAGGGTGGGAGGGAAGGAAAGTAAGAATATTATGAGAACGAGTAGGATAGATATCGTTTGACCCTAGACTGTGGGAAGCATCTTCGCCAGAGTCTGTTCCACAAAGTAACAGTTCAGGGGAAGAAGCTGACTGAGTAGAACTTGTTTATTATTATTATTATTATTATTATTATTATTATTATTATTATTATTATATCAAAGGAACGCGAAAGGAATGTTTGTCACCGTGAACAAGGCATGGCGGCTCCGACCTGTGTCGCATTAAGAGATGTTACTGGTTTGAACATGTGTCTTATATTGGTAACAGTGCTGACGTTTTGACAGAAGTGTGTGCAGATAGATAGATAGATATGAAGAGGCTTGGATAGATAGATAGATATGAAGAGGCTTGGATAGATAGATAGATATGAAGAGGCTGAGATAGATAGACAGATAGATATGAAGAGGCTGAGATAGATAGATAGATAGATAGATATGAAGAGGCTGGGATAGATAGATAGATAGATAGATATGAAGAGGCTTAGATAGATATGAAGGGGCTGGGATAGATAGATAGATATGAAGAGGCTGAGATAGATAGATAGATATGAAGAGGCTGGGATAGATAGATAGATAGATAGATAGATAGATAGATAGATATGAAGAGGCTGAGATAGGTAGATAGATATCTAGATAGATAGATAGATATGAAGAGGCTGAGATAGATAGATAGATAGATATGAAGAGGCTGAGATAGATAGATAGATAGATAGATAGATAGATAGATATGAAGAGGCTGAGATAGATAGATAGATAGATATGAAGAGGCTGAGATAGATAGATAGATAGATAGATATGAAGAGGCTGGGATAGGTAGATAGATAGATAGATAGATATGAAGAGGCTGGTATAGATAGATAGATAGATAGATAGATAGATAGATATGAAGAGGCTGGTATAGATAGATAGATAGATATGAAGAGGCTGGTATAGATAGATAGATAGATAGATAGATAGATATGAACAGGCTGAGATAGAAGAGGCTGAATGATTAAGCATTTTTTACATTATTCAGACTGTTATTCTCATACTACATTCACAACGTTTCGACCGTTGTACACTACGGCCTTTCCTCAGGTGATTGGAATTTCGAACCGAACCCTTCATTTCCTGATGTTTCAGTTATTTCCCTTTAACTCCACTCTCCAAGTTTTGGTTCACTACTACCGTGGCCTTGTATTGAACTCACAATTCTTTGGGGTCTACTCACTGGATCTAACTAACGTCTTTATCCACTCAGCCATGTAATATAGAAAAAACGATAAACAGTTTTAACAGTTGATTTCCTTGCTCATAGAAAGACTTTTTCTTGTTCTAATGCGTCATTCGGACAAGCTCACCGCAGAAGTAAAGTAATTTTTGCTCCAAGAAATACCAGAAAATCATTCCAAAGAATTCTCTTTATGTTGGAAGCTGGGCTTGAATCTAACCATAATTTTCTTCCGGTTGGCATTGTCGTAATAAATCCGTTTTTCATGGCCTTTCCAAAAAAGAGTCTTTCATGAGTATTCTTCTCTTGAGAGTAGGGGCCTATCTTTTGACTTACGTAATGTTCTTTGATGACTATTTCTTCTGAAATTCTTTGAGTGCCAAAGTTCGGATTCTCCACTATCTTTCGTTTTAAAACATGACATGGTAATTTTTGGCGTTATTTAAAAGGAAAAGCACTTATTTTACAACAAAGATGAAGTATTGCTGTCATATCTGGGCTGAAGCTGCCCAAGTCTCACATTCCAGTCTTGAGAGAGTTCAAAAACGCTTATGCGCCCTCGTGGATGATGAATGATTTTCCACCCTACAACCACTTTTCGCACAGTCAAAACGGTTCAGAACTTCACAGATGAGACTCGCCATACCATGGTACATATGGTCAACTCATCCCCATTCTATTCGTATTCCATTAGTTAGGAGTAAGTTCAACTCAAACGGCTTCTTCTTCGGAACAGTTACTTTTTGTGAACAGAGTCACAGAAGGATATTTCCCTAATCACAACAATCTTAACCTCTTAACTCTAGGGTCAACCATTATCTAACCTCATAATATATACTTCTTACTTCCTCCTTTTGTGCTCCTAATTGAGTGGCTCTTGGGCCTTGTATTAGGTGCTATTAAATAGTACTTAAAAAGCCACCGCCCTGGAAACACTTAAACTGGTTTTGGGCAGTACGGTAAGATATTATTTAATTTCCTTCCACTTCACGAATCCTGTAGGCGGCTGCAGCGCCTGTGGAACCAAATTTAGAATAATGTTTGAAAATTGTCAAAATCCCAATTTTCATATTCGCCATAATGACATCTGGAACAAAATAATGCAGTTGAATTTTCATTTTAACTTGGCATCAGCATTCAGCATGTAAGCGATCATAACTCTCCATAGATTCGTTTCTTTTATTTCATGGGAATTGCCATAGCGGAGTGGCTTCTTCTTGCCTTATGCACGATTTTCAGTTCCGATTAGGCCTTCTCCTAGGCTGGCTGCCAACCAAGGAGATCATGGATTGTTCCAGATTTTTTTTCTCTGTGAATTGCCACGACTTCTTGGGAAAAATAGTGAAGAGGTTCCCCGTTGACTTCTCCGTGGTTTTTTAATTCAATGTATTTACACACACACACACAAACAAAAACACAGACACACACATATATATATATATATATATATATATACAGATACACACACACACACACACACACATATATATATATATATATATATATATATATATATATATATATATATATATATGGCAAAAAAAAGTTTTTCGAGAGACAAGCACCGTCACTTTTCCACCAATAATCTTTCCTCCAAAACTGTTCTTGATATATAAAAATTTATAAATCGTTATCTCATATATATATATATATATATATAAATATATATATGCATATGCATATGCATATATATATATATATATATATATATATATATATGCATATGCATATATATATGTATGTATATGTAAATATATATGTATCTATCTCACTCATATATATATATATATATATATATATATATATATAACAAGTATAAAAGACATAACTATAAATAAACCAAAGCATCAACTCTAAACAAACAGAGAAGGGCTGGTTTCCTCTTTGCCTTATTTCCTTTAATCATACGGGTGGCCTATAAATAGAACCCGCTAAATGAATAATGACACAGGGTCTGAAGGTTGCTTGAGGCATGAAACGAACACTAAACATGCAATATTGATTCCTATGATAGCACTATTAATCGAACCCTCTCAATACAAAAATAAAACTCTTTAATAAATACTCATGAAAGTAGATTACTTTAGAAGTCCACATGAAACCTTAAGTCGCAGATATATATATATATATATATATATATATATATATATATTAAAAAAAGAACAGTAAGGCATATACTCCGCTGTTCTTATTGATATTTTTATTTTTACAAAACAGTACTCAATGTAAATTTACAGATCATAAATATTATAAATCAACTGATTTAAAAATATGGTTCCTTCGCTACACAGGAATTTCCATGTTTCAAAAACCGAAGCAAAAACTTCAAATTTAATTATATAATTAAATTAAGAGCATTACTTCTGTTTCATCTTCAAGCGAATTTTGTAATAACTTATTTTTAAATTTACTGAGTTTTAAACGCATATACAATATATATATATATATATATATATATATATATATATATATATATATATATATATATAAAAGAAAGAACAGTAAGATATATAATCAGGTGTTCTTATTAATTATTTTTATTTTTAAAAAACAGTGCTTAATGCAAATCTACAGAGCATAAATATTATAAATTTACTAATTTAAAAATATGGTTCCATCGCTACACAGAAATTACAATGTTTCAAAAACAGAAGCTAAAAATTTCAAATTCAGTTATTTCTCTTGAAAATGAAACAGGACTAGGGACTTTAATTTAATTCTATAATTGAATTAGAACTTTTTAGTTTCTGTGTTTGAAACATAGTAATCCCTGTGTAGCGATGGAACCATATTTTTAAATTAGTAAATTTATAATGTATATAAAAGAAAGGTATTTTACTATTGGGCCCGGTGGAGGGGGCAGAGGAGGCACGGTAGACCGGCTGCGATTGAGAAATCGGAGAGCCGAGTTCAAATTCCAATCGGATCTATTACATTCACTTACGTGCTAATACCCTTGGGAGAGGTATGAATCCTCTTCTTCTTCCTCACCCCCCCCACGCAGCCTATGGCTAAATAGCAGGATAGACCATATTCTGTAGCCTTGGATGGCAAATGGTCTACTGCAGAAAGAAATGGCAACCTACTGCGGGAAAAGATCTTCCTCGTCAGTCATGTATCGAAAGATATATGATCGCCTAAGCACGTAACTGAGGTGGGCCCACTAAGTAAGTAGGTATTTAACCGCGCACTCATGTCGCAAAATGTAACTCAAGGTCAGAGTTTAGTATGTGCTTACGGAAAAACCGTAAAAAAATTGCTCAAGCTCCATCGGCAGTTCCCCCTTTGGGGACACCTTAGACACCGGGTAAGGACCCCAGCTCCCTGTCTTAGAAGATGTATTGCCTATTGGGATGGCAACCTGGGGCTAGAGTTAATATTATTTTCACCTTCCCCAGCATATGCCAGGTAAGTATAGTGAGTAAGTCTGTTAGTCGTTTGTGTTTTGACACGATCATTATCGTAGTTACCAAATCATTCATTCCTTCTTTTTAATTTTTCCTTTTTGTCAATTTCTTCCTTGATACTACTGTTGTGGTCGTTACCACTGCCACCCTTCCGATTATCATCTCACTGTTGGGAGTGGTGGCGCCAGTTAGGTGAAGATGATGAGCAACTAAGTACGAACGAGGTTGTGTTATTTGAGA
>OZ010590.1:16821021-16848521 GCA_963932145.1 Acanthosepion lycidas | reverse complement strand
CATTCTATTACTTATAAAAATAAAAAAATTCGCTAAACGAATATTCAGTTTTTCTTACTTGTTTTATTTTTTTCCAACTAGAGTAATGGTTTCAAAATATATTTTTTTTATTAATGTTCACCAAATATAAGACCTGAGAGCCACTCAAGGTAGATTACTGAATTAGATTGCTATATGACCGTAAGAAGAAAAGATAAGATATAGAGCTTATGAAGATATGTAGGAAAGATAACGGGTAACCCGAGATTTAAAAAGGTTAAGATTGTAATGACCAAGGTGACATCGTTTCTGGAGTTTATTTCACTAAGTGGCGGTTCTTGGGAAGGAGCAAATCGGTAAGGAATTTCCTTCTTACTGGTTGAATACAAAAGAAATAGGGATGATTCGTTCCAGTGTAGAAAACACACTAATGGTATTAAACCGCTCCTTCGGCCGTGCGAGGGATAGTTTCGCCCAATACAACGAGCTGCTACAAAACCAAAATATTAGATTAAAAACTCGTGTTCTTAAACAATCTCGTCAGATCAATAAAATAATCACATAATTAAGATGTTGACTCTCCACACCATGGCCGGTGAAAGGATTTCGTATCCCCCACCCGAATCTATAATACACCCCCCACTCTACTACATCTCAATTTTCATATAAAATACAAATTTTATTGTAACCTAATTATGTACAATAATGGATCATATGCAATATAGGTGAACAATTCAAGTAAAAAAATGAAAATAAATACAATGTATCTAAATACAAATTAGAATAAAATCAGAGACATGTCATGATAGATCATTCCATATTAAATAAATCTTTACATAAACTTGAGACTTTTCTTGTTAAAATGTTGTATTTTAATATTCAACATTATGGATAGAAAATGGAATTTATTTCGTTTTTTTTTTTTTTTTTTTCGAGATTAGCAAAACCAATTCAGGGACTTGGATTAAAAAAAAAAAAAAACAGATTGACGTCAAAATCCCTGAAAATGTTTCATCCTTTGATAGCTGTATTTCGTTTAATTTGTAACGTATATAAATGTAGGTAGAACTAGAACAATCTAACACGGTGGAGGAAATAAATTGTTCAGTTCAAAATTCTAATCATCTGAAGAAGGCCGGAGCGTCCAACGTCCGAAACGTCGTGAATATGGCAACAAAGATGAGGACCACAGACCGAACACTCTAAATAAATTTTATTGTAACCTAATGATGCAATATAGATGAACAATCCAACTAGAAAAATTGAAAATAAATACAATGTAAATATAAATAAAAATTCGAGACATGTCATAATAGATCCATCTTGAATCAAAAATATTTTGCGGCAATATTTAACATCAACAGGATATTTTTCTTGTTAAAAAGTGGAATGATTTTGACACATTCAACAATATGGATTTAAAAAATAATGAATTTTATATAGTCTTTTTGAGACTAAGAATGAGAAAAACAATTTCACGGATTTAGACGGAAAAAAACTCTGTAATGACGTCAAAATCTACGAAAATGTTTAATCCTTTTTTTAATAGTCAGTTGTGCTTCGTTTAATTTGTAAATGTAAGTAGAAAAAATTAAATGTTGATAAGATAGCAAGGCTCACAAATTACAAACCGGGGCCCCCAATCACACCCCCAGGGTAATGTTTTCTTTTTCTAATAGCTCATGAATATGATCACAGCCGTCTGATCCCTCCCACTTCATTTTTAACATGTTGTGCCTCCATGATTTCCAGCTCATTTCTCTCGCCAGATCCGTCCGTCTTTTTATCACGTGACCGACGACAAACCCAATGACGTCAAAATCCGCGAAAATCTTTCATCCTTTAATAGTCAGTTGTGCCTACTTTAATTTTTTTAATCTATATAAATATAGTTAGGGAAAAGCAAACGTTGATATGATAGCAATGTTCACAAAGTATTTTCTGGCCCATCCCTCCCCAATCAGGCTTGGTTACCCCTGCTTTAAGGTAGTACGTACCGGCCCTGTTCCACACTACTTGAAAACAAAAAAATTAAGAAGAAAGCCTCACGTTCCATGCCTCTTCCGGATATCTCAGTTTTTTTTTTCCCTTTAACTCAACTGCCCAAATTTTTTGTTTCGCTACTGCTGTAGCCTGGTATTGAACTCACAACTCTTTGGGTATAGGCACTGGATCTAACCAACGTCTTTAACCACTTCGACTATCGTGGAACACGAACAATCTACCCCGGTGGACGAAATAAAGGGTTCGGTTCGAAATTCCATTCACCTGAAGAAGGTCGGAGCGTACAACACCCGAAACGTTGTGAATATGGCAATGAAGATGAGGATAATATTACGAATAATGTAAATAATGCAAGTAATCATAATACCTCATCTCAGAGATCCAGTCACCTGAAGAATGCCGGAGCATACACAGAGATATAAACATAATAAAGATAATTAGATTTCTTTGTATTTTATAACGCCAAATATTAGCTTTTTCTTCGAAGTTAGCAACAGTTAGGTTTTTGTTCGTTGTTATTTCTCTTTGCGAATATTTTTAGACTTCTATGTAGATCTGTAGAGAAACAAACAGGCCATGTTGTTGAGAACAAGGATGTGCGATGTGACTAACACAGTCGCATATCTGTGAGCCGATGCGGTCAGATATATTGAGTTATTCAAATATTTTCATCATGAGTGTACCCAGAATGCCATTCGTGAAAGAATTTCTGCTTCTTAGAAATACAAACTTGACCGCCATCTACGACTAAGTCCAGCGGCGAAGCTGTTTCGTTGTAATAGTCTTTTGAGTTAAATTTAAATACCTAAGATGACTGGGATCTCTAGCTTTAGGTGGCAACCAATAGAAGAGAAGGAAAACTGAATTCCAATCACTATCTTTCCCAAGAATGTATGAGAGTTCACTGATAATAACGAAAAGGAAAGTATGGACAGCCATGAATACTTACTTCCCAAAGGATATGGCATAAAATATAAACCATTCATGCGTCCTCACAGTTAGGTTTCTTCTGTTTGCAGCCTTGTGTCAGACTAGTAAATACCTATCTTCATAGTCACAGTGTGACTCTATGAAGATGTTTCGTCATAGAGTAATGGTTAACAAGCTAGCCTAGATCATCATCCCTGGATGTTCCATATTCGTGGCCTTGTGCCAAACTAAATTAACCTTTGTACAAGATAGATATTTGCCGCACTGTAGGGTAATTTTTAACGAGTTAATACAGCGGTTTCTCAATAGATACTCTATATTCGTGGCCTTATGCCAAACTAAGCTAGCCTTGGTAAATACTTTATTAATAAAATCACACATTGAAGATTATGCTGTGAGTTTGATCCTCACTAGGTGCCTTGGCTTTGTGTCACGCTTTTTAAAAACTTAAGCACGCACTTACCTTAGCGTTATTGGCTAACAAGTTACTTTAACCAATGAAGTTCGATCTTCTCGAGTGCCTCACTATCGTGGCCTTATGCCAGTCTATGCTTTGTAAATATTATAGTCACACCGTGAAAGATATTTCTTTTACCTTTGAGTTTCAAATAGCCGTACCGGGACGATTTTTTTTTTATAGAGAAAAATCCGCCCGGCAATTTATTGATTGTCCCGAATGTTTCCCCACTGCCCTTTGTGTCAGTACATATTGACACACGCGTACAAACTTTTATATAAATAAGCTTGTGTATATTGGTGTGCGTATGTATTTTTTTGCTGTGTATGTGTACAGATAGAAATGTGTGTGTGGCTTGCTATGATAGCAATTTTGCAACCAGAGAATTTTTCACAAGTTTCACAAATTTATACTTTATTTTATTTTATTTTTTCTCAATTGTCTTGCGAAATAATCAGCTTTGCAGTCGGGTCGGTGATCTGCGGGCTTTCTTTTTGTTTTCAGTGTGTTCTCTTCCTGGATTCGGTCATCATAGAACTCCATAATTTCCTTCTTCTTTTTTCTTTTTTTCTTTTTTTTTTTTAATAATTATGACAGATACACTACAGTTCAAAAGTCTGTGGCCACCACTGATGATTTTTTAAACTGGTCTCGGTTTAGTCGCTACTTAGAATAATAAATAAACAGAGAAAAATGGAGACAGACATGTAGTTGTTTGTACTTTAAATAAAATAAAATTATACATGGTTTTAAAAAAAAATGAGACATGATTTTTTTATTAGAAATTTTATTATGACAAAAAGAAAAAAAATATGATTAAATTTTGCCCTCGTCAAAATATCCTCCTTTAGCCTTGATTACTGCCGCACAAATATTTGGCATGGGTTGCAAAAGTTTCTCAAAGTATAAGTTTGATAATTGATTCCATTCTTTTTTCAATAACTCTAAGAGCTCTTTTTTCAATGGTTTCCACTCTTCTGTCAAGTTCATCACATGCTAATTCTGGGGGGTGACTTCAAACTTTTGAACTGTAGTGTACATTACCCTGAATATTCTTTGAAAAGATAATATTTCGTTATCTCCTACATAGTTTTGAATTAAGAGTTGCTCTTCTAGCTTGATATTTTTAGATTGTGAGAATATTTTGGAGTTAATGATTTACTGATACAAGCCGTACTATTTAACCCATAGCTGGGGGAGAAGAGGTAGATTCATACCTTTCCCAAGGGTAACTTAACGTAAGAGAATATAAACGAACCCGACTGGAATTGGAAATCGGCTTTCCAATTTCCAATTCCGAGCCCATTTTTCATTGCACCACCCACACATCCAAGCTTACAGCACCTGGTATTTCCAAGCGGTCACCCATCTTGTTACTAAACCAGCCTCGACGTTGCTTAACTTCGGTGATCGGACGAGAACCGGTGTTTCAACGTGACGTGGTCGTAAGCCCGACTAAGAAAGAAAGAAAAAAAAAAAAACTCTCCCAACGCGGGAATCTGCAAACGGTGGATTGGTTATGCAGCAAAGTTTCCCACTATACCGAATACTATAGCGAGTTTTTAATGGAAAAACAAAAATGAGGCTGATTAAAAAGATTTCTGGTAACAAATCATCCGAGGACGTCCCAGATGAGTGAACAAAAAACTGGTTGGTTGGTTGGGTTTCATGGCATATCAAGCACTGTGGGTCATTTAATGCCAAATTAAGGTGTATATATATATATATATATATATATATATATATATATATTAAATATACAGTACTATTAAACATATAGCTGCCAACATTATTTTTTCAAAAACGCATAGCTGGCAACATTATTGTTTCAAAAACACATAGCTGGCAACATTATTGTTTCAAAAACGTATAGCTGGCAACATTATTTTTCCGAAAACATTATCTGAAGCCTTGTTGTTGGACGTAGTTTATCGTCATACCCAGGACGCACAAAAAA
The DNA here is from genome assembly GCA_963932145.1 of Acanthosepion lycidas. Taxonomy (NCBI): domain Eukaryota; kingdom Metazoa; phylum Mollusca; class Cephalopoda; order Sepiida; family Sepiidae; genus Acanthosepion; species Acanthosepion lycidas. The sequence continues at coordinate 16,843,194 of OZ010590.1, read as the reverse complement.
AAAACTGGATTGATATCATGTTGCTGACTGCTGACGGATCGAAATAAACAGTGTTGACTGCCTCATAAGTGGCATGTCTATTGACTGTAGACTCGATTGAATCAAATTTCCTTTTATAAATGTCATAGGGGTTTCCTAAGCGTGTCTAAGCCACTGAACAATTTCAATAAATATGATACTTATACATGATTGATGGATGTGCGGGTGACGTAACAATGGCACCAAAAAAAAACAAAATATGCATGCCAAGTTCAAATTCCGACCTCGATTGTTACTTTCACTTCTCATTAATACTTTTTGAAAATGTATGAATGCACCATTTACTAGCTATGAGTAAAATACTAAAGCAGGCTTGGCTCTTTAGACTTGGTAAAAGAATGGGTCAAGGATAAGGTCAACACTGAATTCAAATTTTTGGAAAAGATAACGGGAAATTACTCTGTGATTTTTCCCAAAAGCAGTCATGGCAATTCACGGCGTATATTAAAGAAAAGGAAGCAGTGAAGAGAGATAATTTCCTCCGACTTGAAGGTTGAATATATAAATGTTTATATATTTCCCAAGATTCGGTACCTACCGTTGGGTTGATTGAGTAACCTAGTAATTGCGGTGACCAAAGAAATATACATTGATTTTCGTACTTTTTTCTTTTCATTTTATTTTATTTATCCGTCCCAGGTCTTCATATTTATTCAGAGTTTCACACTGTTTTTATCTTCACATTGTTGTCTGTGGGAATAACTCCCTTTTCCTCTGTTTATTTACAATATCATTATTCTGAGTAGCGACTAAACTGGTTCCCTCACCATGCCTTTCTGATGAGAAGAGTGGTTAGACACCGAGCAAGATTTCTTTTTAAAAAAAGAAAGCATGAATGAACCTTCTTCTTGTGTCAACGGCTATCTAACACAATAGCTATAGATACGGACAGTGCGTGTATTACACAGCATCGATGGGCGGAGGGCTTCCTAAACTGAAGTCAACAGCCAAGGCGGGGCGGGGGTCTCTGATTAAACGGTCACATGTTCGCGACCAAGACTAGCCTTCAAGTTGGAGGACATTGGCTGTGGTTTGACCTGGAGAAAGATGGGCTCCGCCAGGTCTACATACCTACCACGCGCTATACTTGAATGAATACTTTTCCAGCTTTCAATCCAGATATGTGGAGAGAACAGGTCAAATGCTCAGCTACGCAGCGACCCTACGACCACACCCAGTCAAGCGATTAATAATGATGATGATAGTTATTGTACATACTAAACTTTCACACCATTAAACTTTCACACCATTAAATCTGACGCCTTTCACTAGAGATCAATACCCCATTACCGTTTGCAGGATCCTATATGATTTTTATACTATTGGTCAGCTAGTACAAGGCCTTAGAGCCACTCGAGGTAGAGGGTTACTGAAAAAGGTTTTTGTAAAGGGTATATGAGATGGAAGTAAGAAATATGTTATGAGGATATGTAGGATAGATAACGGTTGGCCCCAAACATGTTAAGATTGTAGTGATCGGAGAAGCATCCGCTCCGCTTCATAAAGTAATAGTTCTGAGGAAGAAGATGTCTTAGTGGAACTTCCTCCTTACAAATGGAATACAAAGGGAAAGAAGATGAGTTGACCATGTGTACGTGGCGTGGCGGGCTCTAGCTGTAAAGGTCTGGTGGAACTAAGGAATCTAATTCCTGTGAACATCTATCATAGAAAGTTTCAAAGAAAGCGGAAATAAAAAGAGCACTCATACTTAACATCAAAAAAAGACAGATTTTGCAATGGATTGTAAAACAGGGTTTGGGCGAGATAACAAAAAGACAAAATTTATTAAGAGCTACAAAGTAGGAAATTGTGGAGAGCCATGATCGCCAACATCCTGAAGAGACACAGCACATAGAAGACGAAGAATGAGCTTTTGTGAATGGTTAGCAGAACAGAGTTAGGAAAAAGACAAAATTTATTAAGAGCTACAAAGGACAGGAAAGTGTGGAGAGCCATTATCGCCAACGTCTTGAAGGGACACGGCGCATAGAGAAGAATAACCGGTACAAGTATGTGTTTAAATGTTCACATAAGAGGTCTAGCAGTTATCACTATGGACTGAACGATAGAAAGTGTTCTCTTTCTCTTCTTGCTGGGATAGAAATATACGAATTCCTCCCTGACACCTAATCTGATGCCGAGAACATGCATCACAACCAAACCCGCTCTCTGACTGACGATGTTACCAAATATCTCGATGTTACTGCCAAGTGACTTTGTCTCCCTCATCTCTGGATACACGGTTATAATGTTCACCAACTACTCCCGCTCATGAACAGATACATAATGCGTTATCCCCTAATAGACATAGCGAACTTGTAATGGTCAGGCGACTGTGGTACTTAAAACAGGTTACTTACTGTAGCCCATTTTAACTGTCTCAAACAAAACTAAGTTGTGGATAGCTATGATCGCCAATGTCTTGAAGGGGCACGCCAGATAGAAGAAGAAGAAGAAGCAAAACTTGTGTATATTTACATCGTTCGAACTGTTGTCGTCATCTTTATTGGGATATTTACGAAGTTTCAGCCGTCGTACGTCCCCGCCTTCTTCAGGTAATATATGTTGGAATTTCCAAACGAACCCTTTATTTAGTACACTAAGGTAGATTGTTCCAATTCCACGTGCCATGACTTTTCTGTATATCGCAGTTAATTCAGGTATTGAACTCACAACTCTTTGGGTCAAGTGACTTTTTAGATTACTTCAAGCAACCCTTTTATCCACTGGGCCATGTGTCCTTGGGACAGAAAAGGCATGGCACGTGGAATTAGAACAATCTACTCCCGTGGACTAAATAAAGGGTCCGGTTCGAAATTCCAACGTATATCACTTGAAGAAGGTCGGAGCGTAGAACGGCCGAAACGTCGTGAATATGACAATAAAGATGAGGAGAATAGTCGAAACGGTGTAAATAGTGTAAATAGTTACAATACCTCATCTCAGAAATATAGACAACACTTGTATAATACATGAGGCTTTCTGGTGTATTGTTATTAATATTATATGAACGCAAAAGTGACACGCGAACAACTGTTTTCTTCATCTATGCGTTTGGTATATACTAGGTTGGTGCAAAAATAATATCGTTTTTTGGCGTATTTCTTAACGTCAAAAAACGATATTATTTTTGCACCAACCTAATAGTTTTCAAAAAAAAAAAAAGTGCGCTTGAAACATATATATATATATCTATATATATATATATATATATAATATTGTTTCATCTTTTTGCTTCTCGTTATCTTTTTGTCCATATTATTATTGTCATTAATAATTTTGCTTACTGTCGTCTAAATTATGATCAATGTTTTTCATTTCTATTATTATAGATATTCATTACTATAATTGTTAATGACTTCTTTGTGTTCATAGTGAACAGCGCTCTCTAGACATCGATTACTATCAGGAGTCAATTGGCATCAGGTCTCTGTATCTCCAGTACAGTTCAGTTGTGTGCCATGTGCGATATACGCTTAGGCGATCATGTATCTTTCGATACATGACTAACGAGGCAGATTTTTTTCCCGCTGTAGGTTGCCATTTCTTTCTGCGATAGACCAGTTGCCATCGAAGGCTATAGAACTCGGTCTGTCCTGCTATTTACCCATAGCTGGAGGGGAAAAGAAAATACATATCTTTCACAAGGGTATTAGCGCGTAAGTGAATGTAATGGATTTAACTGGAATTCGAACTCGGCTCTCCGATTCCTCAATCCGAGCCGCTATTCATACTCCTCTGTATTTTTGTAGTTTTCTTTGGCGCTTTACTTTTTCCGTTCTAGATTCCGAGGTTCTATCAATTATAGGGACTACTGTTATCTTCATTTTTTGTTTATCTTATTTGCCTTCTTTTTTCTTTTTTGATACGATTTTCTTTCTTCACCTTATTCTATTAATGTATTTTCTTCTTCTTCTTCAAACCTTTCTTTTCCTCATTCTTTATGACTTCTTCATCTTCTTCTTTTCGCATAAGCACTGCCGCTATCACACTCAGTTATGTTGCCATGCGTGGTATACGTTTAGGCGATCATGTATCTTTTGATACGTTACTGACAAGATAGATTTCTTTTTCTTTCTGTGGTATAGAACCCGGTCTGTCCTGTTATTTACCCATATTCATACCTTCCCCAAGAGTATTAGCACTTAAGTGAAGGTAATGGATTCGACCGGAATTCGAACTCAGGTCTCCGATTCTTCAATCCGAGCCGCTATCTATTACTCCACCGCACACTGTTATTAAGTTAACTATACAATTGTTACAACAATCTTCATTTCTATTTATATCATTACTTACCATAATAATCACAGATTACTTCAACATTTACTGCCACTCCCATGACTACCCTTATTATTACTGTTAGTATGGTAAGTTAAATGCCATAAGCATTATTACTTACTCAGTTATCTACTAATACTATAAAGGATTCTTTCATTTAAAAGAATTTCTTGTAATCAAACAATGTCGTATGTTGTGAAGCACTTCAAAACCATAACGTCATACCAGATATGCTGTCCTGAACCAGAAACATTTTTTCGTAATAAAAAAACGTTTTATCTTTTTTACTTATAAGAATTTCTTTAAAAATCCTACAGAATTTTTTTCTTTTTTAAATGATTTTCTTTCTTTTGGATTTTTTTTCAACCAATCGCTTTTCCTATTTCTTTTTCCCTCTTTTTTTTTTTTTTTTAATTTTATTGATAGTTATTTTTACTTACTCAGCTTACTTCACTAGGGCTCGAAGACAAATAGAAGATTGCGTTGCTCTTGTCTTTATTGTTTTTCTTTAAAAATCAGCCTCCGAGATCCACTAGCACTTACCTGCAACATCGACCATTGATAATGTTGGCAACTATCACAGCCACTGAACAGAAACACATGTAGTTTCTTTTTAAATAAAGACATGTAGAATATGAATCGCATCAACACGTACACACACACACACACAAACACACATATATATACGTGTGTGTGCGTGTGTGTGTGCATATGCGCGTGTGTTTAACACTCTTAACAAAGTGTACAGATATTCAGATTCTAGACAAAAGTTCAAATAATCCTGTCAATTTTTTTACGTGTTTCTTTTTAGAAGAAAAGTTCTTAGAATTAATCTGAAATTTATATACTGAGAATTTTTTAAAACCAGCTAGAACTGGTCAAACGATAAACACACATATACACATGCACATACTCACTCACTAACACACACACACACACACACACATATATATATGTATATATATATATATATTGAACAATAAAAAATATTAAAAAATTAAAAAATTAAAATCTTCAGACATACTGGGTTGTATATTAATATTCCTTCGTTTTTATTACTTCATCTAGATTTCTCGACTAGTTTCGGCCAACATGGCCATCATCAGGAGAAAAAAATTTCTGCTTGTTACTAGCAGTGAACTACAGTAATGAATGTCTTGATGGAGAAAATGAACTTTTGTCTGTAGTTTTCATTTGTTTTTTTTATTTTTTTTAACGCGAATCTTGGTCAGTTTTTGAGTTGGTCAAACAGTCTCTTTTAAGTTGTTATTTAAGTCTGGGAACCAGTGAATGCAGCTCCGAGGAGCAATTACTTTGCTCCGAGGAGCTACATTCGCTGGTTCCCAGACTTCATGAATTCAAATGCCCTACGAGCCTGGCATCCCGCTCTCACCCCTTCACTGTCGAAACTCCTAAATGTAGCCGTCTCTTCTACTCTAATAGCTTCATGTCTCGCACCTCTCGCCTGTAGAACTCCCTTCCCTATTCCAGTTTCCCTGAGAGTTATAATCTCCAGCTATTCAAGTGTAATGTCAATCGACATCTCCAGTTGCCTTGATCTATCCACTACCCTTCTCCTCATACTCTCTTCTATCACTCCTATCTGATCTCGCTCTATATTTTCTGTAACCCCTTGCGTCCTAGTGGCTTCCGGCCTTGCTTGGGGTGAAATGCTTAAAAAAAAAGAAAGATAAGAGCTGGATGGATTCATGCTGCTCTGAATTCCGTTGGTCATTTTGACAGTTTTATTGGGGATGTGTGTCTGTTAAGTGAGTGTTATTTGGTTCTTAAGGAGTGAGTTAGTATGATGTGTGTAAGCGTATATATATATATATATATATATATATATATATATACATATATATATATATATATATATATACATATATATATATATATATATACATATATATATATATATATATATATATATATATATACATATATATATATATATATACATATATATATATATATATATATATACATATATATATATATATATATATACATATATATATATATATATATATATATATATATATACATATATATATATATATATATATACATATATATATATATATATATATATATATACATATATATATATATATATATATATACATATATATATATATATATATATACATATATATATATATATATATATACATATATATATATATATACATATATATATATATATATATATATATATACATATATATATATATATATATATATATATATATATATATATATATATATATATATATATATATATATATATACATATATATATATATATACATATATATATGTATATATATATATATATATATACATATATGTATATATATATATATATATATACATATATATATATATATACATATATATATGTATATATATATATATATATATACATATATGTATATATATATATATATATATATACATATATGTATATATATATATATATATATACATATATGTATATATATATATATATATATACATATATATATGTATATATATATATATATACATATATATATGTATATATATATATATATACATATATATATGTATATATATATATATATACATATATATATGTATATATATATATATATACATATATATATGTATATATATATATATATACATATATATATGTATATATATATATATATATATATATACATATATGTATATATATATATATATACATATATGTATATATATATGTATATATATATATATATGAGAGAGATAGAGAAAATAAACTTGTTTTGAGAATTCAGCTTCTCCTTTAATCCCTACAGTTACAAAAAGCTCTAATTTTACTTAGAAAAATTGTTGCCTGTGTAAAGAACCAACATCATCACATGTAGAGCCACAACCTCAATAATTATATTATTATTACTATTATTTTTAGTAGTAGTAGTAGTAGTAGTAGAAGTAATTAAAACATTTTTTAGAATTCTTACAAATACACGAACTGTTCAACTACTTGAACACTAAATCTTCGCCAAGGCCACACCACTTGTCTCAAGATTTGGTTAGAAAATATCTAATATATAATAATAATAATAATAATAATAATATGGCCTTCACAGGAAGAGCTTCTATGGTTCTTTTCGGTGAAGGTAATTATACGCGTGCGTAAAGGCAAGCGGAAATTGTAGGCAAGCAAGGAACCAAAAGGAACCGAGTCCAAATTTGGGATGTCAGAAAAAAAATCTGGCAGCTGATGAGGAAGACATATTGTGTCGTATTTGCACTTGGGGATGGGAGAGAAGAAAAAGAAGAAGAAGAAGAAAGGGTAAGAGAGTGATGATGAAGAAGAGGAAGAGGGTGCAGCTGTCTGTGTCTTCTCCCTTTTGGATCTTCCTTAATTTCTTCTCAGATGACTATCTGCGTGGGTGGGCGCTTTAGTTTAAAGGATAGTAGTTTTCTCGGTGGCTGGCAGAAGACATCTGAGATAAAAAGGGAAAAAAAGATAGAAAAAAGGCAGGCAAAAGAAAGAAAAAGAGGGGAAAAGGAAAGAAAGAGATAACGAAAAAGGACAGACAAGAATACAAATGTGCAAGATATTTACCAAACAGTCTTTCTGTATATATGCCTATCTGGTTATAGTGTAGTGTAGCGTAGCGGTTACTGGCGTGGCAAATGGAATTGGCCTGCCGAGTTCAAGTTCCAACATAGCCCGTTGGGTTCACAACTCGTAGACAATAATGACTTCAAAAATGAATTACCTCTATTTTCAACCTTGACAATGGTCAGTAATTGATTAAAGAATGAGAAATGATAATAATGAGTATTTTAGTTTTTTGTTTGTTTTTTAATAATGTTCACCCAAAACAAGTCCCAAGAGCCACTCAAAGTAGAGGGTTACTGTATGGTATTGTATGATCCCAAGAGAAGACAAGAAGTGTAGTTTATAAGGTTGTCTAGAAAAGATAACGGTTAACCCTAGACTTGAAGAAGTTAAGACTGTAGCGATCGGAAAAACGTTCTACTGGGTGTATGTTCCACAAAGCAACAGTTCTTGAGAAGCAGCTATCAGAGTTGAACTTCCTTCTTACTAATAGAATAAGTAGCGAATAATGGATGTGCGTGGTCTGGCAGATCCCAGCTGCGATGGTCAGGAATGGTGGAAACAAAGAATGTAGATTATCAGAACACCTGCCGTGAAAATAGCGATCCAGTAGCGAAAGCCTTGCAACATTTTGTCTGTGGGAAAGAGGTTCGGCATAGACGCTTTTGAACTGTATCAAGACAAGCAACTGCTGGCTGAGTCGCTCCAGCCCAGATATGGTAACAATACCTCTTTTTTTTTTTTTTTAATTTTTTTTTTTTTTGAGGGGGGTGGTATCTTGAGGGGGTCAGATACTTACTGGAGAGATACAAAGAACAGTTCATTATTCCATTATCTTTAGCAATAGATCGTAGGTATGAGTCACACAAAGCCTGGAGTGTGCATGAATCTTTTTAGCGACAGATCGTATATATAAGATATGGAGCCGGGCACCTTGAGGCGGTGTAATGGTTAGCAAGCTTGTCTTGCTAGAAAAGTTATTACTGAATAATGAGTCCGATCTTCACTGGGTGCCCCATACTTTCGGCCTTGTTCCACATCTAAGCCGTGCTTAGAAAATCACTATAAGATATGGAGTTGGGCACCTGGAGGCAGTGTAATGGTTAGCAAGCTTGTCTTGCTACAACAGTTATAAATGAGTAGTGAGTTCGATCCTTCTACCTGTGCAACATCTAAGCTATGCTTGGAAAATCACTGTAAGATATGGAGTGAATATTCTATTGGAGATCTGGAGTAAACTTTAGTCCCAATAGGTGTTCAAGGCAGAGGAGCCTCTTTGTATACTGAGCTTTTAGCGACGTGAAAACCCAAAGAGATGTGCGGGTAATGTAACGGATATCAGCGCAAAAAAATGGAATCGGAGAGCAGAGTCCAAATTCCTGGCTAGTGTATGGCGTCCACATTCGCTCAAAAAGATGTATGGCTCTATCTCTTCACCCTTAGGGTAGACTGACCTCTCTAGCTTTGGGTGGCAACCAACCTAAGAGCAGTAAAACTCTGAATTCCAAACCGTGAAGAAGGCAGTGAGAAACGATTCTATCACCTTTCACAAGAATGCATGGCGATTCACATATAATAAAGGAACATGTGGAGATTCATAACCTCCAAAGAAAACCTAAATTCTGTTGAGAGAGTGTAACATCTAATTGTTGATTCCTTTAAAGGCAACTCTCACCCCTTTTTATATCGTCTTCATTCTTTCTTCGTCTTTTTTTTTTCTCTTCATCCCTTAGTCACTCACCACCTGACAGCCATCCCACAGCCACCCGACAAGGTATCTTTTACTACAAAAATCTCAAATAGTCATCCACCGACACCCACCAAACACCACTCACAGCTCAGGGTTAAAAATACATCCATTTATCATGCAGCTGCTATTTTCCTGCGACAGGGTTACTAGAGTTATCTCCCCTTGATGCTTCCTCCTTGATTTCTGTCATTTTCGACCTCACCTATTTCTCTCTTTCACCGCAATTATCAAGGAATTTTTCTGGTAGAATAACGACTGCGTAAAATTATAAACAATATACCCTGATTCTTTAGAAGCATATAGCCAATGGCGCCTCATGGATTATAAGATAACTGCTGCTACCTTATTGGGCAGTTTAATTATAGATCAACACAAAGTCTGTTAAAACGATATAAGGTCCTTTTAAGGTGACTATTTCCCTCCCCCATAAAATGTCTATGATACTTCTTTAATTGCTACTCACATTAGAAAATGTCTTGAACCTCATTTTTTAATGCAGAGGGGAGGTGCAATTTAGGGGACAAATATCCAGTATCAAGGCACATTATTAGAATTTTACTTCGGGTAATTGCTAATAAGAACATTTATTATGCGAATTAGATAAATTCATCTTTTTGAGGTAATTATTAAATGTGTGCAAAAGTTTCCCGCGAAAAATCAGTTTTCAACTATCTACACAATCTTTTAAAAATTGCTGAATAATTTTGCACATACCTAATATATATATTGTGTATATTTAGGCAGCAATTTTTCATTGATGCATGTTTCATTAAATAATATAGACAAGTTTTGCCTATTTATTTTATGTAAGTTACGCCGCAAACTCGCTTTCACGACGCTTGACTCTACATTTGAATGATAACTCTAACATTTTTAGGCATTCAAAACAACATGCCTGGCTGCGTACACAATTCCGGAAAAACAGTTGAAACTTAACCTGAACAAAATAAACTACGAAATCTCCACAAATATTCTTAAATGTCTATAATTGGTAACAGAATACTTAATACTTCCCGTTTTCACTCTAGCGTGGTCATGTGTGACGTCACGAGCTGTGACGCGATTTCCGCTTCCGCGTCTCGTATACACTAGTTAATCGTTGCTTTGAAATTTTTCATGCAACAAAAACTATCATTATTGCTCCGTGTATTGGTTGATATATTGAAAAGTAATTGTCATCTTTGATAATGGCTTATGTAAGCCGAAAGCTTAGATTGAATTTAAACATGTATCAATATGGTGATTTCCTTTCGTCCTTCAATGATAATGTTATTAAGCTTATCAGACAATATGAAAGGAACTTACTTAAAATAAATAGACAAAACTTTATATATATATATATATATATATATATATATATATATACTTTTGAAATGATAAAGTTTTTAAGACAGATATTCTTTGTAATTAGGATACTCAATATTAGGAGATCGATTATTAACAGTAAGAAATATTATTATAGACGTCACTGCCTGCGTCTTTCAGAAGCTAAACCCAAGGGTTAATCTTATGGTTGACTAATGCTCAATAACGGAGATAGAGCCTTTATAGATATAGACAGCTTAAACAATTAAACCAACACAGCATGTTGATTCTTTCACGTCTGAAGTGATCAGAGCCACATTCTATTTATCTCTATTTATGCATGACTATCTATCTGTCTCAGTTTACACTATTTACATTATTCGGACTATCGTCCTCATCTTTGTCGCCATATTTATTACAACGTTTTGGCCGTTGTACGCTCCAGCCTTCTTCAGGTGGTTGAAATGTCGAACTGAGCCCTTTATTTCGCTCACTGGAGTAGACTGTTCTAGTTCCACGTGCCATGTTTTAATGGATGTCAGTTATCAGTTATCTTTTGTTAATTCCCCTCTTAATTCCACTGCCTTAACCGGGTATTGAACTCACACTCCTTGGGTCTTGTCACTGGATCTAACTAACGCCTTTATCCACTGTGCCATGTGTCCTTGAGGACAATAGAGACGAGGACAATAGTCCGAATAATGTAAATAGTGTACATAATACCTCATCTCAGAAATATAGACAGATACTATCTCAGCTTGTTCATATCTATCTGTTTGTCTGTCTTTCTATCTGTCTGTCTCAGTCTGTTCATATCTATCTATCTATCTATCTATCTATCTATCTATCTATTACTGTCTTGAGTAGACGAAATTGGTCGGAAGCCGACAATGGTTGGCCTAGCACGAAATCGGAAGGCATCGTGACCGAGAGTTTCAGCGTACTGGCATTGTTCAACTACCGATCATGACAGATTATGCGCTTTTTTCCTTTTAATTATGAGATTCAATTTCGAATCTCACCATGGTCGATCTCTCAAGAAGGTTACTTATTTATAAGATCGGCCTGGGGAGACGACTCTAGTGATTGAAAACCATAACGTGAATTGACCCAAGCCTTTTGAGTGAAGTTGGGTAGACAAGCTCTTCAGCCGGCATGAGGTCACAAGTCATCGTGACCGAGAGTTTGATCGTGTCGGCTTCGTTCAACTATTGTTTATAATAGACTTAAGGCCAGAAAATGGCATCATGACATTTTCCACTGAGCAATTAAAAAAAATATATATATTTTACATAGGTAAAGCCATTCTTAAGGTGTGGGCTGTACTCGTGAGAACAATATTTTGTATTTCTTTTATTATTATTATTATTTTATTTCCTTTGATTTCTGGTGTGTACACATTTCTTTCCGGGTCCTAACCGGAGACCTAAGGTCAGAAATGGCATCATGACATTTTATTTAAGGCATGGGCTTCCAGGAATCTCTTCAATTAGTCTACCGGAATCTTTTCCAACCAATCCGCGGCCTCCAACTACAACAGGGATTGTTGATGTTTCCATGTGCCATATTTTTGAGATTTTTGAGAAATCTGTTATTATTATTATTATTATTATTATTATTATTATTATTATTACTATTATTATTATCTTCTCTTGCGTGTTTTTTTTTTGTTTTGTTTTGTTTTGTTTTTAACCAGAGATCTTGCATTACAGACGTTCTCTGTCAAAGCATACGATCTCAGAAAGATAGCGCCCTTCGCAGAATATTTGCAATGCCAAGCAACACAGACTCCTAAAGCGATGGCATATTAGGTTTTATTCTGATTTTCTTAATGCAGTTCAGTGATAGATCCCATTGATAACTAAGGCAACAGTGGTAATCCTGGCAAGTTCAATTTAGAAGTCAGTGTATTTCTTAATTTTGTCAATTTTTCATTGATCTTGATATGATAATCCCGTCGAAGAGGAGGTATTTTGTTTTTCAACGATGGCAATGTCGTGGTTGGTGGCCTCAAAGATGCGATCTGATTGAATGCTGGAATCCCAAAAGATCTTGACTTAGTTGTTTTCGATCACCTTCTCTGGCTTTTGGTAATGACATTTCTCGTCGACTTTATTCAATACTTCCTACATTATTGTTATTGTCTATTTTAACTGTCATCATTATTATTAAATAGAATGAACATTGGAGGTCTGCCAAAACCTTTGATTAGTTTCCTCTGGTCTAGAATAAATCGTTTCGTGTTGGTTGGAAACTTGTGAATGAACTTGCCAAAATTGTGTGTAATGTTCTGAGAACTTTTGACAATCGTTGGCCATTTTCAAATTAGGAAAGGAAGGAATAGATAGATAGATAGATAGATAGATAGATAAGGAACATAGATAAGGAACGTAGACAGATAATGAACATAGATAGATAGATAATGAACATAGAGGATGAACATAAGTAGATAATTAACATAGATAGATAAGGAAGATAGATAGATAAGGAACATAGATAGGTAGATAGATAAGGAAGATAGATAGATAGATAAGGAACATAAATAGATAAGGAACATAGATAGATAGATACATAGATAGATAGATACATAGATAAGGAACATAGATAGATAGATAGATAGATAAGGATCATAGATACATAGGCAGATAGATACATAGATAAGGAACATAGATAGAAAGATAGATAGATAGATAGATAAGGATCATAGATAGATAAGGATCATAGATAGATAGATAGATAAGGATCATAGATAAGGATCATAGATAGATAGATAGATAAGGATCATAGATAGATAAGGAACATAGATACATAGATAGATAGATACATAGATAAGGAACATAGATAGATAGACAGACAGATAGATAGATAGATAAGGATCATAGATAGATAAGGAACATAGATACATAGATAGATAGATACATAGATAAGGAATATAGATAGATAGACAGACAGACATATAGATAAGGAACATAGATAAACAGACAGACTGATAGATAAGGAATATAGATAGACAAACAGATAGATAATGAACACAGATAATGAACATAGAGAGATACAAAGTTACAGACAGACAAATGTCTATGATGTAAGTGCACGTGCTTTATATTTGTGAGTTTAGAAATCAATGAATATGTGATCGAACGTTTTTAACTCGTGACTTTCTTTTTCGGGGGCCGAATATATCAGCCCAAGGCCATCGCAATATCACTTAAAATAGCGACCTTTCAAACTAAGACAATAGGTCGACGACATTGCAAATCATTATCAATTTCATGTTTACGGTTGGCTTGCTTCACTGACTTCCTTTCCCTTCAATCAGTTTCTATAAAATTCGAACTGAAGAAAAATAGCTTAGCAAACAAATATCCATTTCTACGTAGCCGTTGCCATAACAACACTGTTGCTATGACAACCCGTGTATACAATATGGCGTCGTTTTTGTTGGCTTTACATGTCTGCCTGAAGAATTAATACAGATCACACTCGACTCATTATTTTAAAAATAAAATAATTTAATTTACATTTTTAAAATTCTATAGCCATTATTTTAGATTCACTAAATTTAGCATGACAGAGGACCAAATGGTGCGAACAAGGAGAAAGAAATTAAGAATATTGGGAAGGTTTTGCTATGCTGATCATTCAAATCGCGGATGCGTGCTTATCAAGGAAAATCATTGTTTGAAATCTTAACTTTTACCTAGGATCGCACACCAAACACTGAATCTGGTAAGGAAAACTGTAGTCACCAATAGATCGCCGACATCAACTTATTAACAATCAAATTATTAACAATTTCTTACTAAGATATTAAAATTTAGAACTAAATGCTTTTAATAGATAGATAGATATGAACAGAGATAGATAGATAGATAGATATGAACAGACATAGATAGATAGATAGATATGAGCAGACATATATAGATAGATAGATAGATAGATAGATATGAACAGAGATAGATAGATATGAACAGACATAGATAGATAGATAGATATGAACAGACATAGATAGATAGATAGATAACACTGTTATTATAATAACATCTAATTCTAAAAGACGTTTAAAGATAACGGAAGCACTTTATATAAAGTAGCTTAAACCAAGCTTAACATTTTTGAAACCGAATTGTACGTGTCGGCGGTGTTTTAAAGGTACCTCAACAAGGAATTGCAACTACTCACATCCAGCACGGCTTAGAATTAATATTACTTCTACACAATACGTCTTAGAAACCAAGAAGAGAAAAGTATACCAACAACGGATCCCTTGAAAATATCTAATGAATTGGCCGAAAGCACATGTAAAAATAATCCCTACCCACAGTTTTTACATTCATTTAGTTTTTATAAAAGAAAAAAACTGTGTTGATACATTAGAAGAAGTGAATAAAAACTATAATTGTTTCCTTATCCGTCATATTCAATGAAAATGTATAAAAGACTCAGGCAACAGTGATGAAGTTCCATAGAAGGATACTGAGAATATCATGGACAAAACATGTAATAACGAGAACATTTTAAGATTAATGGGAATAATATGGAAACTTATATTTGGAATCAGAAATAGACAGCTGAAATTTCTGGGACGCATAACGAGGTAAGAGGGCTTGGAGAACTTAACACTCAAAGGATATATTGAAGGCAAGAGGGAAACAGCGAGTAACAAGTTTGATTAAATGGGTGGCAAGGAGTTGAAAGGATAGTGAAAACACAAAACTTATTAAGAGCTTCAAATGATAGGAAGTTTTGGAGAACCATGATGCGACGCTGGATATAGAAGAAGTGGGTTCGTGATGGGACATCAGATCTTGTTAGAAACGATGCATTTCCTTCCGTTTCAAGATTGTCTACTATCTACATTGTCTATTGGTTTGACTAGTATATTAACAACATATATATATATATATATATATATATATATATATATATGGTTTGACTAGTATATATAAGTTAGAAAAAAATAGGATGTGGATCGAATTTCAAGCCTCGCCATCGACCCACGCGACAAGTATTGCAGCTTGTCCTTTGTAAAGCATATCATTTATCCCATTATCTCTCTTCTGCCTTGGTGGCATACCTGACAATCATGTAGAAAGATAGAATACAGCGATAGAGTGGGTGGTTACTATACACGTGGAGTCAGTGGCGATGATGTATTTTTATTTTGTGATAAATTAAAATGCAAATTACATGTCTCTTATGGACGAGATATGAATTGCTATTCATAGACTAGATATTTAAGGATATTCTTACCTTTATTTACACACACACACACACACACACACACATATATATATATATATATATATATATATATATGTGTGTGTGTGTGTATATATATATATATAATTATTTAAAATATAAAACATTATATTATAATAAGTGGCCCAAAAATAAATAAACAAAAAAGGGGTGCACACAAAAAGCGCTCGATGCAAGCTATAAAATAGAAGATATAAAATGCAGAGCGAGATGCCTTGGCAAAAAATTTCTCACAATCTTCTCCCGGTGTTCTGACACTCCCTCTTCTAAGTGCCACTCCCGCCATTATCTTCCGGTCTTCTATAAGTTTGTTGTGGATTTCACTATACTACAGATTTTTCACCCTGCGTGAGATCTAGCGATCGAAACCCGGGTAGCTTGGTTGCGAGAGATTTTTCCAAGGTGTTTATATATATATATATATATATATATATATAATGTCATCCACAGACAGACTGTTTCTCTGTATCACAGCTCATCAGTGCGGCTAGACATCCGGTTGCCTCTAGCTAGGATCGAAACCCGACTGAATTGGTATCAGGCGGATATTCTACCACTAAGCTGTCGGCGCACGGTTGGGATGAAGGTGGATTTTTGGCATATTTGTTTTTAGGAAACACGCCCAGTGACCGACAGTGACTCAATTCGGCTTGCGAAGAGTCTCGCTATATAGCTATAATAGTCATTGTTTACAAACCCATACCTCAGCCCGAGAGTGCTCAACTGGAATTAATTCAGGAGCTAATATATATATATATTAGGTTGGTGCAAAAATAATGACGATTTTTTATGTTAAAAAATACGTCAAAAACCGTCATTATTTTTGCACCAACCTAATATGTATATACATATATATATATATATATATATATATATAAGGTGACTGAAAATTAATTCCCTATTTTAAATATGATGGACTCTCCCATCTATTATTTTTACAAGACGGGAGAGTGCACCATACATAAGAAGGAGTTACTTTTTAATCCCCCTATATATATATATATTAATAATTGCAGATATACCTACGTTTACAGATTGGAAGTTTCATGGCTTTCCCAATCATCAGGTACGAAAAAACGAAATATTCAATACGTTTTTTTTTTTTTTTAAGTATTGAACAATTCGCAACTTTTTGTACCTGATGATTGGGAAAACCATGAAACTCTGCATCATATTGTAAACGTAGGTATATCTGCAATTATTAATATATACTTTATAGCTCTGTTTAACTACACTGAGCACTGTTTTGTCTATACCATTGATTAATTAAATGGTTATCTACTCACCAATTTGTGTACGTAATCACTCACTCACACATATATGGTTGATCGTATCTCTTTATTTAGATCATTTCTACACAGACACACATACATACATACATATATATATATATATATATATATATATATATATATATATATATATATTATAGATTAACTCACAATTTGAAATCTGAAAATTGACACCAGTTTGACATCTGTTTGACCAGAATCGACGAGTGGCTCCAACCGGAAATGTTGTTTTAGGAACATCATTCGACTCATTAAACATGTAGAAGTATCGATGTTTGATACAAACTGTCACCGTGATTTGTTTGCATTTCCTTTACCAACCCCGACCACTTCCTCCTCTATTTTGTATCTTCCAACCCCCGTTGGTGAGGGTCGGCAAGCATGGACGTGTGTTACGGTTTTGAATTCAGTGTTGTCCTTCTTCTAGACTGGTTGCCAAGCATGGCTATATATTTCAGTCTGTCCTGCTACTTGATCCATAGCAAGTGGGGAGTAGAGATGGATTCGCACCTTTCCGAAGGGTATTTGCATATGGGTGAATGTAATGAACTCGACTGTAATTCGAACTCGGCTCTCCGATTTCCCATTCTGAGCCGCTGTTCATTACACCACCGGAACGTCCTTCTACATCTACACACACACACACACACACACATATATATATATATATATATATATATATATATATATATATATATATATATATATATATATATATATATATATATATATATATATATATAAAAACAAAAATTAAAATCTAAGGAGCCAGGAAAACCTACCTAAGTTTCACCTAAACGGATCTTTCTTTTTTTATTTCCAATTTTTTGCTCGGATAACGATTTGTTTTGACATATCTACAAGTTGAGCTATCTGAGGTTTTTTTCCCAATCTATTTAATCCGTATTACTATATATATATATATATATATATATATATATATATATATATATATATAGTCCCCGTTGAACCTCCTGAAGTCATCCGCAGGCAGCTCGATCTGACGTTTACAGATTGGGGTAGATTGTGTCTGTCGATGGCTGGTCTAATATAACGAAAGATGACAATTGACTATAAAACCGTAGATGTCCAGGAATTGAGATGGGATATTTGTGGTAAGATATGCGGGTCCAGAAGCGGTTTCATACGACATTACAAATTGCATGATAATGTGCCATCCGCTGTTGCATCTCTTAAGTACCCTGTTTGTACCAGAGTATGTAAGTCCCTTGCTGAGCTAAAGAGCCACATTCGTTCAGCATATCAGTAGATTTTCTCCAAATAGATATATACTAATGGCCGTACTCGAACACGAGTTGGCAACCGCCATATATATATATATATATATATATATATATATATATATATATATATATATGGGAGAGATAAGACTAATTCCATCAATAAAAGCGTTATTAATCTGAAAAGGTTCCTTCTCGGGACGAAACGCGTCAATGATTTTTTTTTTCCATTTTGTCATTCACTTACACACTGTTAGAGTGTAACTTTTACTATAATTATGCGAAAAGAGTGTTCAATGTCGGGGATAGAGCGCATGATCAAAAGCAGGAAACGGCCAGTCACCATACAGTGATGATATATATGTCCACACATATGGACATATGTGCGTAGAACCACCTCCTGTAGAATCAGCTACTCATAATGGACAGCAACAAAGATTGATTAAAGTGTGCCATGGTGACATAACACCCTCTCTGAGGTAAAAAGCCGGAACACAGTCCGTGCGGCAGACCTTCTGTGACAGTCTTTTTTAAAAAGAAATACTTCTAGATTGGCCTCATTAGCCACCAGTAGATCTACGCCAAATATAGAAGAACCTCCTAAATCCCCGTTGACGAAAAGCAACGATAAGAGATAGATAGATAGATAGATAGAAAGAAATAGACAAAATAAGATAGATAGATAGAAAGAAATAGACAAAATAAGATAGATAGAAAGAAATAGACAAAATAAGATAGATAGATAGAAATAGACAAAATAAGATAGATAGATAGAAAGAAATAGACAAAATAAGATAGATAGATAGAAATAGACAAAATAAGATACATAGATAGATAGATAGAAATAGACAAAATAAGATAGATAGATAGAAAGAAATAGACAGAATAAGATAGGTAGATAGAAAGAAATAGACAGAATAAGATAGATAGAAAGAAATAGACAACATAAGATAGATAGAAAGAAATAGACAAAATAAGATAGATGGATAGATAGAAAGAAATAGACAAAATAAGATAGATAGATAGAAAGAAATAGACAGAATAAGATAGATAGATAGAAAAAATAGACAAAATAAGATAGATAGAAAGAAATAGACACAATAAGATAGATAGATAGATAGAAATAGACAGAATAAGATAGATAGATAGAAAGAAATAGACAAAATAAGATAGATAGATAGAAAGAAATAGACAGAATAAGATAGATAGATAGATAGATAGCCTCCTTCGGGTTCCTCCCGTCCGTAGGAAGAGAGTACAACCGAACAGTCGGTAGTGAACTACGGACTGACGATATTCAGTCACCCCCCCACGAGGGTGTCATGTGGCACAAGGCCTTTTTAACGTGGGTATTCCGAGCCCGTAGGCTCGGCCAAAAAATAGCCCATTGAACCCGCATAAACGGGTTCAGGGCCGGTCTACCTCCCCGAAGGAGACTCCGCCCTTCGGCGTAGCCTCCTTCGGGTTCCTCCCGTCCGTAGGAAGAGAGTATAACCGAACAGTCAGTAGTGAACTACGGACTGACCATTGATTACTCCTGAGGCGCAGTATTTATTAAGTATGGAATAGTCCATTATTATTATTATGGGTACGGTCCCATAATAGATAGATAGATAGATAGATAGATATTATCTCTATGTTTTTGTTTTTTTATCAGAGAAAGGAGTATCAAATATTCATATGAGGTTAATAAATGTTTATCAAAATACTGAACTTAATGTTATATGTGTAAGGAGATTTGTCAATAGAGTTAATAGCAATCCTGGAAAGAAAGGAAAAACTGACCGAGAAAGGCTCCACAGTAGCAGGTCAGCTACTGCTGTGGGTGATAATGAAAACAGTTTTATGCTCTCGTTACACAAGAATCACTATTACTTGAGGCATTCCCAAAATGAGAATGACGAGGGAACTTGAGGTGGGAATCTTACTTTAATCTCGACATTATGCCATGTTCCGTTTTGTTAAATATCTTTAAATATATTTAAGATATTTATGAGCTTTGAACTGACAAATTTACTAATTTTGTATTATTTTAGTCTTAATACAGAAGATTTAAGACGTCCTGATAAAAACAATACAGACTGGACACAGAAGAAAATCATTAAATACAAGATATGTCCTGTACATACAGGGAGCCTGGCAACACTATCTATACAATCTGGCACAAGAATTGAGCAAAGAAAGAAAGAAAGAACAATAAACCTGGTTCGAATTAATCAATATATCATAGTATATAAGTTAAAGGTTGTTTTCAAAGTAGAAATTTTTACTACAACCTACTGCATTTATAAAAAGATGAAGCTTTAGGTCATAATCAAAGATGGCGCTGGTTTCTCGTTATTTTTTTTCGGCTGAGCGTAACGTTGTTTATTCGCAAGTCTGAAGACGTCTACGAAAATGTACTGTTAGAAAAATAACCTGGCATGATGCCTATCACTCAAAATACTTACTATGTCTGCTTACATATCTTATAAAAACGTTAATATTTGCCAATCAAAAGAACACTCATTTTTCAAAACGAGGCAAGTTTTATTTTCTTCGTTTCCGTCATCCATTTTTCTTTGTTTTCACCTTTCTTAGCTTGCTTTTATTTTTATTTTTTTCTACATATTCTATTTCTCTCTCTTTCACTTGATTATCTTTTTCTAATATACTTTATCCTTTAGTTCTTTCTTCTTTAATATCAACTACACCCACCCATGACACGTTGAGCCAACCTTGTTGTGTTACTGTTTACACTTAGTTTCGTGAAGAGTTTGTGAAAGTAGAGATATTTTAAAAATACATTTATTTGCAGTTATTGAAGTAGCTTTCAACATTAAAAAATTGTCTGTTTGAAAAGTTGAAATAAAAATACTTACTGTATAAAGAAATCGTATTTTTAAATAATATATATATATATATATATATTACCCGCTGAATGTTCAGATTATAAAACATTGAAGTTACTTTCATCATTAAAAAAATTGTCTGTTTGAAGAAAGTTAAAATAAAATTATTTAAAGAAAGCTGAAATATAAATAAGCATGCACCCGATCACGGGGAGGTGGAAAGAGAGAGAGGTGGATGGAAAGAGAGAGCGGTTTTTACCTCTATTTCCTTCTCTTTCAGCACCCACCCCTCCCGCTTCCTACACGATAATAAATTCAATATATTTCTTTAACTCACTCTCTATATATGACTTCTGACAAACACACAAGCAACGTTCACAGACATTTATAGTAATAAAGATATAAGGTTGAATCATAAATGATTTCCGCTTGTGTTTATCGAATATATTCATAAAATATAAAAGTACAATTACATTTTATTCAATTATATAGTCACCATTGTTTGCATGAGATCAGGGTTCGAATCTCACCATAGTCGATTTGTCAGGATGGTGACTTCTTGATGTTA
>OZ010590.1:16808521-16813521 GCA_963932145.1 Acanthosepion lycidas | reverse complement strand
TAGAATTTTAAGGCAAAAGATTTGTGCTGCTTACACGGTTACCAAACTTCTAAATATTGGGTTGGTGCATAATTATCAGGCGTTTTTGTAGGCGTTATTTGTTAATAAAAATTGCTGTTTTGCTTCTTCTTTTTTATTAATAAAATTATTTTATTTTCAGTTTATAAAAAATGTGTGTTGATAATCATACGCTCCAGAATTATCATTTAAAAATGTTATTTTTGAGATGTTATATTTCTTTTTTCATAATAAATATTGTTTAAAAACGCCTGATAATTATGCACCAACCCAATATTAAATATTTCTACTTGCAACTTTTCAGTTTACTTTTGAAATAAACTGACTAACTTCGGCTACTAATTAGAAGTAAGTCAATTCAAAATTTAGTAACACTGAACTTTCAAATGCAACTCGTTACTTGTAGTCCGACATGGCAATCCAAAATTGTCTGGACGCTCCTATTTCGTTACTTCCTTTCACGGTGATGTGGTCAGTCTAACGACCGGCAGGTAGTATTAGATTCATTCCTTTTTCCAAGTGCATTAACACAAAATGGAAACTGAATAGATGGTTGGTTTTATTTTCCGGGTGGTTTCACATCGTGCCAATTTGTTTATCTCTCCGCTTATAATAAAAATGGCAATGACATTTCCCGTTATGAGTGGTTAGTAGTTTCTTAAACATTATGATGAGATTTAAAATCAATTTTCCTTCTTGGAAATACGGACATGGTGAATGCTCCCAACCAATTCTGGATATTTCGGCTATCCGAGTACTGTAGTAATAAGTCAAGCCAAACCTCACATGAATGTGAAAAACAGATTTGCACTTAAGCAATATAAATCATTTGTCACTATCCTATGATAAATTATAGTTACATACTCCTTGTTTTGCCATTTCCTGTTACCCTGTCTGTCTGTCTCTCTGTCTCTCTGTATTTCTTTTTCTCTTTTTCTCTTTCTCTCTCCCTCTCTCTCTCTCTCTCCCTCTCTTTCTCTTTCTCTCTTTCTTTCTCTTTCTCTCTTTCTTTATCTTTCTCTCTCTCTTTCTCCCTCTCTTTCTCTTTCTCTCTTTCTTTCTCTCCCTTTCTCTTTCTCACTCCCTTTCTCTCTCTATTTCTCTCTTTCTTTCTCACCTTTCTCTTTCTCTCTCTCTCTCTCTTTCTCACCCCCTTTCTCTTTCTCTCTCTCTTTCTCTCTCTCTCTTTCTCACTCTCTTTCTCGATATATACATAGAGAGAGAAAGAGAATGATATTTATATGTCTATATATATGTGCGTGTGATGGTGTAGCGGATGGCGGCTCTGAATGAGAAATCTGAGAGCCGAGTTCGAATTCCACTAGTTACTTTCACTTACGCGCAAATACCCTTAGGAATCCACCTCTTCTCCCCCCCGCCCCCTGACGTGTGTGATATGAATGAAAGAGAAGATGGCAGGAAGTAAAGATTAGGAGGATAAGGAGGATTGACTCATGACTCGAAGACGATATGATTTCTAGTTCTCAGGGAAGCAACCACACGGGAGACTGTTCCACAAAGTGTCATTTCTTTGGAAAAAGCTGTCTGAGCAAGACTTTCTTACGTTTGGAACGAGTCCTGGGTATGACGATGAACTACTTCCGGCAGCTAGGCCTCTGATCGAGAGATTGGAGATTTTTAGAAACATGGAACCACCTTTTAATTTCTGTTGTTCCCAGGTCCACTCTAACCCGGGGTAGTAGCATCTGTTAGGGTCCCAGCTATGGGCAAATAGTGAACTCCCAAACAAAAACAAAACATTATGAAAGTATAAAAACACATTCTATATTAGAATTACCAACAATATAGTTTATCTGTAGCCATAAAATTGTGTTCAAAATATTTAGATTTCGGCATTATATAACCCATAGAAGTGTTGATATGTCACTAAACAAAATCAACCAAACCAAACACAGAGGAAATGAGGATGATTCGACTTTGTGGAAATGGCATGGCGTGCCGTAGCTGTAAAAGTCAGTACTTGTAAAACTCAATAGTATAACATTTATAAGATTCTCAGTAGAAAAGAAACAGTCTTTTGGACTCTCCCCCTTTACAGGCTGATAGGCGTAGACCTAAAAATAAAATCTCAATTTCCTAACACCTAACTTAATACGTGTTACTGGCAGGACCGTATTATGACCTTTTGGGCTTCCCAAGCTAATGAAATTATGGGGCCCCCTTCAAACGGAGCCAATCTCTAACTCGCCGGTCCCCGTCATGGACGTTTTTTACTTGTGATATATTTTAGCAATATTTGCATAGCTTGATGTAAACTTATTGCAAATTCTTTAAATAAAACTGGAATAGTTCTCTTTTGTTTGACAATAAAAATATTATTTAAGAAATACCACTATTTTGCTATTTATTGCAAACCAAATTATTATCAACACATATTTTAACATATCCGTAGTATTAAAAAACGGATTTTTTATAACAAGTATTATAACATTAAAACAATGAAAATAAATATGAGTTTCTCATACTGACAGAATTTCAGTTTATTAAACTATGTAGAAGTTGTAGCATCTAGAAAATTAAAATCACTGCTTAAATAAAAATATTCTAAGATTTAAACATTCCGAACTAAAATCAAACATCTACTTGAAACACAATGAGGGGCCATAGGCTGCAGTCTATAGTAGCGTATATGATAATCCGGACCCGGATACTGGTATTCGGCTGCTGGTAAAACGCATAGAATTGACTTCATTTTACTGGCTTCTACATAAGGACTATATAACATCATTCCTCACTACTCAGTCGTAATTGATTTCGCAAGACAAGCTTGCTGGCCTTTATACCATATCGAAGGCCCATTTTGACATGATAGTAAGGGCTTTTTGTCATTAAATAAAATACATCAGCCTTTCATTTTGCTAATATTTTTGCTTATTTGTTGTTAATCAATTCACCCTAAGCAAAGTGATAGCGCCACTAAGATGCAAAGAGGCTAGTGGCAGTTAAAGAGAATGAAAATAATTTAGCGGGAAGCGGAAAGTCAGTCCTAAACAGGAAACAATGGATAAACCTCGATTTATCTTCAAAAGTCCGGGGGAAAGTGTTAACTGGATAATTAATAAATAAAAAGTATAAATAAAGCATAAAACAATCCATTTTATAGATATTCGGTCATTAAGTCTTGCATTAATTCCTGACCACTGACAATCCCTTATTTCCTAAGTTTCTATCGCTATTTCTATGGATAGCGTTCCGATGAACTACACGCCTTAGTTCCACCAGTTCTAGCTTTGACGACTAAAATTCGCCATGCCACGCCCTTTGTAACGAACCACCGTCGTTCCCTTCATATACCCCAAGTGAGATGTAAGTTCCACTCGAACAGCTTCTTCCCACGAACTGCTGCCTAATTGAACCGACTCCCAAGAGTCTTCTTCCCCGATCATTATAAT
Organism: Acanthosepion lycidas; assembly: GCA_963932145.1. NCBI lineage: Eukaryota > Metazoa > Mollusca > Cephalopoda > Sepiida > Sepiidae > Acanthosepion > Acanthosepion lycidas. The sequence goes on along the minus strand of OZ010590.1, from coordinate 16,810,090 downwards.
ATTAACCTGTTCATGTCGAGGGTTAACCGTTATCCTACACACATATCCACATAAGCAGTACCTCTTACCCTGTAACCCTCTACCTCGAGTGGCCCAGGGCCTTATACAGGGTGAACACTCAGTCAGTTATGTGCCATGCGTGATACACGCGTAGGCGATCATGTATCTTTCGATACATGACTGACGAGGCAGATTTTTCCCCCGCAGTAGGTTGTCATTTCTTTCTGCGGTAGACCAGTTGCCGTCGAAGGCTATAGAACCCAGTCTGTTCTGTTATTTACCCATAGCTGGGGGTAGAAGAAGTGGATTCATACCTTCCCCAAAGGTATTAGTACGTAAGTGAATGTAATGGATTCGACTGGAATTTGAACTCGGATAAAATCATTTAAAACGCAGATCTATAGCAAAATCAATCATCTGTATCAAAATTCACTATCGTAAAATCATTTACAATGCATATTTATAGCAAAATCATTTATATTGTAAAATCATTTACGATGCTTTTCGATTGAAAAAAAATCATTTACATCGTATATACATAGTAAAAGTATTTACATTTTAATAGTAATTTTGTCGCCTCTGTGCTTTTAATCATATACCATTCATGTGTTATTAAACTTTGAAATGTTTTGTTTGGGATTTCTTCCCCTGGTTTTTTTCTTTCAATAACTTGATACCTTAATTAATATCGAGTGAATATGCAGTTAAGATCAAGATCTGTCACAGCTATTACTAATTTTAGACGAGTGACCCAATCACAATTATAATCTTTGTTTCTTAAAAAAAACTTTTACAATGAAACTAGCCTTTTCTTACTTGTTCATGTTAACTGCTGCTTAACGAACCTGCGTTGTAGTGTAATGGAAATGGGCTCGGAGGTGAGAAATCAGAGAACCGAGTTCGAATTCCAGTCGGTTTCGTTACATTCACTTACACTTGGGAAAGGCATGAATCTCTTTTCCCCCAGCGAGAAGAGATGGATTCATAGCGGGTTGGATAGCAGGACAGACTGGGTAACCAGTCTACCGCAGAAAAAATAAATAAATAAATAAACGGAATATAAAATTCTTCCAACTTAAAAAAGACATTATATATGTATATATATGTGTGTGTGTAGTACTTGAAAAAAAGTGGAGATGAAACAGAAGTGGAAAAGCTATAACCGACCCATTTCGCCAAGAACTTTCTGAAGAAGGCAAAAGCAGCAGATGCTCTCGGTGAAATGCGTCTTTCATAGCTTTGCCGCTTTGACATATTGTTTTCATATATATAGAAAATATATAGAAAGAGGCAGTTAAGACATAGGAATCAACATTGAATGGTGAGTGGCAGTTTCACACGTCAATGGGATCTTCAGACCAAGTAGATGAGATTTGAAGATCGGAATAAGGCATGGAACTGGCAGTCGCTGTTCAATGTTGATCCCAATGGCCACACTTATCTCTCATTCTATCTCTCTCTTTCCCTATTTCTCCCTCTCTCTTTCTCTCTCTTTCTCTGAAAATCGCATTGAAGCATGAAGATGGCAGTCACCATACAATGTTAATGCCCATAATTACACTGTCTATA
>OZ010590.1:16767068-16808321 GCA_963932145.1 Acanthosepion lycidas | reverse complement strand
AAAGTAATTGTATACAGGCTGCGATGGGTAAATTGTTGCCATTTTATATTTTTAATTATGCGCATGCGCGTTGTTTGTTTTTGATTTTTGTCGACTGCACAGTATAGTAGGGTCAGTTGGGCACCCTCTGTGAGAAAATGAGCACAATGATGCAAATCACTACACCAGAAATTGGAAACGGCATTCTGTACTACTTGGCTCCAGTACGAACATTTCAGACTGTTTGGATGTCAATATGAGGACAGTGCAGAGGATTCGGAAAGAGTTGGATGATATATCCACTCAACATCATAGTGTAGAGTGATCACTAGTTATGGTAACATTATGCCTCCATTCATTTACTCACAGAGCCTCGGACTCAACACAGAGGCCTACATCAAGTGCCTTGAGGAGGTAGTCCTGCCCTGGGACAAGAGTTTGGTCGCCAGAAGAACCTATATCTGGCAACAGGACTCTGCACCATGTCACACAAGCAGGAGAACCTAGACATGAATGTCAGACAATTTCTGCGACCACATCACCTCTTACATCTGGCCACCAAACTCCCCAGACTTGCAACCCCATTGATTATTATGTTTAGGGCGCAATTGAGCGAGAGACCAACAAAACTCCTTGTAACGCCAAAGATGAACTGAATACAAGGATTATGGCAGCATTCATCAATTTAAACAAGGAGACCGTCCAGAAGAGTTGCAGGAGATTCTGAAGTCGTCTGGAGGCCATGATTAAAGCCAATGGCAATTTTATTGAATAAATTTACTCTTTAATATTTCAAGATATTTTTGTGTAACTTTGGTAAATATATCTGTTAAAATGATATGTCAGTATTATTTTCATTTTTGCGTAAATTTAGACGACAATTTATCCATCGCATCCTCTATACCCGATAATGTTGATACAACAACCCGGGAGGTTCATAGCACACCTTACATGACCATGGTAACGTACCCCATGAGAAGAATATGGTATAAAATATATGGACACCATAATACAGATATTAGATGTGTGGGCTTGTCTGTTTTCATAAGGCATTGTCCAAAATGCGAATTACAAATTTGAGATACTGGAATTAAGCAGGTACAAGAATTTAAATATCTAAGAAGTGTTTCAACAGAGGACGGAAAGTGCGACACCGAAATCCGAAGGCGCGTTGGAATCGCGGAAGATGCCTTCCAAAAGCTAAGCAAAGTATTAAGAAACAGGAAAATATCGTTAGAAATAATGAAAAGGGCACTTAACTGCTATGCAATATCGATCCTCCTACATGGCAGTGCTTACTGGACAATCTCCTCACAGATGAAAAAGAGACTTGAGGCAATAGAAATGTGGTTCTACAGAAAGAACCTGAGAGTACAAGGAACTGAAGATATGATGATGTTTTAGTAAAAATCGAAACAACAAGGACACTTAACTTCGGAAAGAGACATTCCTAGGATACATAATGAGGAAAGAAAGCTTAAAAAATTAGGATATATTGAAAACAAGAGGGACAGAGAAAAGCATCGAGTAACCTATCTAATGAGCTTGTGTAAATTTCTAGGGCACATAATGAAGAAAGTGGGTTTGAAGAATTTGACACTCACAGGACATATTGAAGGCCAGAGGGGCAGAGGAAAGCGACAAATGACCTACCTAACGAGCTTGTGTTAACAGAACACGGATTTGGAGAGATAGCGAAAAGACAAAATTTACTAAGAGCCAAAAAGGAGAGGAAATTGTGAAGAGCTGTTTCAGATCATATACGTTGTTGAAAATTCTTCTTCGGGAACAAAAAAAAACAAAACTTCCCACGTATTTTTGACGCAGATAGACAATGATTCCGCCAATTGAACACCAAAACTTTGGCACTGGAGAGATTCCAAAACATCTTTGGCCTTTGTGTCATTCAGAACTTTAAAAAAATCTGTTTTGCAAATTGTCTGGAAAAGATCTAGGATTTAATTCGAAGGGGATTCCGAATAAGATGCTAGTGAAAAGGAGGATCCAAAAAGCAAATAATCTCTTTCTATCGGAGAAAAGCGGGAGACGGTCCATGAACATCTAACTCAGTGTTTTTCAACCTTTTTAAGCAACGGCACTTCTAGGGACCAATGAAAATATCACGGCACACTTAGCAAAATTTTTAAGTGTATTTTTTAACTGTTATGAAATAAAACCATAGATTTATTTAAAACACTTTATTTCAATGTTTCTATTTAACTACTTGTGCAGCTTAAATAGTGTGAAATCTCTGCCTGGTGTTTTTACACGATTTCTTCAATGTTTGATCGAATGTGCGATAAACAGACCCTCATTCAGTTGAGCGTAGTCTTTCTTGCTTCTTATTTTTGATGTTATTTAGGGTTGAGAAGCTTAATTCACATAAATAAGAAGCAGAAAATTGCATTAAAACTGATAAAACCTTTTTATCAAATGTGGAATATTTCTTTTGTATTGAAATACAAAATGTATCAATGGCTACCGTCGAATGTTTTATTTTGGAGCCTTGATCGCTAGAAATGGAGGCCATTTCTTCTTCTTCACATAACTGAAGTCCAATATTAGAAGGAACATTTATGAAGGGATTTCGAATCCATTCTTACTTTTCTGTGTTCAATGACGGAAAAATAGTTGAACAAGGAACAAACCTTCTTTGTCTCATTCCGTTTGACCATTTTCGAATACACGGAGAGAAGGATCTAAGGGGAAACGTTGTTCTTTAAATGCATACTGGCCGCTTTAAATAATTGTATTCCACAGTTAGAACCGCTTAATGATGACGTGTACTTAGGTCACGCTACCAGTTTAAGTGCATTGCCTTATTTCAATTATGTGTTTCACTGAAATATCCATTGAACACGCAATGACGTTGCTGAATAGAAAAAAGGCACCGGGAAACCAATCCACAATCTTTCCCAAGAAGTCATGTCAATTCATCGATAATACAGAAAAGGAATCACCTAGATTTGCAGCCAACTTAGGAAACGGACAACTGGAAACCGAGGAGAAGTCAATGGAAAATCATTCCATTAACTTTCCCAAGAGGCAAATTCAGATAACACTGAACAGAAAAGGGATCCGCAGAGAGCTATAATCACCTAGATTGGTAGCCAACCTAGGAAACGGACAACTGGAAACCGTTCCACTATCTTTCCAAAAAAAATCATGGCAAATTCACAGATAATACAGAAAAGGAATCTGTGGAGAGTCATGATCGCCTCCCACCTGAAGGGGGGTGGTATTAAAAATCAAAAACAAATAACTAATAAAATAGGTTTTGCTTTTCTTTTCTTTTTTTTCTTTTTTCTTTTTTGAGCGAAACTTTTTTAAACTTTCGAAATTGGATCTTTGACCTTGCGAACTTTTCAACTTTCGATGTCATGAATTACTCGTATGCTATTCGGTTTCCTCGCAGGCGGTCCAGAAAGTGGGCATTATTTCGTTAGTACAAGACCCTTATCTAGGAGCTCGGATGATGTCCTGTTTTCATACCAATACTTGGATATATGTAGTTGTTTATCGGTATGCATGTGTGTGTGTTTGTGTGTTAGGGAGAGAGAGAGAGAAAATGAAACGTCTTGACCTGTTGGTGAACCCTTTGCATGATTTCAGAGTTTTAGGCTGTTTATGGAAACCCAACAAATCTAAAACAAAAAAAAGACGTATCAGATGACATAGATGCGAATAAGAAGCCTGTGTCATCGGTCCAAAAAACAAACTGACTCTCACTCGCGAATGAGTACGTATAAAATGGGCCATATTGATCTCTGACGCCTACCTTGTATAGAATGTGATACAAAGTCACGTTTAAAATGAGAGAGACCCACGCTTACATGGATCAAAAGCTATAAAGAGACAGAAGTAAGATAATGACTCTCAACTGCCGCCCTCCCCCGAAGGAAAGATATTGTCTAGGAGATAGGACTTGAACTCATATTCAATTTTGACGGTTTTCCTATTTGAATTTTCATTTTTTGGTTCATAATTCTTAACTTAACGATTGAATAAGCACCTTATAATTTCTACGTCTATAAAATACCAATGGGAATTCCCTAATGCCTCGTTAAGTATTTGAGCTTACCAACTTTAACAAATTATTACAATCACAATCATAAATCATCAGGTCATTATTTAAAGAAGTAAGAGGGTACAAATGAAAAGATTATAAAATACTCATGAAAATTCACCTATTCTATCGTTAAATATTTGATAGTTTAATTTTGTTTAGTGGTATATCAACCTCTATGCCGAAATTTAAATATTTTTATTTCCATTTTATATGGCTTTAACTAAATATATTTTGAATGCCTTCAGTTATAGATAAAATGTATTGTTGGTCATTTTGCTATAAAATGTATTGCGAGTCATTTTACTATAAATAGGTATTGTTGCTAATATAAGCATTGCTGGTATTTTCATACTTTCATAATATTTGGGCGTTCAATATTTGCCAATATCTGGGACTCTAACAGGTGCTACCACCTCGTGTCAGTGTGGACCTGGGAACAGCAACAGGTGGTTCCACGCTCCTCAAAACTTCCAATCTCCCGATCACAGGCCTTGCTACCGGATGTAGTTTATCGTCATACCCAGGACTGTTAAATATTTTAGCTTAACAACTTTAACAAATTATTACAACCAAGCAACCTTAAAAATATTTAATATTTTAAGCATTTTAATATTTTATTGAATTTCAAATTCTTTGGATTTATAACCTTACTTATGAAGACGTTGAAAAAATGTTTAATTTACTATAAGTACCTCCCTTATTTTCTGGGGTAACAAATGTAATATATATATATATATATATATATATATATATATATATATATATATATATATATATATATATATATATATATATATATATTTACCAAGATTTTTTTTTTAAATAATTTCATTCATTTGTGAATAAGTCCTGAAAGTTTCATTAAAATCCGACAATTATTTGATTTTTGTAATAATTTCCCAAGTAATGTGTTTTTTCACCGTTAAAAGACGAGTAATGGATAGCGGCTCGGACTGAGGAATCGGAGAGCAGAGTTCGAATTCCAGTCGAATCCATTCGCTCACTTGGGATAAGTATGAATCCTCTTCTTCTCCCCTACCCGCAGCTATGAGTAAATAGCAGGACAGACCGAGTTCTATAGCCTTGGATGGCAACTGGTCTACCGCAGAAAGAAATGGCAACCTGCTGCGGGAAAAAAATCTGCCTCGTCAGTCATGTATAGAAAGATACATGATCGCCTAAGCGTGTACCACGCATGGCAACATAACTGACTGGCTGATGCCAGAAAAACAAGATTTTTAAACAAAATTCCCAAGATTCGAAAAGGGATTGAAAAAAAAAAAATTACATATATACATATACGATATATATTTTTTAAATCATTTCACCTCAAGATTTCTTGCTTGATTCATGACAATAGGTCACATTAGATTCTTTCTTTCTTTCTTTCTTTTTAATAGTATTTAAACGTTCCACAAGGTGCGGGTGGCATAATAGGTAATAAAACGAAAAATGAAACCAGCAAGCCGTGTTCAAATTCCAGCTAAGGCAGTATATATTTAGCACTGGTACTCTCGGTAAATGCACAATACAGGTTTGTATTCAAAATCAGGAGTGAAACCCAACCTTATTAAAAAAAAAAATAACCCCAAAACAAAAAGAGATAGATGGTGAGAGAGAGAGAGGGAGGAGGAGGAGGAGGAGGGAGAGTGAGAATATTATTGGTAAGCTAAAGCCTCGAACTTGAAAATCAATGGGCGGGAGTCTCCACTGAAGGTGTACAATGTTTTTGACGGTGCCATAGGTGTTTCTTACATAGTCAGAAAATTCTAGGAGCGTCACAATTGTAATCTTATTCCATGTGCCGAGTACCTTAAGCACGTAAGCAATAATGGCTCTCCACAATACCCTGTCCTTTGTAGCTCTTAATATTAGGTTGGTGCAAAAATAATGTCGCTTTCTCACATAGTAACATATGTGAAAAAACGACATTATTTTTTCACCAACCTAATAAATGTTGTCTTTTTGCTCTTTTTCTTACGCCATATTACTCAAGCTCAATAAGTATGTGTTGTTTCCCTCTGTCTCTCTTGCTTTCAGTCTGTCCTGTGAGTATCAGTTTTTCGAAGTCCTCTTTCCTCATTATGTGCCCTAGAAATTTCAACTGTTTCTTCCTGATTTAACAATTTATGAAAGCTAACGGCGATAAGGGGGTTAAGTCTATTGGAAGTTAGCGACACGTGCAACACCTGGAATCATGACTTAACTTGTAAAAAAACATACTTGCTGAATAATTATAACCGTTGAGCAAGCTGTAAGGTTCTTGTTTGGGGATTTGGCTCAACAGATCCAAGTCTCAAGATTTTTTAAGGGGGTTTACTTATTTTTGTTTATTTTGTTTCGTTTGTCCAAATCGTTTAAAAACTGTTTGATCCAGTTATTTTTTTTCTTCTTCTTTCTAGAAAAAAAAAGACATTCACGAGATGACTTCAAAATTATTTTTAAATAATTTCCTACAAACGTTTCCTTAAAAAAATTCCAGAGAAATATTTTAAAATAATAAATTGTTGGCATAAGTTTAAGTAGAAATCCACCACCCCTCACCATTTTTTTTTTCTTTACTCACCACATCATTCTCCGTATTCTTTTCCTTCTCAACATAAACAAACAAATACTCACTTCAAGAACGCACTCAGTGTGTCACTGTACAGGGTAAACTTGTATATAAAAATATAAATTCCTTAAATGAATGCTTTATTTACTTTTTTCATCATTTGCCTTTGTTTGGCAATTTTTATCTCATGGAAGTTTTCTCCTTCCGCTTTGCTTCCACCCCCAAAATATTTAGGACGTAAATGCCTACCGTAAGTTGGAAGTAAGGGAGCGGTTAGATAGGTAGGTCGGTCGGTATTATACGAACGAGGATGACTGCGTACGTGTGTTGACATGTATTTTACATACACATTATTCAGGCTCTATTTCCATATTAAGTGTGAAGTTAGCAAATCTCTCTTCTTGATTCTTTGTCAAATACACTCCCCTCTTTTCTTTTTCTCCTTTGCTGATGTGTGTTTCTTTCTTCTTTCTTTTCGCCGCTACCAATTAAAAACTTTCTCCTCCCTCTACAGACAGCTTTTTTTTCTACGCTTGAAAACGTTTAAGTCAAACTCAAAAGAAAAAATGCTTCGTATTTTTATTTTAATTATTCTATTACTGCTATTAAATGATACAAAAAAAACTTGATTTTTTGTAAGCAACTCGTTTATAAAATTGCATACATTCAGTGGAGACTCCCGCCCATTGATTTTCAGGTTCGAGGCTTTAGCTTTCTTTCCAATAGTATTTCTCTTTCTCTCTATCTATCTCTCTCTTTCTCTCTCTCTCTCTCTCTCTCTCTCTCTCTCTCTCTCTCTCATAAGGTTGGGTTCCACTCCTGGTTTTGAATACAGAACTGTCCTTCTTCAAGATTGATTTCCAATCAAGACTAGAGATAACACTATATTGGAATCTTGACAAGCGGCTGGGATTGAGGAATCGGAGAGCCGAGTTCGAATTCCAGTCGAATCCATTGCATTCACTTACGTGCTAATACCCTTGGGAAAGGTATGAATCCTCTTCTTTTCCCCCAAGCTATGAGTAAATAGCAGGACACACCGGGTCCTGTAGCCTTCGATGGCAACCTACTGCGGGAAAAAAACCTGCCTCGTCATGTATCTTTCGATACATGATCGTGTATCACGCATGGCACATAACTGACTGATATTGCACTCGATTTGAAAGTTTGGTTTTGACACCGTCACAAAACATTTTAAACCAACCAAATTATTATCGTTTTTTGAGGGAACGAGTTCCAAGATTAAGTTTTGGTTCAGAATCGTAGCGTTGTCATTGTATTCCGGTGATCAGTGACTGAAAGCTTTCTAGCAAGGCTTTATAAAATTTATAATTTACTGAAGCAAATTGTATAATGGTCAAGATGCAAGACATAAGCACATTATTAGTAAATCATTGTGCCATCAAATAAGACCTTTAATTACTTCAAAGCGAAATTATACTGAACAATTTAGCTATGTACAGTGTTGTAGTTTTAGTGTAATGTTCAATAAAGACAAATTTAAAACATTTGTCTTATAATTTGTGCCCAGCAGTATTATAGTATTATATACACGTTTATCTATTTTTGTTTTTTTTATTAATTATGACCTAACAAATAACCTAACAAATGACCTAACAAATCTTTAAGTAGCCTTTTTTGTAACCGTTTACAGTTTTTTTTATACAGTTTTTACTTATCGAATACAGTAAAAGATTACATATTTTACTTGTGTTTACTCATATTTAGAATTCTAGTTCGAATATATTTTCCATTCAATGTATCTAATAAAAATGACATCAGCTTTATTTGGATTTATTCTTGAAATAGTAAAATTTGGAAGTCAGTTTATAAGCAAAAACCCGCAAAAATTAGGTACTTTTGTACATTTTTTCAGACGATCTTTAAAACTAAATGCTCAAAAATTACTACAACCTATGAACCTAATTTTTGGTGTCAGTATTTATCATATCAAACCCCAGCTTTTACATCGAGTGCAATATTGATTTTCGTAAAAATTGAAACATAAACCAGCTTTACTGTACACAAATCTGATGAAGCCTTAAGAAACTACACTACCGATATCAGTGAAGTTTAAACCCAAATAGGATTTTTAAAAAATGAAAAAAATAAAAAAATAGTTACTAAATTTTATACTGTACTAGTTCGATATCGGTCGCTTCGCTGACGGCAGGATGATCAAATTTCAAATCTAAATTGTTTTACCATTTAAAATACTACAAGGTAGCTGAAGTCAATTTCCTTCATTTTTTTTTTTTTTTTTTCAGATTTCTTTTTTACTCATTTCATCCCAATCAAAGCAATAAAGCCACTAAGACGCAAAACGTTACTGAGTGTGAGGGGGTGTGAGAATAAAAAACGTAAATAAGGTGAGAGAACAACAAAAGAACAGGAATTAAGAAGACAGTCGATAGCGATTGACACCGCCTTCAAACTTTTGAAGATCAAACTTGACAAGGAAGCAAGAAGCCGAAGTTACACAAGCAAGAAGTGCGAGAGAAGAAACTATTAGCATAGAACTTACGGTTCCATCCAACCAATTCAACTGTAAAAAGATTAGATTTTGCCACCAATGCGCTTAAATTCATAAAGTCTAGATACCATATAGGGAAATTCCATAGAGGAAATTTACAGGTTAGTATTTCTGATCCTCTCTGGGCGTAGCATTGAACCAAGAAAGTTCGTCATGAAATGTTACCGGAAATAAGAAAATGCAGTTGAAATTCAAAGGCCGTATCGAAGAGAGTTTCGTTTAGATCCACCCACGCGGCTTACAATCTTGCGAGTTAAAGATTTCAAGCTAATAGTACTGTACACGGTGTGTATTGGGACCCTTCCGGGAGGTTCCGGATATCAACCACGCCCTGCGAAGCAAGAAAGGATGGTGGAAAGAAGTCCAAGAAACCTATCGATTGTAGCTTGTGATTCCATTGCATTATGTTGTCAGCAATATCTGGATCGTAACAGACATCAATTTGAAAACATGTGATGACAAAATCTTAAAAGCATGTACTTATAGCAAATAATGTTTTCATTTGAATATTTAAATTAGATTGGCTCTAGTTGCTTGAATTATTTCTTGAGAAAGCTTCAAAATATGTATACATTTTCGGGGGACACCCTGTACATTTATTAGAAAATATATCCAGTTCTGATGCAAAAGGTGTCCTAAAAATAACTTCAAAGGCACGCATGTTTCTACTTATACTATTTTCCTGCTACCAAGAATTTGTTGCCAGACATAAAAGGCAAATTATCCCCCGCGACACAAATGTCCATTTCACTTTGATTCAGAATTTGTGTGTATGTACGTTTGTGTGTCCACATGTATATTTTAAATCAATGACATGCCCAAAACTATTTTATACAAAATAAAAAACCTTTTTTTAAAATAATTCTATTTATTATCGAATAATTTCCAAAAAGTTTAATCAAATCTGATAATTATTTGATTTTTTTTTTTTTTTTTTTTTTTTTTTTTTTTAGGATTTAAAAATAAACTTTTTTTTTGTTGTTGTCGCCAACTTTATAATTTTATTGCTCGGCCATTTTTTTTTTTTTTTTTTTGGCAGGTGTTACCCAGACTAAATGGAAAATTCTATTTTTTCAAGGTATCTTCCACACTCTTTCAAGTAGACCTAAAATTATTGGTAAAATTGTTCCACATACTTTCATTTCTCAGGCAGGCTTTAGATCTCTCTCTCTCTCTCTCTCTCTCTCTCCATTGGTTACAAGAATTGAAAATCCCACTCTCAGGCAAAACTTCTCTTTATTTTATTTTTTACTATTCCGACTAACGTGCTCATCTCTGTTGTTGTACTCATAAGAGATACATGGACTAAAACTTTGGTTAAACAAAAATCAAAACACAAAACATACGATTTGGTTTGCTGGCAGATGTGAATTAAATCCCTGAGTCTGGAAGCGCTGAAAAGTTACCTAATTTGGTTCAGTCGAAGAAACAGACAAGCAGCACAAAGGTTAATAAAACTGACGAGTACTAATAAATAACGAAACATCTTCTAAGCACGGATATAAGAGCAGTCTACTTACATAGATTGAATAAAGGTTTCGGTTCAAAATTCTGAGAAGGTTACCGACGATAGACAACTGAAGATGACCTGACAGTACAACAGTCGAAACTTTGTGAGCGTAAAAACAAAGTCTAGCCTGCTGGTCCGAATAATAAAGCATATACTAAATCCTCATCTAAAAGATCCCGATGGTGTTTCTTTTTTCTTTCTTTACATTGACAAAGTGAGACGAGTCAATTGAATTTTTAAAAAATCTCAATTTAACTATTTCTATTCTCTAGAACAGCTTCTGCTTTATGCCTGTGTCATTAGCTTGCAAATTCTAGTCCTTTGCACGATTCCCAATGGATCGCCGTTCCCACTCAATCATACCTATTTTGTACACCTATTGGCTCAATTTCATGAATTCTCTTCCTTTCGTATTTGAAACAGATGGGCCGGACGATAATTTTTTATTTATCTTTTTAGAAGTGTCTAAACGGTCCTTTTATTAAATATTCAGAAAATTTTCTCTAATGCCTTAATTTAGACTGCCAGCGTTCCACAGTAAGTCCTCGGGTTACGACAGTCTTGCCCTACGACGATTCGTGGTTACGACGCAATCTCCACACATCTTGTTTTGTCTTATGCCGTCTGCCTCGTACATACGATGCAAACAGCGCGGATGAAGAATACACAACACGACGGAAGAATACATTGCGCGGTCGAAAATAACATCGTGATACGACGCTAGAGTGAGGAAGACATTACTGGCAATAAATATACAAGCAGCTTGAAACAATTTCATTTCATTATGTATTATTTTCATTTAATTTCATTATATGTATTATTTGTTCACCCCATGTGTTTTTTAGGCCCAATTATGTTAAGATATGTCATAGAAATGTATTATGTCCGAGATTATTACTTTACTATTGCGTTAACATAGGTAAGTACTTATTCACGGAAAATCGCGGGTACATTTTGACTTACACGGAAAATCGTGTTACGACGCATCGTAGGAACGAAACTCTGTCGTAAGTCGAGGACACCCTGTATTTCATTACTGAAACTTATATTTATAAAAAGTTTAAAACAATTTTTAAAGATTCCGGTCACTCCTTTTATTCCAACCACCTCGTTTATTTGAATTTACGATTCATTTATGTCCTCTCTCTCTCTCTATCTCTCTCTCTCTGCTCTTTCTCTCTCTCCTCTCTCTGTCCTTTCTCTCTCTCCCTCTGTGTCCTCTCTCTGTATCTTCTCTCTCTCTGTGTCTTCTCTCTCTGTTGCCTCTCTCTCTCTCTGTTCTCATTCTCTCTGTTGCCTCTCTCTCTCCCCTCTCTCTCTCTTTATTCTCTCTGTGTCCTCTCTCTCTGTATCCTCGCTCTCTCCCTCTCTGTGTCCTTTCTCTTTCTCTCTCTGTCCTCCCTCTCTGTTTCCTCCCTCTGTGTCCTCTCACTCTTTTTGTCCTTTCTCTCTGTCCTCTCTCTCTCTCTCTCTCTCTGTCCCCTCTCTCTCTCTCTCTCTCTGTCCTCTTACCCTCTCTCTGTTTCCTCTCTCTGTGTTCTCTCTCTCTCTGTCTCTCTTTCTGTCCTCTCTCTGTGTCCTCTCCCTCTCTCTGTCCTTTCTCTTTCTCTCTGTGTCCTCTTACCCTCTCTCTGTTTCCTCTCTCTGTGTTCTCTCTCTCTCTGTCTTCACTCTCTCTCTCTCTCTGTCTCTCTTTCTGTCCTCTCTCTGTGTCCTCTCCCTCTCTCTGTCCTTTCTCTTTCTCTCTGTGTTCTCTTTCTCTCTATGTTCTCTTTCTCTCTCTGTTTCCACTCTCTGTGTCCTCTCTCTCTTTGTGTCTTCTCTCTCTCTCTCTCTGTCCCCCTCTCTCTCTCTCTCTCTGTTTTCTCTCTTTGTCCCCTCTTTCGCTCTCTCTTGTGTAACACGTCTCTTCATGATGTTTAACGTTAGAGATTGGCCTAATACCTTTCTTCTAGGCTGTTGTCAATATTAATGATCTTTCTTTCTTAACACCAGGCATTTTTGTGGCTATCGATAAGATAAAGCGACAGCAAATTTCCTGGAACCTCCATTAATTCTTATATTCCACAACTTTTATAGTACTATACAACCAAATTTCAGCAACAAAAGACTTTTGAAGTGTCACTTTACACGAGGAATTTCCTCAGGATGTAAACAGTTACTAAGAGCGCGATCTTTTTTTTTTTTTTTTTTTGTAACTCTCCTGTATGTGCGTGAGGAAGGCAATGGGAAAATATTATACGATTTTTCCCAAGAACAATGATAACAATGCACAGTTTACAGACATTAAAAATACTGTGGAAAAGCCAAAATCGCCTACATACTGACGAGATATGTCACAACGCAAAGTAATGGAGGCGGTTAGCCTGGAATCTGCCCGATATGGTCGTTAAGTCCAATTTTAATGGTGCAATGTACTGTAATGACAACTGGAGCTACTTTTCTAATTTTGACGTTCCAGATCTTTATAGAACTCTGTTAGTCTTAACTTTCTTGGCAAACTACCACAGGGGTTCAAATGTTTCTAAAATTTACCATGTCATCACTTAAAATTGAAATTGCATTGTTACAATTGCCAGATGTTTTTCAAAACTAAATTATAAAAAAATAAACGTGGATGGAGTGTATAGCCAATATCGATAGATTTACTCTGATAAAAGAAAGTGAATTTGAAAGAAGATAGGAAGAAAGAAGGCGTATCATAACAAAACAAAATGGCCCTGTAACTTATAGAGCATAGTCCACAGCTTCCGAGAAAGATAATAAAGTAGTTTTTCGTTGCCTTTCTTCAATATCGTTTTTCTCCTAAGCTGTCTGCCATTGAAGCCCAATCTACCTTGTTATTTAATCAATAGCTCGGTGTGTGGGAGTGAAAGAGAAAGGACAGGGAGAGGGAGAGGACACAGAGAGAGTGAAGACAGAGAGAGAGAGAACACAGAGAGAGGAAACAGAGAGTAAGAGGACACAGAGAGAAAGAGAAAGGACAGAGAAAAAGGACAGAGAGAGAGAGAGAGGACAGAGAGGGAGAGGACACAGAGAGAGTGAAGACAGAGAGAGAGAGAGAACACAGAGAGAGGAAACAGAAAGAGAGTAAGAGGACACAGAGAGAAAGAGAAAGGACAGAGAAAAAGGACAGAGAGAGAGAGAGAGGACAGAGAGGGAGAGGACACAGAGAGAGTGAAGACAGAGAGAGAGAGAGAACACAGAGAGAGGAAACAGAAAGAGAGTAATAGGACACAGAGAGAAAGAGAAAGGACAGAGAAAGAGGACAGAGAGAGAGAGAAAGGACAGAGAGAGAAGACAAAAAGAGAGAGGACACAGAGGGAGGAAACAGAGAGGGGCGACAGAGAGAGAAAGAGAAAGGGCACAGAGAGAGAACACAGACAAAGAGAAGACACACAGAGAGAGAGGGGACACACAGAGGAAACAGAAAGATAAAGGACAGAGAGAGAGGACACAGAGAGAAAGAGAGAAAGGGGGGAGACAGAGAGAAAGGACATACCTATTAGTAGTCATAGTTATGCCATATAAGAGAAAGAAAGACTGAAAGAAAGAGAAAACGAAAACAACAAAGAAAGAAAGAAGGAAAATATTGTAACCTAGAAAGGGTTACTGAATGAGGAATAACCAAAACGGAGGTTGGAAATGAAATGGTAATTTTTATAACATCAACAAAATAGAATACTCGCCAGCGGCGTGAAATAGGTAAACCACCTCTAGTGGTGGACTACTTAAACAGCATAATGTCCCTACTTACAATAGTATGTCCAACGTATTTATGAGTACTGTGACATGCCAATTAGTGTTCATAGGTACGGTATATAACAATAGTGTTTCACATAATAAAACTTGTGTATCACATGTGACGCACAGAACGTAGAAATCATAAGTTATTTACACCACGCTCTGTGCATCACATGTGATGCAAATTTTATAATTATTTCAATAAAGTGGAAAAATAAATGTCTTTCATTTGAGACCTTATATTATCAAGTCTATCGTCCTTTGGTCATATATGACGAACAAAATATTAGATTAGGTCTTTTCTCAGACATCCTTCTCAATAGCAGACTCATTTCTTAAGCGTCCTTGATTTTAACACTTTTAGAATCATGGTTTGTGTGCAGCACATATGATGCACAGACGTGGAAATCATAAGTCTCGTGCATCCTATAAGATGCACATGACAGGCAAAGAGTCAATTACCCTATTTGGAAAAAGCGGGTAGGGAGAAAAGTAAATAAGGAAACGTGTATTCACTAAAATAACGTTTATAGATATATCTATGAATAAAGACAAAAGAGAAAGTTTTCTTTACCAATGCGTTTCGTCCTCTGATGCGTTTTATCAAAATAAATGTATAAATATGGAGACAAACATGAGGACAATAGTCCGAATAATGTAAATAGTGCAAAGGTTATAATCATTTCAATAAAGTGGAAAAATGTCTTTCATTTGAAACCTTATATTATCAAGTCTATCGTCCTTTGGTCATATATGATGAACAAAATATTAGATTAGGTCTTTTCTCAGACATCCTTCTCAATAGCAGACTCATCTCTTAAGCGTCCTTGGTTTTAACACTCTTTGAAAATCATGGTTTGTGTGCAGCACATATGATGCACAGACATGGAGATCATAAGTCTTGTGCATCCCATATGATGCACAGAATAAGCAAAGTTTTAATTACCCTTTTTGGAAAAAGGGGGTGGAGGAGAAAAGCAAACAAGGATCGAACTCACTATTCAGTTGTAATTGTTCTAGCGAGACATGCTTGCTAACCATTGCACCGCCTCTGTCCTTTGGTCTTATATGATGCACAAAATAATAACGGATTCAGTTCGACATTCCAACCACCTGAAGAAGGCCGGAGCATACAACGGTCGAAACGTTGTAATAAATATGGCGACAAAGATGAGGACAATAGTCCGAATAATGTAAATAATGTAAATAGCGCAAAGGTTATAATCATTTCAATAAAGTGGAAAAATAAGTGTCTTTCATTTGAGGCCTCTTTTCGATAATTCCAGTTCTTGCACTGGTAACTCTTACGCTATCTGTCTATATTTCTGAGATGAGGTATTATGTACACTATTTACAGTATTCGGACTATACTGGTTAGGGTTCGAGCCTTAGAACGACAATGCAAATGATTCCCCACTCCATCCCTGATGAACTCAGTCAATTTATCTATTTGTAAATTTTATTGTATTATATCGTTAATTGGGTTATTGTGTTAGGGCTTAAAATCTTGTTATCGTCGTCATCACCATCTTCCATCTCATGACCAGGTTTGGTCGTAGGGACGCTGAGCACCTGACAGGTTCCCGCTATATATCCGGGTTGGAAGACAGAGAGGTGTTCATTTATGCGTAGCGTGTCTTGCGCAAGTAAACCTGTTGAAGTCCATAAGTTGTCCAGGTTAAACCACTGCCGATGTCCTTCAACTTGAAGGCTCACCTTGGTCACGGACACGTTGATTCCATCAGAACTCTCTGCCCTGGCCGTTGACTTCAGTTTAGGAAACCTTCCACCCAGCGATCCCATGCCATCACTGCACTGGCTACAAGCATAGATGTGGAGCCCAGCCTACCTAGTTAGGTTAGGTGGTTGTTGACTGCACAAGAAAGTTTATTTGCCTTTTGACGGGTCACTTTTTGTAGTCCTGATGGGTGTCTAGCCACCCTCCTCACCAGAAAAAAAACTGTCAAAAATTGGTAAATTCGATGTTTAATGATCAAATATTTTTAGTCATGCGCACTGTCAGGCAAATTTGTTTCTGTGGAATAAGTGGGGGAAGGATGGTGTATGGTAAATATAAAGTCAGTGGGCATTTATAAGAAAAGCTTCACTAACCGGATTTAAATTGTTTCAATCCTTCTTCTCTTGCATTGTTAGCATTTATTATTTCAGTAGAGAGTGAAATGAATGAAAGCTTTAATAAAGCTTCAAATATGGAATATCTTATTCTGATTTTATATCTACTCCGTTTCATGACTACCACCTACAGAGGGTACCACAAAATATAAGACGCTGTTAAATCACGAAAAAAAAAAGCGACGGAACCTAAATCAAAATTTAAAGATTCCTGATTCGATTTTAAGTCAGATTTTAAAAATACCTATTTCGATTTTAAAAATCAGATTTTTCCTGGTCCGATTTTAAATCAGATTTTAAAGATTCTTGGTCCGATTTTAAATCAGATTTTAAATATTCTTGGTCCGATTTTAAATCAGATTTTAAAAAGATTCCTCCTCCGATTTTAAATCAGATTTTAAAAAGTTTCCTCCTCCGATTTTAAATCAGATTTTAAAAAGTTTCCTCCTCCGATTTTAAATCAGATTTTAAAAAGATTCCTCCTCCGATTTTAAATCAGATTTTAAAGATTCCTGATTCGATTTTAAATAAGATTTTATGATTCCTAATTCGATATTTTTATCTAATCTTCTCAGAAAATGAACATTTTTCTTTTAGATATTTTATCCTACTGCTAAAGTTTTCTTTTGAACTCATTTTTTAATTTAAGTTGGAAAGAAAGCTTACGCGGTGTCTGAATTGGATTTAGTAGTCGAGAGAACTTTCCTACTAAAAAGATATTTTATTTTTAATACATTTTTTTATTTAATTATTTTATTTCTTTTATTTTTCATTTAATTGTTTCTTTTTTATTATTCATTTTTTATTTATTATCTTCATTTTATCTTATTTTCTTCCCGCTTTTACTTATTTTCTGAAACGAGATCTATACTTTTTCGCATATATAAGACATAAAAGTTTTAGATAAGCCAATGTTTCAAGAGGCGGTGAAGTTTTATGATTTATTTTAAAAATTAATGATAGTAATGATTTTAGAAATGATACACCTCAACTCAATAGGTTATTAACAATGGGCTACATTGTTAATGTTATATATTGAGGACAAGACAAAAAAAATTTCGTCTTCTTCTGTTTAATTCTCTGTTCCAACAACCAGCCCCTCTATAACGCTAGTAATAGTAATAAAAAGAACTGAAGATTATTATTAATTAACAATTGTGTACAGTGGGTAGGATTTTTTATTTTTTTAAAACAAATACCTCACCCTTTGCCCCTTAATGTCTATAATAGTTTATTAAACCAATGAATGTCAATAGAAATAAATACAAAGACTGCTAAATAAATCATTTAGCAAACTGTACAGTGTACAATAATAGAACTTTTAGGTTTTGTAACTGTTTTTAGTGTTAGTACTACAATTGTTCATTACTTCACAAGGCCTCCCGGTCCCAAAGAACCTGGGACAACTTTGTAAAGTGTAGTCCCCTGTCTGTCAGGATAAGTTGTTTATTTGACACACTTTTGACTTTGAGAGTTAAAAAATAATAATAAATTAAATAATAATAATAGTGATTTTTTTTTTTTTCAAAATTACGGTGAAATAAAATCTTTTTTTTTATCCCTCCTATAAAAGAAGAGCTAAATTTAGGGGGAAATAGCAGTACTGGCGTTAAAAACTTTTCTTTCAACTTCAACAATTATTAAATAACACTCCCAACGCTTTTATGTTTAGTTTAGTTTAGGAAACTTAAACTAAGTTACATCAAAAATAGTGACGTGTATTTTTTGCGTAAATAAAATTCTGGTCTTAATTAATATTATTAAGGATTGGATTGTAAAAGCGAATAAAATATAGTCCACACCCGGCTCGGTATATAAAAGGCTGAATTTGGGTGGTTGCCATCAACAGTAATTTCACTGCAACCATATGAAAAAGAAAAAAAAAATCTTGTCAAAATACTCATTTCATCATTAAAAATAAATAACCCTTGTAAAATCTGACAACGATTTTATTTTTAAACAAATAAATACACGAGACAACGACCGCTCCAAGGCCCCTGTAACTATTCCCACAGATACAGCTCACCCGTTTTTCAATAGTACAACTGCTTATACGGTGACACTCGCAACAGCAACAATCAATTATTATGTTGTTACTACAACTTCACAGTCACCGTGAGAATCCACTTGCGGATATATCTCCCCAGCCATAACGTCGGTCATTTGTGGCCGGGGTAACGAAACGGCTCAGCTGCATTGGCATTCGCTGCAGACAGTACCTCTTCCACAGCTTCTAAAAAGGGTCAGGGTCACGGTCAATCCATGATGCCTGGGGCGTTCCAAAAATAAAAGTGCCAAGAAAGCTTGAGCAATTTGTGAAACTACTCGCTTATGAGGCTCCACATTAATAGTCAACTTGTGTCAAACATGAATGAATGTGTGCGCCAGGTTGGGCGGGGAAGTGGGAGGTAAATTTGAGATGACAAGCAATGAATAGTTTGTTTGTTTTTTACTTTTATTTTTTTTTTTTGTTATTTTTTTTATTTTTTTTTTTTCGAGCACGGACCCTGACGTTACGTCTGAGTACGTTTCGTTCGTTATCAGTTCTTCTTAATCTTACAAATGTTATATACACCGGTATGGTTCCAGTCAGGGCCGGTACGTACTACTCTCGAACCCTCCGACCGTGGAGTTGGGTCCAGACTTGATTGGGGACCCCGGGGAGTCCTTTGTAACTCTTGCTACCTTATCAACATTTGTTTTTGTTTTTAAAACTAAACACAACTGACTATAGGGATGAAAAATTTTCGCGGATTTTGACGTCATTCTGAGGTTTTCTTTTTTTCTTTTTTTTTTTTTTTCGTCCAAATTCGTGAATTTGTTTTGTTTCGTTTTTTGGTTTTTTTTTTCTTCAAAAAAAAAAAGAAAAAATTCTCGCTACAATTCAGTGATTCACTATTTTTATCCATAATGTTGAATATGTTGATCATTTCACTTTTTAACAAGAAAAATCTCAAGTTGATGTTAAAAATTATCGCTAAACATTATTTATTTATTTATGGAATGATCTATCATGACGTCTTTCTAGTTTGTATTTAGATACATTGTATTCGTTTTCAATTTTTCTAGTTGAATTGTTCACCTATTTTGTATATGATTCATTATTGTACACAATAAAATTTATTTAGGTTACAATAAAATTTATTTACATTGTTCGGAGTGTGATCCTCATCTTTGTTGCCATATTCACAACGTTTCGGTCGTTGTACACTTCGGCCTTCTTCAGGTGGTTGGAATATAGACAGATACAATAACATTTGTATTTTATATAAATACTACCTTATGAAAATTGGTATGAGGTAGAACGGTGGGGTCGTATCATAGATTCGTTGGGTGGGGCACGAGACCCTTGCAGGAGACCTGCTTATAAATTTTCACAAAACATTGTTAATTTAATTAAGATGGAATGATATGACATGTCTCTAATTTTTATTTAGATACATTGTATTTATAATTTAATTCCAATTTTTCTGGTAGAATTGTTCACCCTATATTGCATATGGTCCATTATTGCACACAATTAGGTTAAATAAAATTTGCATTTTACTACCTTTGAGATGTAGCAAAGTGGGAGGCGTATCATACATTTGGGGAGGTGGGGTCACGAGAACATTGCACTGGCCCTGGTTTCAATGTAAAAGTGAAAGGCATGGTGCTTAATTTGCGATGAAAAAAAAAAATGTTGTATAAGCAATCCACTTTTCTTTCCACGTTGATGATCAATGTTTTAAACCAAATCTTTAAAAAAAATTTAAAAATGTCAGCTCAAATAAATCAAAATATTTTTTAATTTAAAAAAATGCAAAAATAAAAATACTTTTTATAGTTTTTAATCCCCGGAACCGTCAACACTAAATAAAACTATAGAAATTCAGGACGTTGGCGATAACGGTTCTCCACCATTTCCTATCCTTTGTTTCTTAATAAATTTTGTCTTTTTGCTTTATCCCCTAAACCTCGTTCTGTTCGCTAGGTAGATTATACGTTATTTTCCTCTCTCTTTCTCTCTCTTGCCCTTCAATCTGATCTGTGTATCAAATTTTCCAATCCCACTTTCCTCATTATATACCGCAGAAATTTCAACTGTCTCTTTTTGATGTTAAGTATAAGTTTGTCGGAGTTAGCTCCTTAATTCCCAAATTGTTCACTAGGGGGTCATTCTCCTTATACTATAGATACTGAGCGACCTCTTGCCTCGTTCTCTTTTCCTTCAGGCCTCGTGCCGCACCCCACCTCGCGTGGAGGTGAGGTAAATCCTCTTTTTCATTTTTTCATTTCAGCGACGACAATGTAAGCTCTCTTAGGAGATAGCGTTTCCCACTTGTGGGAAGACGCCATGAATATTATACACGCATACACGTACGTACGAACATTCACCAAAATACGAACATTCACCAAAGAACAAACACCAATGTTACACACTAACATAAATGCTATTGTCCATTGTAAAATTGTTTTGTTTAATATTTGTTTATATATATATATATATATATATATATATATATATATATATAGGTCTTGTTTGTCTTCTTTATCTTCAGTTGGACTTAATTCAAGTCCGCCATTTTCTTGTCGCTTGACCTTCTTCTAGCAGGAAATATAAACGCACGTGTTTTCTTTTCATCTTCACCCCCCCTGCACCTCCGGTCCTCTACAAGTTTCCTTTTTGTTTTCATTGTCTCTAGAACTTCGTCGTTATTCACATGATTTGTCCCTGGCATTCTCAACATCCTTATTAAAAAGAGAAAAATAAATAAAAATAAATAAATGTGTTTAATAATTTCACGTTTGAGATAGAAGTGGTGACCATCAGCAAACAGAAAAAAATATTTTTCGCCTGCCTCATCAATGAAATAGTTTGTTTTTTTGTTTGTTTGTTTTTTTTCCCCGCGCGCGCACGCATTTCTCATCGGAGCCAGAGATCAGAGTTCATGCTCAAGTTAAAAACAAATATTTCGAATGCTGATTCGATTTATCTAATGGCAGATAAAACCCTCTCTTTTAAAAGTTTGGCATAATACAATCTTCTTCATGTGTTGTTAGATAAGCTTCAAGAATAGATCTTTTTTTATAATGTTGGTAGAGAGAGCCCCCCCCCCAAAAAAAAAGTATGACAACGCAACAGGTGGGTGTAGGACACACAGTAGGAATCGAACTTACAGTAGTAGTAAATTAATCATTCGTAAAACGGGCTTGTTTAAGCCATTGATCCACGATTTGTGTTTAGTTTACACTCTTTCTCATTAACACGGTAGCGGATCCGGTAGCTTGATTTTTTTTTTTTAAATAAAATATGTATAAAAATTTTTAAAAATGAAAAAAATTGGTGCCTGTGAGATTTGAATCCATTATCAAAGCAAAAACTTGTTGGTGTTTTTAATTTTCTCTGTTTTGAAAAAAAAAAAAACTTTAAAAAAATTAATTATTGGTTCCGGTGGGATTCGAACCCATACTCAAAGAAAAGTAAAACAATTATACATAGCTTGTCGGTCTTGCTGTGATTTCATTTTTGTCTTGAATAATAAAAATTAAATGAACTAACAAACATATGAATTTAAAATTCAATAGTAAATGTTTTGTTTTGTTTTTACCTTTGGAAATAATGTTTGACTTGTGTACAGGACAAACAAAAAATAATGTCTGAAATTAAATAATTGTTTTTAAATGAATCCGAATAAGTACATAAATTAATCTCAAATAATTTAAAGTTAAGCTAAAATGTTTTGTTTTTTTTTGTTTTTTTGTTTTTTGTTTTTTTGTCGTTATCAGGATGGTAAGAAGAAATCAAATGAATGACATTTTAAAAATTTAAAGCTCAAAAAATTAAATGATTCCGACAGCGACCAAACTTGCCACCGCGTAATGGTTCAAGCTAAGCTCAGCAGACTATGTACGATTAGTAAGGTTGATCTTCAATGGGTGCTCCCACTATTATGGCCCTGTGCCATACTAAGCAAAACTTAATAAACAGTTCTATGCCTTGCCATGGAATCATGGTTATGGATTAAGTTAATCAGTCGAACATACAGTGAGTTCGATCCTGTCTGTGGCCCTGTACTAGGCTAAAAAGCCTAAGCTAAATGAATCGACGACGAAAATTGTTAATCGAAGATCAAATAAATCAATTAGAAATCAATAATTTCCTTTACATAACAAAAAAAATGATTTTTAAATATTTTTGAAAATACTTGTAAGACTTTGAATTTTAAAATTAATTTTTAAATAGTTTTTATATTCTAATTTTAAAAAAAGAAAATAAATTGTCTGCTTTTTTTTACTAGTATTGAATTTTTTTTTAATTTAATTTTTCCCCGTAAATAGATGCTGTGTAAGTAAGTCCATTGTTTACCCGAGAAAATAGTTTTATTTTTACTTATCCTAAACTTAAAGTTAATATATATCACGAAGAAGACAGAATGCAATTTTATTTTTACTACTAAAAAGCATCAACAATAAGTTTAAATAGTGCTAGATAGATAGATAGATAGATAGATAGATAGATGGATAGTGGGGATAGTTGTGTTGATGATGATGATTTCTAAAAAAAAATTACTTTAAATATAATAATTATAATGATAAGAATATACTTATGTCTTTATATTTCAAATTGAATATCTATTTGGATAATTTTATAATTACCAAATATTTAATAATATAAGTTTTAGTATTGTATTTTTGATTACATATTTTGATATTTATTTTATTTCAAATTAAGACAATTCTAAAATTAATATATTTCTGTACCTACTTAAAAGTTTGGCATAACTAAACACTAAACTAAACACTTTTGCGAAAATTCTTATATTTAGTTTTAGTTCAAAGGTGTTCAAGTACCTAATTTAGGAATTAATATGTTTAAATTTAAGTATTTTAATTTAAAATATTGTTGGTTTTTTTTTAACATAACAAACAAACTTTTTTGGTATGCTTTCTTTTATAAAAGGTTTTCCTTTTTTTTCAAATTAAAAAAAATAATAATAATTTCTCTTTTTTTTTCTCTTCACTTTCAGACCTGGAGAATAAAAAACACAAACAGCAACAACCACAATACGAAAGCGGTGCTATAATCAAAATAAAGATATAAAACTCGATAAAATTATATTTTTAAATAAAAGAAAAGTTCTTCTGTTCGTAGAAAAATAAGCAGCAGACGACGTACATCAAGTAAACTTTAAAAAAGGAAAAAAAAAGTTTAATTCCGGTAATTTTCGGTATTTTCCGGCACTCCTGTTATAAAAAGCGAACAAATCTAGCAAGATGAGTCAAAACGAGGCTTACGACGAGGAGGAGTATTACGACGAGGACGACGAGGAAATGCCGGCCACCGAACGGGACCTTGCCGACGACGCGCAATGGAAGCTTATTCAGAAGAACACTTTTACAAGATGGGCCAACGAGCACCTGAAGACGGTTGGCAAACAAGTACTTGATCTGGAGACTGACCTTTCCGACGGCTTGAGATTGATAAGCCTGGTCGAGGTCCTCTCCAGTAAGAAGTTTAAACATATCAACAAGAAACCGACCTTTCGTACTCAAAAGCTTGAAAATGTCACTATGGTGCTTAGGTTCCTTGAAGAAGACGAGGGAATCAGGATTGTCAACATCGGTAAGTTGTTTCTTTATTATTTAGCCTCTTTTATCTGTTTCTATTTTATTTAAAAATATTTCCTTATCTATCTTTTTAATCTGCATAATTTTACGGACTTTCTGTGAGACACGGGCACTTGCTAACAAGTATCTGGTACATATTCCTTTTTAATTCCTTAAGTGGCCTTTTTTCTTTTTTCTTTTCCTTACGGATAGCCGAAAGAAATAAAATCGAAAGCGTGGCTCTTATTTCACGCTAAGCCTAATTTGATCACATATGTGTTTATTTTAGAGGTGATTCAGTATCTTTTCTTTTCTATTTTTTTTCTCTCTCTCTCTCTCTCGTCTTAAAAACCTTAACAAATAAAACGTCAACTTCGATTTTTAACTTACTCGACCTCCTCAACAATGAATACAATTTGACTAGATCAAAAGCTGCTTTAACAAAAACTATTTGTTCCCGTGAATGTTTTATTTTTTTTTTTTTTTTTTTTTTTTTTTATGAAAAATAAACACTTTTCAATTCATGGAAACCTCTTTAGTCGTACTCAACGTACTCCTCAGCTTATTAAATAACTATCACAAGCACAATTGCCAAGTATAACTACACGACTATTACTTTCTACGATTTTTATATTCTTTCAATACGTCTCTCAGAAACCGAAAATTGTGGGGATTGTGTGTGTATAATGAGAATCTGTTGGTGTAATCAAAGTTTGTCCTAAAATAAAACTGATCCACAAAAAAAGGCTCAATGTATTTAATTTAATTTTGTAATTGTGTGTGTAAGGGAAACGTACTTTAACTTTACTGCCACAAAATAATTTGTTTACTTGGGTTTATAAATCTTGATCTAACATTTTCTGATTAGCAACACTTTCTTTTTATCGATCGATTGAAGTGACAACCTAATAAATTTTAAAACATCTCATCTCATTCATTACTCTCCTCCTCCGAGTACTATTCCAATTTACTCGTGTAACCCACCCCCACCGCCGCCACCCCTTATCTAACTCTTAGAAAACTTTGTACTATCGTCTAAATTAAATTCCTTAAGTTAATTCTTCTATAGATGACTGTTTTTTTTTTTTTTTATGTGGGTACGTGTTCCCCCCCCCCCTGCTCTTTTATTTCTCAAAATACAATTCTTGGTACATATTCTCGCTGCTTTTTTAATAGCCCCCGCATTTTCCGACAGTGACACATGTGGGTGTGTAGCAATGAAAGGACTGTTTTTAGTGTTATCCAACAATAACTCTCCTTTTCCGCTTTCGTTCTCGCCCGCACAAAATTGTCAATGGTAAACTTGGCCACTTACCTTCTAAGGAAGTAGCCAAGAATTTATTAAATAATTCTTGCGACTTCAAAAAAAACTCTTTACTATGCTTCAGCAAGTTACAATCTACATTTCAGTCTCGTCTACTAAACTACTAATTTCTCCGTATTCAGCTGTCTTTAGAGAGAGCGGTGGGGGGGATACTTAAACTTACCTTCAGCAGGTAGTATCAGTCAAAGCTGGATGCCTTTTGTGTGTGTGTGTGTGTGTGTATTGTCCCTGTATGTGAAAGAATAATTTTAAACCGGTCACTCCTGTATGTCAAAGTAAAGTAATTAAATCTGAGTAATTTTTTTGTATTCTCTGCTCCTATCGATTTTCGCATACCTTTTTAATTTTATTACTTATCTTTTAGATTTTAAAAGATAGTATGTAGTGAAAGCGTTTAGAAAGTCGTTTATGCCCTGTGGACAGACATTCCTGGAATGCACTGGACAGTGTCAACTAGAAAACTGGTCTCTTTACAAAAGTTTCTTCTCCCTCCTAAGGATTGATGTTTTCCCCACCATTTTTTTTTTTTTTTTTTTTTTTTTTTTTTTAGTGATTATCATTTTTTTGTTGCTGTTCCCCCCCCCTCCTTAACATATGGATACCCACCCCCACATCATTAATTTTTATAAACTGAATTCTTTCTCTCACATCCCAGTCACAATTACATTCACTTACGGGACCAATAACTTTGGAAATATCTTCTCCCCACAGCTATGGGTTAAACAAGTACTTTTATCTGGAAAAAAAATTATTAAATAGTTAAATGCATTTTACCGAAAAATTCTTACAATTTTAAACTACAAAGGGCTAAGCCGTAAAAAAAAAAATCAATTTTTTGATACCAAAAAGTTTAAACACTTCAAATGAAGAATAACATTGGTTTAAAAGAAAACCAGACACAGTGCTGATTATAATTCTGCCTTTTTTTTTTTTTTTTTTACTCTTCCGAACTTTGTCTTCCTCAGTCCCCTGGATTTGTCTTCTCTTCAATTTCTTTCTTATTCTCCAAATCTAACTGAATCAGCACTAGATCTTTTAACTGTTCTCCCACCCATTCTTTTAGTTTGGACTTTGGATCCTTCGCCACTGACTTACCAGCTGGTAATTAAATAAAAGACCGTTAAATAGTTATTTTTATTTCTAACTGTTTACCTTAATTAGAATTCTCTCAAAATAAAATTTTTTTTCGTAGGGCAGTTATTTCCTTAAACAGAAATTGCCTGATTTCGAATCTATCTTCATCTGATCCGTTGAGAATTCCTGTAGTTGTGCATTCCGTTAAAAATAAAATATATGGTGTCACTGTAGCTACAGATAATCCCAGCTGACTTTTAAAACTTTAAACCTTTTTCTTTTTTTTTTTTCTTTTTCTTTTTTTTTCCCCATATTGTTACTTTGGGGATGTAACTTTAAGTCTTTTTTTTTTTTTTTTTTTTTTTTTTTTTTTTTTTTTTTACAAAAATGTTTTCCTTTCACATTTTCATGACAGCAGTTCTATAGTCGGTTTTCTAACTACAAACAAGCAAATATGCTAAAATAAAATCCAATAACTGCGATATTGCTCCTTTTCCAGTGCTTGTAGAAGATTTATAAAAATAATCGCATGTGATAAAAAACTAAATGTGTCCCGAAAAAAAAAAATGACGTGTGCTAAGAATTGATGTGACACAATTTATAGTCAAACTCAAAAACGATATTAAAAGTTTTTCACAGCCAATCCACTATCTCTTTCTATCGTCTGCTTATGCATTGGTGAGAAAGCTGATATAAATTAAAATTCAACCACCCAAGCCGTGGCCCTCTTCTTGCTATAACTTCTTTCTTTACTGCTTTTCTGGGCGACTCATTATTTTTATTTTGTATAATAAAACTTAATGTTATGAATATCTGTTTTTCAAACTTCAGTCTCCTAACATCACTTATCTTTTTTTTTCTTTTTTTTTTTTTTTTTTTTTCCATGACTTTACTTTTCTTAGCATACTCTGTAATTCCTTGTAACACTTAAAATTTCAAACCATAAAATCAGACGAAACTTAAATTTTGTATTCAAATTTCTTCAGCGCTTATATCTAGAAATGAAAATCTTAACACGAGAAGCCTCTTTCAGTTTTAAAAGGGTTTAAATGCCTTTTTGAACTATTTCTCCAGACCCGGGGGAATTTTTTTTTTTTTTTTTTTTTTTTTATATTTATTCACTTTAAAGTAAACGTTTGGCTTTTTTTTTTTTTTTTTTTTTTTTTTTTTTTTTTTTTTTTTTTTTTTTAGTAAGTTTAGTTCTATAAACAGATCGTAAGGTCGGTCAATTCTGGTAAAAGTAGGGCTGGGTTGGTGGATGCTAGGGAGAAATGTGGCGTCTCTGAGACGGAATAGGGGCTTCCTGTGTCTACTTAACCTTTGGTTCCTGGGCAGTCCCCAAACAGATGCAGTTTGGAGATAACACACAAATTTCTGGCCCAACCCAAAAAAGAAAATTACTTGAAACTAGTTTATTACGAAATGTGAATTTAGTAGTGTTTGTGCTTAGCTATATCACTAAATTGGCTAGCTAGTCTTAAAAGTAATACATTTTTTGGTTAAATTTTCATAGACTGTTTACCAGTTATTTAAACACTGGTCTTGAAAATCTCTTGAAAGGGATCTCTTAAGTTGAATTGTTTACTAACACTGGATAAACAATCTACAGTACACAAATAACTAATTTAGTCAAGTTGGTAGCGTTGAATCTGTTGCTGGCTTGAATCTACTCGCAAGAAATAAAAGGTTAAGTTTCTTTTATTTATAAACTAATTTTTTTTCTTAGCGTGTTAGTTTTTATATTTGTTAGGATAGTCTTTTAATTTTTTTTTTTTTTTTTTTTTTTTTTTTCCGAGATGAAAAAAACAAATGAAGAATGTGACTTCGTGTGTATGTGAGGAAAACTGGGAATATAAGGGAATTTCGTTCAAGTCTAGTGTTGTGACTTGTCTGTTGCCGGTTGTCTTTCCTTCTGGTTTGTCTGTCTGGAAACTTTGCTTAAATACCTTTCAAAGGGATTACGAAGCATGTTTATTTTTTATTTATTTTTTATTTTATTTTTTTTTATTGTTGGTGGGAACACGACCCGTTGGCTGAAAAATATTTAAATGTTTTCAAAGTGTGCGTGTTATATTTATAAATTTGTATTTGTGTATTTAGGCCAGCAGTCCTTTCATGCACAATTGGATCGCACTTAAATACTCAGGAAGACCAAACGGACACTATTCGTAACATACTTTTTAATAACACAAATATAAGAGCATCATCTACATGCAAAAAAGGCTAACGATAATAGAAGCCTTATCAATGAAAACAAAACCAACACTCAATATCGACTATGAGCATGAACACAATATCTTAACTGTTTTTTGAAAAATGAAAAAATAAATGCACACATGCAACAAACTCTTATTTAACAGTTAAAATATTTCATGCTTGAAAATGGCTAAATATATAGCCGAAAGCGCTCGTGGGGGTGGGGAACATTCCAACAGTTTTTATATAATTTATCTGAAAAGAAATCGATTATTAGATCATGTGAGAAAGTGTATAAAAAACTAAATCAAAGTATATTATATTATATATATATTAAGATATTATTATATTATATTATATTATATTATTTTATATTATTATATTATATTATTATATTATATTATATTATATTATTATATTATAATATTATATTATATATATTATATTATATTATATTATTATATTATATTATAATATTATATTATATATATTATATTATATTATATTATATATATTATATTATATTATATATATTATAATATATTATATATATTATAATATATTATATATATTATAATATATTATATATATTATAATATATTATAATATTATATATATTCCACTCCACTCCTTTGACTCGGACACTATCTTTTTTGGTATTTGATTGGCTTGATGCTTATTTCCGTCTTCACTCCACAAATCGAAGGTAGGCTCCGTAATGATCTTGAGGGGAATTCCTATTAAAGTCATCACTTTTTGTAATAAGTTTAAAATCTTAATCTTATCGAACTGTTCAGCACTCGTAAATTTGCTAGCTGGACTTTTGGGGTCAATGAATTCATATCCTCACTAAGTAGCCCAATTGTTGTGCTTATCTGCCGTACAGGCAGGCATAGTATCCCTTCTTATAATTAAACGCCCCAGTTCCAGGCATTCCAACCCTACAGCAGCACCTCCCTCACTGCATTAAGAGGGTCAGTAGATTATTGACATCAGTGTTACAGTAAAACAATGTTTAGATTAGCTGAAGGCAGCTCCCACATTCCTGATCTCGTCCTACATCTTGCAACAACCTTACTTACTGGGTATACCATAATTGTGGCCTAAGTATCGAATAAGTACTGTATTAACAGGGATTCAGTAATTTTATTGTGAAATGATTGCCACCATACCCTCCAGCCATGAAAGCCCTTTACAAAACTTCAAATAATTTCAAAACCTATGGGATATGAATTTAATCTATTTGCTTACTTCAATTGGTTATGTGCAATGTATGATACACGCTTAGATGATCATGTATCTTTCGATACATGACTGACAAGGCAGATTTTTTCCTGCAATAGGTTGCCATTTCTTTGTGGTAGACCAGTTGCATCCAAGGCTATAGAACCTGGTCTGTCCTATTTACCCATAGCTGGGGGGTGGAGAGAGAAGAGGGTATTAGCACATAAGTGAATGTAATGGATTTGACAGGAATTTGAACTTGACTCTTCAATTTCACAATCCAAGCCACTATCCATTACTCCACTATATTTTTTCTCTTATTTCTTTTACCCAAGTTTTTTTTTTTTTTTTTTTTCCCCATAAAGGGGAATCATTTTGAGTTTACATAGCAAATTGACCCCCCCCCCCCAACTTCTTTATAGAAACATGTCTTATAAATTATTTTCAGAGCTGTCAAAATTTATAACGGTGGGTGGGGGTCCTCTGGTAATTCTCACATAGAATCTAACCAGGCTCTAACTTCAGTGACTCTAAATGGGTGGAGTTTGCTCAGTTGTGCTGAACATTCTGGAAATAGCTTTTACCAGAAAAAGCAAGTAACCAAGGGAAGAGAACTTGAAGACTGTTAATTTGTTGGAACTTTATTTAAAAAAGCTTTAATTTTATTATGCCCCCCTCCCCACTTCCCAAATTGCCCCATCTTTCCTCATGATGAAGCGTCTGTCAGTTTTTTTTTTTTTTTCTTCTTTTTTGTTTTCCCAACCTATATTATGACCTATTTGTATTTACTGTTACTACACCTCAGGGGCTTTCTCATCTGAAAAGAAACTTGTACAAACTAGATGGGTTGGTTGACTATGTACATCTCATACTCCCATTCCGCACTGCCAGTAATGGTTTCTTTTCCTGCTGATTACTAAAAAGTTTGTCCTTAAGGATTTCAATCCCGACAAATTGAAACTGTGACAACTTGGAGTTATTTTAGAAGGCTTAGATTTTTCTTAATTTAATAGTATATTCACCTGTCACCAGATTCGCACTCCTTTCCAGGCTTTTTGAACACTATTAGAGACTTGTCCTTTGTTTTCTGTTTAGGATTGGGTTTCCAGTCCCTTCTAAAGTCTTATTCACTTTTACACCCAGTAATCCCTTGTCTTAGTGTCATTATCTCCTTACTTGGGGTGAAATGATTTAAAAAAAAAAAAAAAAAAAAAATTCTTCACTCGTAGTAATTTAGATAAAACCAGTTCTGGATTATCTCAACTTTATCAAAATCTCATATTGCCCCCCCTACCCCTCAAGTTGTGGAATGCTGGATGGGTGGGATGGTCATAATTCTGATTAAACCACTTGAAAAAGTCTATATTCAAATGGAATGCTAATTTAATGGATATGTCTATCCTTCAGATCAAAGGCTCAAATCCTGGCAGGATGCCCAAATTGATTCCTTGTCAAAACTTATGTACATATAAACAAACGGAATGACCCCCCACCCACCCTCCAGCCACCAACCTATTATCGCTAGAAATAAGACAATACAGAAAATAAAATAGAGCATTATGAGCTTCTTAAAACAAATCTTCAACTGAGAAAAATAATTTAATCATAACTTTCACAATTCCTGTCTTGTTTCATACCAAAAAAAAAAAAATTGAGGGTTTAGTTTTGCAAGAACTTGAAATACTGGTGCTCAAATGTTCTGGGTACTATTTTCTATATTTGGTCTTTGACATTCTTGACAATTCTTCTTGGAATTTTAAGTGTTAACTTAAAATTATGGCTGCTGTGGTGCCAATAAAACCTTTTGTACCATTTTTACTAAAACATTAAGTTTATTTATTTATTTATATATATATATATATATATATATATAAAATTTTTAGTAGGTACACATGTTTAAGCTAATATTCCTATTCAATTTTCCCCCCACCCTTTTTCTTGAATAATTTCCATAGTAAGAAATGTCAATTTTTAAAGAATTTACACATCATATTGGTGTGGGGGAGAATGATAAATTTCTATATCAAAACAATTTTAGGGAAAATTAATCTTGGTCCAATGTAGTCATAATGGATGAAACAATTACAGTGTAACCCGGATATAAGATTTTCTCTGGTCCCAAATTAGAGCCTATGTGTGTGTGTGTATATATATATATATATATATATATATATATATATATATATTAGACCAAACCCGGATATAAGAGACTTCTCCGGTCCTGACAACTCTTATAGCTGGGTTACACTGTACATAAAATTTTTTTTGTCAGTTTTTTTTTTTTTTTTTTTTTTTTTTTTCCTAAAATTTTGACAGCAATTCTTTGTTTAGAAATGTTTGTTTTATGAATACCAAAAACACTCAATTTGTTTAAATGGTCAAAAATAAATATAAAAAAATTCATGAAACCTTCATTGGTCTTTTAAAGTAAATGTGTATTCCCACTTCCTGCACAAAACACTCCCCACTCCCTGTGCTCTAAACCATAATGCACAGATTATTGGCATGTGTCAAATGTTTACTCTTTGCTTGTGTAAGTTTCTTGTATATCTGTACTTAATGTCTTATTTTGAAAAATGTATTTCTGGTTAAACCTTTCAATAGCTTTATTTTTCTATAAAATG
Source organism: Acanthosepion lycidas (assembly GCA_963932145.1). Lineage (NCBI taxonomy): Eukaryota > Metazoa > Mollusca > Cephalopoda > Sepiida > Sepiidae > Acanthosepion > Acanthosepion lycidas. The sequence goes on along the minus strand of OZ010590.1, from coordinate 16,775,767 downwards.
AACATCTGTGTTCAATATGTAAGGTCTGTTGCACCCATACCATAAATGGTTCTTGTCTGGATTTTTACAAGCAGGTGGAACCAATTTTACAAGACTGCAACAATAGAGAATGTGTCGGTGAATGTTGGTCTTAACTTGGAATTATTAATAAGCTCTTTATTCAGATGTACTGCTGGTATTTTAATGCTTCTTGTCTGGATGAGAAAAGACACTAGAATCAAATTCTTACCTATAAAGTTAAGATGCTGATTTTGTTCTACAGAAGCATGCAAGGTTGTCCAGTCATCTTTAAACTTGAGTTTTTGGCATATCCTCCAAAACCATTTAAGATCTTTGCCTGCTTTATAGTATTTGCCACCTGTCTTTTATATCTTTACTATTAATCTGGATATTTCCTGGGATGCTATGTCATTACATTTCCTTTCTTTTTAAATTTTTTTTTTTTTTTTTTTTTTTTTTTCTTCTTCTCCTTCAATGAAGATTTGACAATGCCAAACTCCTTTCTATATTGCTGGCTATACTAGATTGCATAGTATCAGCAGCATAGAATTTGCATACATGTTAAACATTTCCCAAATTGACTCTAAAAATGGGCCTCATGCCTTTCTAAGTGTGGTAGTGCAAAATGAATATACACTATCCCAACTTGAGTTCAATCTCTACCAATTCCATTCTTTCCTATTACAGACTTTTTTGCCAAAAGTCAAAAAGTTATTGCATAGGGTGGTGGAGGTGTACTGTTATTTAACTTGATGCATTTTTTTTTTTTTTTTTTTTTTTTTTTTTTTTTGTCAATCTGCCAGTCCATTACTTTTGTCCTTGCTTTCCAGTTGACACCCACCTCCACTCTCATCATTATATATATAAAAAAAAAAAAAAAAAACAGTTCTGCACTATTTCATTTACCCATCAACTGCCACCCACTCCTGCCTATCCACTTAAATGATGTGACATTTCAATAGGACTCTCAACTCAACCTGGATCCCCTTCTCCCAGCCAATACAAAAAGGATTTGATGCAAAAAGCTTAAACTTCCTGTACTCTTGTCTGAGGGTCAGAGCCACCTACTGGGTGGGGCTTCCAAACCTTTCTGGCCTTCTTGTGACCCTTGGACCTTTCATAGGCTGAACTGATAGATCTTGGGGTGGGAAAAACAAATGAGTTTCCTTTGTTTCTCTTCCTCTCCTCATAATACAGGTTCATAGCTTGATTTCATATTCTGTAAAGAACTGCTTTAACTTTCCTGTCTGGGATTAATTTATGAAACTTTTTTTTTCTTTTTTTTTTTTTTTTTTTTTCTTTGAATGCCATGTACTTCATGATGTAGGCAATCATGGCTTTCTATCATCCATTTAGATGAATTACCATTCATTCTAAGGAAACGTAGTGGTTTTTTGTTTCCTTCTCCAGAGTTTGGAATTCTGATCTTTCTTCTAGACTGGTTGACCCAGTGCCAAGGTTAGAGAACTTGCTTTATCCTGTTAATTAACCCATAACTGAGTGGAGGAGATCGATACATGCCTTTTTTTTCTTTCTTTTTTTTTTTTTTTTTTTTTTTTTTTTTTTATTTTAAAGGCCCCAAAACACCCACATCACTTGAATACTTCTAAGAGCAACTAAAATGAATAGCACATGGAAATTGAACAAAAAAATCTAGATGTTGATATTCCACACTACATTAAACAAAAGGCTAGGACAGACCACTTCTACCTTTCAACAGTAGAAACAGAAAGGAGTTAGTGGACTTGAAACCATTTCTTTTTTTCCTCTAAAATGTTATATTCAGTGCTAATAGGAAAATATATATACTTGAAAAAGCAAGGTGGATAAAATGAGTAAAGGTTTATTGTAAAAAAAACAAAAAAACAAAAAAAAAACGGTACAATAAGAATAAAGGTAAGTTATGCACGAGGTTGTCGCAAGTCAATCAGTAGTGAGTGCTACTATTGGACGGTGGGTAGTTCTTGCATAAGTCTGAGTTGTACTCAATAGATCCCAGCTTGTCTCTGTAATCTGTTGACTTACAGCTACTTACAAGTAGTTACTACCTATAGTTTAGTCGGTCATAGCAGTGACAAGTTATTCCATTACATCAGAATCTTAAAAAGACTGGGAATGAGAAAGTTCATTGACAAGATAAATATCTGAAAACAATCTTTGTACGAATACTAATATGTACTCTTAATACAGTATGTCTTATGTTGACTAATACTAATAGTAGGCATCCCTTTATCTTGTAAGTTAAAGGTGTCACCCTGTTTGGTCAAAATTCAGTCCTTTGGTAAGATTATAGTGACCTCTCCCATGTGCAGGCCTGGTTGATGGTATATAGAGGCTGTTCACTACCCAGACTAAAGCCCCACCTGTTGGCTGCTTCAAAAATCCAAAAGAAAAGTACATGGCATTACATTTGGGGCTGGCTTGTCTGCAGGAGTTGTTGGTTTTGACAGCCGACTATCTTTGGGGCACCACTCCAGGTTTTCTGTCTGGATTTACTGCCATAGCCATTTCAGTGTTTGGTTGGATATGACTGCAAGGCAATGGAGGTTTAAAACCAGTTTTCTCTTTTCTCTTATAAGGTCTGCCTTCCTGGGCTGTAGAGTTCCATTTACCTGAAGAAGCTGCTTACAAGGTGCCAATTATCTGCCTTCAATCATTCTATGGCATGGAGTTAGATTTAGTTGCCAGAACCTATTTGCAACACACCATGGAAGCATTTTACAGGCAAATAGTACTGTTTGTTAGCATATGTTTTTGGGAAACTTTTTGTTACTAATTAATACTTCACATTATAGTCATGTGAAAACATTAACTGAATCATGCTTGGACCTCCAATCTGGAGGTAAGTAGACAAGCGCTATATATCCATTATGCTGGTATTCTTAAACAGCCCAGTAAAATCACTTTGCAGACTGGCCTGGAGAGCAAGGTTTCTATAACCAAAACGTTTTGAAATTCTCAGTTTTAACTTTTTTTTTTTTTTTTATTCAACTAGTTTGTCTGCAACTTTTAACATACTAGACGATAACTTTTTGTATCTGTAGACTAATTTACAGCTTTCATCATGTTGCAGTTTTTTCCCATTTACAAATTGGGAAGCCAACTAAAGATACAATTCTAGAGGTGCCATATTCCTGAAGATCTTTGACAGATTCTGTTTGACTTGATTTTTTTTTTTTTTTTTTTTTTTTTTTTTTTTTTTTTTTTTTTTTTTTTTTGCATAAAATCTTGGAAACATTAATAGCTCTTTGATTTTGGTCTATAACCAGAAAGAATAGGGGGTAATCACCTATGGCTTTCCTGTCCTGCATCTGGATAAATCTTTCTCTCTCCCTGACTTGCATCTGTTGGCAGACTCTGCATCACATCTGTGATGTGATGTGACAGTAAATCTAACAAAAAGCAGTGGTCTGTTCCAGTTGGCCTAAAGCTGTGAGTGCAAAAAGACTAAAACATGCTCACAGATCTTCTCATGAGAAGAGCCTTTTTTCGCAAAGGACAAAAGGCTAGATTTGCCCATCCATCTCTTCTCTCACCCCCCCCCCCCAACACACACAGAAATCTATCTCTGAACTCCAGCTGTCAAACTCTAAAAATAAAAAGCCTATCAGTTATGTAAGAAAACTAATATTGTGCTTGAGAAATGTAGGAATGACTTTATTGACACAGCATCAGCCCACTTGTTTTCATTTTAAACAAGCTGCCAATGCATATGATTGGGTGGGGGAATAAATATTTAGCTACCCACTCCATAAGCATACAGAGTAGTGTACAAGATCACTCAGGTTGCACATCTGCAAAGTGTAGCTACAAAGTTTAACAATAAAATGCGACCTTGCTTGTACTAATAAAATGCTGATAGTTTAAATTAATTTGCCCCTCTCCCCAAATATAAATTACTAGTGTTCACATTGGGTACCAATTTAGACAATTTAACTTCAGAATGTTAGAACTTGTGTACCATTACATTAACCTGAGGAAAAATAGTGGTGTAGACTTTTACAAGATAAATGTGGATCATCAGATTGTGTTTATCCAATGAAATTGGGACACCAGGTAGGTTTTATCTGTTGATGTAATTACCTCTCCTTTGATTCTAATGTCTATATAAGGGTGTAAAGTGGAGGGTAGCTTTCATGTAGGACTAAAGAGATAACGGAAGGAACTAAAGTGAGGACTAAGACAGGTAGCGGAGCATATACTAATTTGCAGTGAGGCTCTGTGGGAGATTGGGGGTTGCCTTTTGGTTGTTTTATAATGGGGACTTTTTTTTTTTTTTTTTTTTTTTTTTTTTTTGTGGGGGTGGAGATATATGGGGAGGCATGGTGGAGTACTGGATAATGGCTCTGATTGTGGTATCTCAGCTGTTTGAATTCCAGTTGAATCTATTACATTTGATTACATGGTAACACCCTTGAGTAAGGTATTTAATCCTCTTCACTTTCCAGCTATGGCTAAATAGGACAGACTGGGTACTATAGACTTGGGTGGCAACTGGTCTAGGACAACTCTGAATTCAAAACCTGTGGAGTGTTGTTTGGGGAGCTTGTGGCACATAATGCACCAGGTCTCTGTATTTGTCACTTCAAAAAGTGATTGGTTCTGCATAAAGCCTTCACCACTATAATCTGTGTGTGATCAGAGGTGAAAGCCTTATGTTTGCTAAAATAGCCAAATGAAGACTTTTTTTTTTTTTTTTTTTTTTTTTTTTTTTTTTTACAGTATTTCTAAAGGATTAAAACTAAAACACTACTTGGAATTCTGTTAAAGACTTTCATTTTAAGGATTTTTTATTTTAGTTGACCAACTAATTCCAGTATAAGTGAATAAGAAAGGAAAGTCTGTTATCACAAACCCACCCTGAAAAAAAAGGGTATGTGGGTAGTGTAGCTGTTCTGTGCTTATAGATCTCCACAACTTTGTTCTTTGTAGCTCTTGGCAACTTTTTTTTTTTCTCTTGATGTCATTCTTCTTAATCTCCGATATAGAATACTGGACAACTTCCTCACAAATGAAGACTTAAGGCAGCATGTGGTCTGACAGGATGTTGAAAATACGATGAACTAAGCATAGAAGCGAAAAAAGAACTCTTAGCAGCTGTGGGGTGTCTGCATTATGTAAAAAAAAAAAAAAAAAAAATTTCCAAAAAGTGGGTTGTATTATGTATAAAAAGGTTCTGCTCTTGAGAGGAGGAGAGACTCACAAAAGTGAGGGAGGAGGGAACAGATGAAAATGTTGAGTAACCTACTGAAAGAGCTTGTGTAAATGAATGGCAGTATAACTTGCTGGTAACAAAAGTAGTATTGATAAACAATTGAAATTCTAGCCTTGAGAAAATAATGAACTTTCCTTTTACTATGGGCTTCATAACATGGGAGTTGATTGGGGTGGGGTCTTTAATCATGGGTGCCTGCCAGTCTAGAATAAAGAAAACTAAATTTTAAGAATAGATTGCAAGAGCAAACCACTCCGCTCCTTTCTCAAGGATCCATGGCAATATCACAATTTAAAGAATTGTGAAGTGCCATGATGTCTTGGAGGTAATACTCATAACATTTGAATACATTTCTTGCATAAAACTTAAATTCTTCACTACAAATGCCTTGGGTTATTTCAGCCTGTTATCCATTGAAATCTTATAATGCCTTGTACAAGATCAAGTGTTTATAAGATTTCCTGCTTTTCTAGAAATCTGAAAATGCAAATCTTGTAATTTACATTACTAGAATTTTTTTTGCAAGACATTGATGTGTTAATCCTCACAGTACTTAGTATTATTGATTTTAAATTGTTCTTAAAATAGTGGGAGTATTTTGTAATTTAAGTAATAAAACTTTCCAAAAATTAAATTTATTGTACTAAGCTACACACCTGAGTAAAACCAACTGTACTTTGTACACCCTTACCTGTTTGAACTTCTCCCCAAAATTTGGTTTTGATCAATCCATGTATGGCTATTTTAGAGGGTGACTGGACTAATTAAAGTCGCAGAACTTTATATATAGATTTACACTCTGGCCTTATTTTTATAACCTTTCAGCTGTTGTGCTCTGTGGCCTTCAGGTGTCTGCCAAATTTCATGGAATTTTGAACTGAGTCCTTTATTTAATCTACAGAAATAAATCTTGTTCCAACTTCCTATATTTAACCCTTAGCACTCTGTATTCTTAATATTACTTCCCTTTCCACTGCATTCTTTTTTTCAAGGCTTCTCAATTGCAATATCCTTAATTTCATTCAATTTTCTGTTGCCATAGAAGGATATGACAACGCAACTATGAAATTCAAACACTATTATTCAGGGATCAGTCACCTTCAGTGGCAGGATAAATTTTCTGTACAGTAAATGAAGTTAGTGATAAAGGTTAGTCTCGTTTTCTTTCTTTTTTTTTCTCTATCCCTCATAGAATTAGAAAATTACATTGATGGGATGGCACAACAGCAAAAACTTTCATAAAGATGAAGACATTGGTCTGATTGTAAATTACTAGAAATTCTTGGTCCATGCATACAAGGTAGTCCTGTCAATTAGTTTGGCATGGGTCCAAATAGGACAGGAAGATGTCTTCAAAGTTGGTTGCACACTGTAAGTGGGGGGTTTCCTGATACGACTATTACTTTAATAGTTTTGTAGGAAAATTAACATTTTTGTGCTCCCATAGTAAAAGCTTCTATTGTAAGCTTCATGTTGTATATTTTCAATTCAAAATGTCAATGTTAACTTTCCCTTTTACTGTGGTGGAAGATGACACATTACTGTGAAGATGTGACATTTTCTGACTTTTAATAAGTGACCTTAATGAAACCTTTTCTCTTTATATATATATATATATATATATATATATATATATATATATATATAAACTCTTTTTTCTTTTTTCTTTTTTTTTTTTTTTTTTTTTTTTTTTTTTTTTTTTTTCAAACTCTGCATGCCCACTCTGTCATTTTTAACAAGCACCATCTTCCTCCATTCTTTTTTGGCTACCCTTTTAATTCTGGTAAGAACACCTAATTTCCCTAAGTGACCCTCGTGATAAACTAGCCTATAGGTCTTACAAGAGCAGTTTAAGATGTGGGCCCTTGCTACAAAAAGGCATATTTAACTCTAGATGTGGGTGGAGAGCTGATAGTTCAGAATACCTCCCTTCCTGAAAGGAAGTACTGTTTGCCACACAAATTTATCAACTGATTTCAATGTGTTAATGTTAAATGTTTCTTCAAAAAGAACAATGCTATAAAATATTTCCTGTCCTATGATTTTTTTATATTTTTATTTTATTATAACACAAAAACTTCATATACTAAGTAACTTTAAAGAAACAAAAAAATCAAACAGGTAACAACTGGAACATGATTACTCATTAAAAATAACAAAGCAGATTTGTAACGAGTCCCAACAAGATTTACATTCATTAAATTCTATGCTGTGTCCCTTCAGGACGTTTGTGATCATAGCTCTCCACAGTTTCCTGTTCTTGATAAACTACCTTTTTGATATCTCTTAAATGTTATTCTATCAATTTACTTGAGGTAAGGTGATGCAATGTTTTCTTCTGTCTTACCTTCAATCTGTCCTGTGAGTATCAAATTCTCCAACCCCTCTTTCCTCATATGCCCTAGAAAATTCAACTGTCTTTCTGATAACTATAACTGTTTTGTTATCCCTTTTCATGTTTAGTCCATTGGTATTCTCTGCAACCCTTCAGCACAACCTTATTTCTGTCACTTAAAGTAGGTAATTCAAACCTGGCTTTATCCAGATGGTCTCTTGTGGCCAAATTAGTAACTGCATACTTTAGGAGTGGTTTCCCTGATTGTGAAAGGAATACAGGTTTGATTCCTGTTGGAAAGAACTATTTTTTTTTTTTTTTTTTTTTTTTTTTTTTTTTTTTTATCAACTTCATTTATTTCCATTTAATTAAAAATGAATAGGGAATGGCAACTTAACGTGTGTACCAACTAAAAATAAAGACAAAAAGCAAAACTTTCATCTGCTGATGGATTCTGCCCCCCCACCAAAAAATGTATAAAATAAATTCAACATTTACTCATTTTTGTTTATTAAACATCAAATTACATCACTGAGTATCTTCCATAATTTACCTTCACTTTTGCTGAGCCTGAATTATGAATGTTAAATTTTAAAATTCTGGAAACTTTTTTTTTTTTACTTCTGTTCAGAAATGTTGCAAAACAAAATCCTTACACTTTTGCTTGGGTAAAGTTCATAAGAGGACAAGACATGTTGAAGATAATTTTCCTTTTGCCTTGTATACACAATTATTTATATATATACACACACACACACACACACACACACACCAATGGCCGAGACCTTGTGATGCAGACAATAGTCTGCATGTTAGTACCATTTCCTGTAGCTAAGAAACTTAATTTGTCATAAAAATTTTGTCTTGGACAATTAGAAGTTTTCTGTAAAACTTCTATTAAACTGTTCTGTTGCTTAATTTTAATTTAAAATAATCACACTTGTTCATTCCTCTTTATTAATCTGTGCTACAGATTTTTTTTTTTTTTTTTTTTTTTTTACCCCTGCCTCCGGACAGCAAACGATCTTCCTTGCTTAATGCCACTAGACTTGTCTAATATGCCGCCCTTGTCTATCATGGCTGGAGGAGAGGGATTAAGCACCATCTCATATTAACCTTATTTCTGAACATGCATTCATCAGCAAAGCT